>CM076576.1:573927555-574527555 GCA_034641835.2 Pinus albicaulis
CTGTAGAGGCCAAGTAACTTCAGATTTAAACCAATCTTGGTTTAGAGTCTCTGAAGTTTCTACAATATGGACTCTCTGGTCTACAACTAAACAGAATCTAGAGGGTGATTACCCTAAGATGGACACTGTTAAATGTAGTACTAACATCAATCACACCATTAATTAAAATTTTTATATGTAGCCAATTCATACCATAGAAACATGGACTAACAAAAATTTCAGAACATACCACAATCTGCAAATGACCAACCTCCCAACCTTAGAATCCTCGTTATCTCCCAGGATTCACCCCCGAGCAGAGATCACCTTCTAGCACAGATCCCCCTCTGATCTGTCTAGGAACAGCTTATTTAAGCTCATAATTCCCCAAAGCATGTTTCTAATTCTGCGTCCAGAATAGCAGGATGCTTTCTTTCCTGTTTAGCCTAGGCTTCCCATGTTGGGATTCTTTAAAGCTGCTTTAAGATTTTCCTCAGATTTTCCAGCTTTTTCTCACCTCTTCCCAACTACTCCTCTTCATTGGGGAAATTTAGATTCCTCCTCAAATCTAAATAAATTTCTTTCAAGGAATTTTGAAAGATTTTTGGGGATTTGTTGCCTTATCCATCCTCATGGATTTGGCAAGTGATCTCAATTCTCATCTTGGTCAACTTGCACAATAATTTTATTTATTTCCTCAAATAAAATATGCAAATACATTCACACATACTTATCCCTTGGGGTCCACCCCCTTTAGGATTTAAGTTGAATGTCTAACTTTTAAAAATTCAACACACAAATTGGGGGTGTTACACAGCTGAGGAAGTATTCTGGGTTGCTCCAAGATAATCTCAAAAATTCATGAACGATGGACATAATAGTTAACTATTAATGACAATGGCAGTATGCAAAAGAGGACTCCATTCAAAACTTTACACCTCACTCTATGAATCCAATCCAAAGACTAGCTAAAGGACAGATTCTTAAAGAATTCATTTTTTTCACATGAATGTAGCAACATTTATCAGATTGTCATTACAATTCAAGATTTTTCTTAAAAAAAATGCATTTCAGTCTTTCCACTGCATCGTTTGTAAAGTATCTCTAGCATTTTACTGCTCGTTTGTCAGGCATTGCAGCTAGTCTCTTTCCAGCAGTGTTTATACGAGGATTTGATTTTACAATGTTGCTGTTTCAATGAGTTATGAATGCTGCAAACTGAATTCTAAAAACAATTATTAAGCCTTCTAAAATTTATCAAGCTGCCGAACTGGGTTCATCACATATAGGACTTGAGTCTTAGACAATAGTTGCCTAGTTCTGTTGTACAAAAAAATTAAATTTTCTATAAATATGCATACAAGAAAATGTAGAAATGGCAAGCTTCAGAAACACTCCCATATAGTATTAGGTAAAACAATCTCTCTTCCTGAAAGAACTGATGTAGAAGTTAGAAGTTTAGAACCAATAGCATATCACAAGATATAACATATTTTTGGACATATCTAATTCCATGGTAAGAGTAATTTATTCACAATAACATCTGGTCCTCACTGCCATCAACATGGCTATATTCTGACTTCTTATAGAGGTTTCGAGATTCTTACCCACAAGGCTTTCTGTCCACAATGTGGTATAACCGTCCTGGGGCATAGAGTCTCCGTGGATCGTTGAGCTTCCTTTCTTCTGACATAAATGTATCTTTCATGCATCTGACACACAATAAACAAGGCAAGTTGTCCAAACACACCCATATTTTTAGAATCTTGATTGAATAAATTATACACTGAGACTAGGATAATCAAAGAGAAGAAATTGTTACGGGTAATTATTATAACAAAAAATTTTTAATTGGTAAAATAGTTTGGAAATGTAACATGACCACCATGCTAATTACAATTAGAAGTAAATTTTGGTCATGAAGAAACTTTAAAGTTCATATGATGCACTTTAGGTATAATGGGTCAAAACATGATTCTACCAACATGTAGATTAAAATTTAAAACCAATAGTTGAAAGACATTCATACCAGAAAAGAGACTTAAAAATATCTTCCAGGGGAGTTGCAGTCCTTGGCAAGAAATCATCCTGGAGGAAGTTGCAAAATAGGCAAAACCATAAATTGATCCATCTATATCCATCAATAGAATTGTAGAAATAGATACAAAGCCAAAAAAGAGCTGATGCAATAGATTGTTGTGCAGATAAGCTATGATCACTGCAAACTACTACTTGATATTTCATTTGAATGGAGAAAAAAAGAGATATGTTCCAAAATAGAGGCTGTTGGAAAAAATTTAATTAAAACCAACTTTAGCACTGCTAGTGACAGACAGTTGAGTTAAACTGCAGTACAAGGATCCATTCCAGATTCACCAATTGCATAAGATCTTAATCTCAGATCCTTGCAAACATCAACAGGAAATGCTTTTAGCTTTGTTGAAAG
Organism: Pinus albicaulis; assembly: GCA_034641835.2. Classification (NCBI taxonomy): domain Eukaryota; kingdom Viridiplantae; phylum Streptophyta; class Pinopsida; order Pinales; family Pinaceae; genus Pinus; species Pinus albicaulis. Next base: position 573,929,981 of record CM076576.1, read on the forward strand.
CTTTAGTCTGAAACAAAAATGATGATCTTTGTACATGCTTCAAATCAAATTCTGCTCTGTTTGATGAGACTCGAGAGTCCTCCTTGGAGTCAGAGCTGATGTTCTAAGACAGACAGCTAGGAGGCTTAAGGGGCAGTTTAGGACAAATTTGGCACAAATATCTTGCAAGTGTCAGGCCTCTATTGCAGAGATAAGGAAGAACATTTTGTGTAAATTCGATGATTTTGAGTTTGGTTCAGTAATAAAAAGGTTCAGTTTGATTCGATCCTTAAGCATCAAGGGCATGAGTTATTGGTCATATTATCAAGAAAAAATGAGAATCATAGTTCTTTTGTTTTGTTACAGGGTCATTTTCCTTGAAAGAGATCGGTGGTTTGAAAGTTTTCAAATTCTAGTCCTGGTTTCAAGAGAATCTGGTCAATCGTTGGAATGAAGTGGACTTGTGTTGAACTATAACTCTCCAGTTTGAAGATTTTCTACACAATGTATGTTTGGTGACCTCATGATAATTCTTGGATCTGTGAAGCTCTAATCTGTGGCCATATGGAATTGGATCTGCAGCTCTTTGTTGTTCGATCTACATTCTAGGTTAATCTGTATTAATTCAGTGGCAATCATATAAGTTTTAACAGTCCAAACTCATCTTGGCCTGTGACAGTGACATGGTTGGGTGACTAACGTGATCAAACTCATAAGGAGGCTGGTTATAGCATGTCTTTTTAAAGGCACAAATCTTGCAAATAAATCATTGAGGCTAGTATTTGTCAAGTCTCAGTCCTTAAAGCTGAGCAGACCTGAATATGCACACTTCTGGAGTTTCTAGAGTCGTTTGAAATTTGTGGAAGGTTCTATATATATACTCTGTCACAGACTCATTGAAGGGGACCATTCAAGCTTCATTCCAATTTCTGACCGTTTCAAGGACTGACAAAATTCTTGTGTTGAAGGAATTTGATTACTGTGCATTGTAATCTCTCACCAATAAAGGAGTACCTTCAATGCTAATAAATTTGAATATCATGTTCATTGACAGAATTTCCTTGATAGCAAAGTATGAAAATATCACTATGTATCATGACAGTTTATCTCCTTGACACTGATGACTACAGTGTAAATATGATTCTGGCTTAGAGGAACACAGTATGACCCTTTTGGTTAGTACGTGTATGGTGATCTCTATGTATTGTTAATATCTCTAAGCATTGTCTTGGGACTGTATGAGTACCAAGCTCAAAATGACAATAAATCTAGGTTGTGGTCCACATGGCACAAGCTTGTGAGTGACAATGATATGCTTGCAAAGATATTATTTGGGTACACTGCTCTTTATCTAGAATTACAATGAGATAGTTGTCCAATAGTTGGTCATGTTATAGTAGGAACGTCATCAATATAGGAAATCTAGTTTTTGACTGAAAATGAGAGCAGGGCATAAGGAAAATAATTGCCACAAGGTAAAACTATGATTGACAACTTGGCATATATTTGATCGGTTGCACATTGCCAGAGAATTTGAATGGACTAAGCTCTGTTTGCCCATGCTGCAGCTTCATTTTTCACTTTAGATTATTTGATTAAAGCCTGAATGAGAATGGAATATACACAAGTTGGTTTCAAGCACCAATGCCTTAACTTCAAATGGATTTTCCCTAATTACCCCCAAAAATAAAAAAATGAAAATAAAAGGGAGTTGCCTTTGGACCCTTACAAGTGTCCACCCTATACCCTAATGTGGACCTGTAGTTTTCAGGTTGAGAAACAGCCACAAAATTTCGGCATTTATTAACTAAGGAGAGCGATTTTAGGCCTGTGTTTTAGGATTCAGACCAGCATTAAAGAGCAGCTTCAAACTTGGCATTCGAAGGCTCAAGTCTGTGGTTTTCTTGGAAGTCTCGGACCAGTATCTTTTCTACAACCTTCAGGTCTTGGACACTTCAGTTTGGGTCACAGTATCACAATAATTTTTGTATTGAAGTTTGGTTTGTATTGCAGCTGAATATATCAGATATCAGGTTAGTATTTGATAGGTTTTCATTTGAGTGTTTTATTATTTCCTTTTGCAACTATGGGAATTGCTTGGTTGTTATGTTAGGTACATGTATAGGTCTAATAATTAATTACAAATAGCTCAAGGATATTTTCTTTCATTTTTTTTTGGGTGGGAATCGCTTAGGTGTCCTATTGAGTGTTTGAATAGATCTTATAGCAGTCTCTGTCTTTAAAGACAGAGACTTATGGTCACAATGAAATTGAAGAGACAAAAAATTTGAAGGTTGGAGTTGAAGCAGAGGAGACAAAGGGACCCGGATTCGTGGAGGAAGATAAGAGCCAGATTTGAGACAAGAAGATGCAGGAGCAAGATCAAGGGTCTGAAGAAGCTGGACAGTCAATGTGGACCTGTAGTTTTCAGGTTGAGAAATAACCACAAAATTTCGGCATTTATTAACTAAGGAGAGCGATTTCAGGCCTGTGTTTTAGGATTCAGACCAGCATTAAAGAGCAGCTTCAAAATTGGCATTCGAAGGCTCAAGTATGTGGTTTTCCTGGAAGTCTCGGACCAATATCTTTTCTACAACCTTCAGGTCTTGGACACTTCAGTTTGGGTCACAGTATCACGATAATTTTTGTATTGAAGTTTGGTTTGTATTGCAGCTGAATAGATCAGACATCAGGTTAGTTTTTGATAGGTTTTCATTTGAGTGTTTTATTATTTCCTTTTGCAACTATGGGAATTGCTTGGTTTTTATGTTAGGTACATGTATAGGTCTAATAATTAATTACAAATAGCTCAAGGATATTTTCTTTCGTTTCTTTTTGGGTGGGAATCGCTTAGGTGTCCTATTGAGTGTTTGAATAGATCTTATAGCAGTCTCTGTCTTTAAAGACAGAGACTTATGGTCACAATGAAATTGAAGAGACAAAAAAATTGAAGGTTGGAGTTGAAGCAGAGGAGACAAAGGGACTTGGATTTGTGGAGGAAGATAAGAGCCAGATTTGAGACAAGAAGATGCAGGAGCAAGATCAAGGGTCTGAAGAAGTTGGACAGTCAATGTGGACCTGTAGTTTTCAGGTTGAGAAACAACCACAAAATTTCGGCATTTATTAACTAAGGAGAGCGATTTCATGTAACACCCCCAAGTTCTATGCTTTTCAAATTAGACATTGGAACATACATCCATAGGGGAGTGGACCCCAATGGATAATTGTTATGTGGATATGATTAAATACTTAATTATGAAAAATAAATAAAATATTGTGCATGCACTATGACCAGATGAGAAAGTGAGATCACATGCCTAATCCATGAGGTGATGGAAAAGGAAAAAGACTTTCCCCAAATCTTCCAAAAATCCTTGAAATAAATTATTTCTAATTTAGATTTTTGAGGAAAAATCTAAATTACCCCAATGAAGAGGAGTAGTTGGGAAAAGGTGAGAAAAAGTTGGAAAAGCTGAGGAAAAGCTTAAAGCAGCTTTAAAGAGTCCCAAAATGGGAAGCCTAGGCTAAACAGGAATAAAATCATCCTGAAATTCTGGACGCAAGGTGGAAATAGGCTTGGATAGCATAGCTTAAATAAGCTACTCCAGAACATATTGAGGCTAGTCTGTTCTGGGAGGATCTCTGCTCGGGGGTGAATCCTGGGAGATAAAGAGGATTCTATGGTTGGGAGGACTGGTCATGGTAGAGGTATGCATGCCTATTGCTGGAGATTGCTGTAAGTCTGTATTAAATATATCCCTGCTTTATGAATTGTGATATTATAATTTCTTATGCAATTTATGAATTGTGATGTTATAAATTCTTATGCAATTTATGAATTGTGATGTTATAATTTCTTATGCCATTTATGAATTGTGATGTTATAGTTTCTTATGAAATTTATGAATTTTGATCTGTTATTAGTTTCTTATGCAATATATGAGTTAAGTTATGTTATATGGGTAGCACTCATCATAGGGGTGATGAATATAGACCTATTAGGAATATAGACCTTAAGAGACTTTGTTGAATCTCATTCGAGTAAAATGAAATAATTATAGAAGAGGAGTTAAGAATTTTAAGAAGAGTAAACATGAGGAATTGAGGTATAACAGATGTTATTAAATAATAACATAATCCCATGAAAAAAAAAAAAAATGGGTTTGGGAGGCGTGACAAATGGTATCGGAGCTTAAGTTCAAAAAAATTTGGGCAAGATATGTGCCCACAAAGAAATGGTTAACTGTTATAAATTTTATGAATATTAAAAATATTTCTTAGAGTATACAAATATTTTGGATATACTTTCAGGTATACATGAAGTAGAAACATTGATATGGGAGTAAGATAAGGAAGCTCATATACCAGAATGGTTAAACCTATAATAGGTTTAAAACTGGAAACCGATACCTCTCAGAAAAATATTAATTCTATGTAAAATAATAGAGTATGTAAAAGAAATTTCGGTATTCATAAAGTTTAAGGTTAAGGTACTGAAACCATCTTAATACAGTAGAAAAGAAAAAGGCTAAACTAAGTATTCCTTACTGTGATGAAACACAAGAGAAAGATAAATGAATTTATAATTATTTCCTAAAATACATAGGGAAGGGAATTTCTAGTTCTAGCAATTTTAACATCTATAGGTTGCATATATGAGTATTCTAGCATTTATAATGGTAATTCTACTCTATATAAGAATTAGACAAATCACAATGGGATAGACTGCACATCCAATTGTATTCTTACTTCTTGAAAACCTGTAGCATAGCCAAATACTTGCCTTATAACTCATGTTCTTTAGCCAAGTACTGTTAAATACTTATAGATATACTCTAAAAGAACAATATAATTTACAGGTAAGTATTTTCGAATAAGCAGGTTGACTCTTATTGAACCACAAGGTAAATGTATACTATAGAAGAGTTATATTTCCCATATAAATTAAAAAGTAAATTGTATTTTGACTTCATCTCTAACCTTTGAACCAAACATTTAGGCGATGGAGAAAAAAAAAAATGCTCTAGGCATAGCACCAATAGAACTATCAAATACATATATAATATATATATGCACTTGGGACCAAAAGTGTATATAATTACTAACAACCATCGATAGAAATACCAATTTTATACACATGATATCATTTAAAATAGCATTATTCAAATTGGTATTTAATAGTTTCGACCACAAACGAGCCACATATATATATATATGTATATATATATATATATATATGTCGAACATTTATACGACCGGCGCGAAAACAATATCCATTATATAATGCAACGATGTGAGTAAAAGGAAAAAAAAAAAAAAATTATATATCCAACCTCCATTTACTTACAGTGCACAGTCGGGCATATATTCTGTTTTGGATGTGTAAGGCGGCAGGTAGAGGAAATCATAATTGGAAAGTATGAAGCATTCGGCCATTTTCTTTGCATGAATACTCATGGCTGCGAAAAAAAAAAAAAAAAAAGCCAATTCCTGTGTCTGAGATTCGGAGAGGTCGTCCGAATGAGGTGATTGAAAGATACGATAAAGTGTGAAGCTCAGAATGCTATAATTCCAGCCGAACTGTAAAACATGGTTTATTGTCTATTTTGTGGCATAAAATTTCAAGATTTTGGGATGTAGAAATTTTGAATAAATTGGAGTGATTCATTGGTATTTTATAAGATGTGAGTTAAAATGGGAACACATTTATGAAATATATATATAAATATATAATGTAAAAAGTTTAAACGCCGTGAGTTAACATAATAAAGGTTCATAAAAATCAACGGTGAGAATATAATATTCGGGGGGAGAACGGCGCACGATCCAAATTATGATAACCCCAACGCAAGTGACGGAGCTTTCTGCTGTACAATACTCACACGCGGCGTCTCCACCATAAACCGGGAAGTAATTAGGTGGTAAATCGTACCGGAAGGGGCGATTGAAATCCTTTTAGTGCATGGTGCAAAAGATTCGTGTGGCCGCCATGATAAACCTATCATAAAATACAGATGTATCGAGTTAATCAGAACTCCTGTCTGTGCGCCTTAACGACTTACATGCACCAACTCGTGCGTTATACATAAATATATATTTAAACCATAGGATAATGCACAGGTATAAACAAAGGGCCGGTCGTGGTCGAAGGTATTACCCGGAAAAAAAAAAAAACTGAAACATCTTTTACCTAAATCTACCAGTGGCGCGCGAACCTTCACGGGCCATATACGTAGCAGTTTTTTCGCATGTTAATCATCAGATACTAAACGGGGAAGAGAGAGAGCAGTTAGTAACAATATCACATAAAACAATTTCATGCATATGTAATACCACCGGCAAGCCGTTACAAGTATAAATTTACGGCTCCACATTCCCCAGACTGCAGTCATTCTAATTCCAATACAGAATATTACTAATGTTAAACCTACAGAAAAAACAGAGGTGTGATCGCATAAAGAGGATGAGTTAGGCTTTTCCCTGACGAAGATAGCAAGACCATAGAGTCATCTACCGCCAAAGATAAGTTGCTAAAATGAAAAAGGAGAAAAACAAACAAACAATACACTTAAACGAAATGTTTAGACCTCAGCTACGATGTGGCTTAACAAATGGGAAAACCTGACAGTAAAGCTTTCTTCGACAGATTAAAACGAAGAAATAGAAAACGAAATCATATAAAAAGTGGTAATATTAAATACACAGCAGCTGGTAATAAGGTAAACACTGTGTCATTATAACGCCGGGAAACTGAAATCATTCGACCGAAAGAGGGATAACAAGGTTACAATAGGGCCGGCTGGACGCTAGAAGGAGAACCAGAGTGAAGAGTGGTATTCTTCTGCAGGCATAGGGTGCGCAACAGGAAAACCGTCATCCACATCCCTGCACAATCGTTCCTCACTGGAACGAGTGAGAGCAAGTGGAAATCGCTCAAACAGAATGAAACTCACTGAACCCCGAGTTGGATAAATAGAGACACTAACACCCAGAGGAAAGGTAGGAAAAAAACCCTAATTCCCCTGCCCAAAGCATACACAGAACCCTAGGGTCGATTTGACCTCCACTCCGCCTTATTGACAGATAGGTACCCGGAAATGCAAAAAAATATTCACCTAAGGTACTGAGCCTGTGTTAGACGGCTTGTACCGTACTGAGCCGAGCAGAAAATGCAGAAAAAAAAAAGCTACACGTAACAGCAAAAATAAGCCGGGGTCTGCAAGAGGCGGCGCTGGATACTCAAATCGCTGGTACGCACAGCGGCTCCTGCATACAAAAATATGAAACCTACACGTTAAAACAGTACTCTTAAACCAAAGGAATAGACACGCGTCTCTGGTAAATTTACACCAGGCGTACATAGTTTTCAGAAGCAAGCGAAGAATTTAATTATCGCCACCGCTACAAGTTAGCAACAGGGTTACCATACCTCGAATTTTAAAAACTAGGGTTATGTTTTCTCTGAATAGAAAACTATGGCTCGCGAAATAAAAAGAGAGTCAACAGTCACAACCGACCGTAAGGCCTGTTGACGTGTCACCCACACCGCCGACCTACACAGCTGCGTGATCTCAAACTTTGATCGTTCAAAGGGGTGGAGAGATCGTATTTTTTTTTTCTGAACGCATGCGTGGAAAACCAAAAATCATAATCAATCATACTGGAAATGGAACGATGGGTTTAATAAAACGATTTCAATAATACCATACCGAGAATTGGGCGTACCGGTTGTGTATGAAGGTTTGGATTTACGGGGTGGTATATAACATAAAAGATAATGATCTATGATTCATGTATGATAATCAATGGAGCTCTCGATATATATATATATATATATATATCGATGCCGTGAATATACTTGGTACCTATATTAATATAGTTTGAACATCATACAATTTAATTCTTGTTTACTATTGAACCATAGATATACATATACGAGTTATTATATGTTGCAAGGACAAAATAAACTCCAATCTATGACTAACCGAGATAATGGAGAACGAAAACAAGTACGAATCATATATACCTATATGATTTTATATTTCTAAACGAGTACATCCAAAAAGGTGACCATGACATATATGAATGATCGCAAAAACGATAAACGAAACCTATAGAAAATATAGATAATAAACGAAATCATTATTCGGCCAATGCATATATATGTATATAAAACAAACAGACTATATGTATGCCGAGCGCCAAATCCCATAGCACGTTTGCACAGTCATACTCGGGGCGAGGATTAAGGATAACGGGTATCATTACTCCTGGTAATATATATATCTATTTAATTGTGGATAGAATAAAGATTCGGAACGATAAACTCCTTTAATACAGCACTATGGAAAAAAAAAAAAACACAATAGTGCAGGGCCTCACATAACACATATATATATAGCTAACAGCCCTAGCTTTAATTTCCACTATATATCTTATACCTATATCCTTGGATCCACAAGTATGTCCATAGAGGTCCTGATTTTAGTAGGTATAACAAAGGAATAATGTCTCTTGGTAAAATAAGGGGGAAAATTATACGGTGGTAATGTTCAATACAATGGACAATAGAAAAAAAAAAAAATTGTTATGATTGGCATATACTATATATTTGTTAACGTTGTATATGAGTCTGATAGTCAAAATTGTTCTATAAGAGCTCTATAAGTTAACCATAGAATATATAGAGAATTTATAACTGTTTAAGTTAATCAGTTCCAATTTATGATTATAAGGAAAAAATCATAATAGTAGAGATCTATGATAGATTGGAAGCAAGTTGCAATTTAGATTTATATGGTTAGGGTATTGAATATCTATATAATATATATAGATATTGGATTAACAACGTGGCACTTTATTGGTGTTTATTATATTGCACTCTCGGTGAAATTAATAAGTAAAGAGTGTGAACTTCGGTACTGAAAAACACCATGGGTGTAAATTATATTTAACCTAGAAACAGAAAGTTGCCAAGTGGTTTCTTGAAGTTTAAAAATTTGGGATATTTGTTAATGATAAACAAAAAGTTCAAATGATAAATCGGTGGGGAAAATTGTTTGACGTTGATTGATAAAAAGATTTCATATGTCCATAACCACTCCCTTAGACTATATTATCATCATAGTTGAGGCGGACATTATATATCCCTTTAGTTCCTTGGTGGTAATTAAAGGAGGATTAAATGATTTTGTATCATAGAAGTTGAAAAAGGTAAGTTCCTTTTGTGTTAGGTGACTTTTAATTAAAATAGACTTTAAAGCTTAAATTAAAAAGGGTGGAGTTTAAATTAAAGTTAAGATAGTAAAATAATTCTAGAAGAAGTGGATTTTATATATATGTATGGTGGATATATATATATATATATATGAAAAAGAGTGGAGGATTTAATGATATGAAATATCATGGCTCATATAACAAGGAGTTTATAAAGAAAACTTTATAAGTTTCACTCTATTTGAATATATATACAAGGTGGAGGAATACGGGCATAACCTATTAGTAAATGATTTAGATAATTATGTGTGCAAAGATATATATATCTATAAAATATATATATATATATATATATATTTATTTGAAGCATGAAAGGATAGCTTAGAAAGAAATAATATTGACATTGGAAAATCTTCCAGGATGATTTAAGTCATGACTAGAGTATTTTGTGAGGAGTATACTTTAGTTCATGGAAAATAATGAAATGGTAAGCGTAAATACGAATTATAAAAACCATGGATTGACTTCTAATGAATTGTGGAGTTCACATATAGATAAAAATTGGTGAATCTTCATTGGAAATTATACAGTATGGAAAAAAAAAAAGGGGACAATTTTAGTAAATGTATAAATTATGGTGATTCCTTGGAAAAAGGGTAAACATAACCATGAATATGATACAATTGGTTTCTTTCATTTATAAGTACTAACGAAAAGTGTAAAATTGTTTAGCCAAGTGTGTAACAGGAAAGTGTACACCCTAGAAACAAGGAGGAAAGAATCTCACTGAAAAACCAGAAAGGGTAAGTAGAGTACTAAAAGTTATAAACCGGTTTGACCGATCTACTGAATTTCTTAAGTTTATTAAAATGCAAAATGTTGTTGTGAATTATCAATTGTATGTATCTGATATTACTTACAGTTGTATGAATTATGGACAGAGGAAACAGAATAAAAAGACCTTCCAGATAGACTTCTTGCACAGAAGTAGGAAGAAAACCAACTGCATAACGCATCAGTAAATAGAGTGGATACCGGAGAGTACTTTGCTGGACACTAATGGCTTATACAGTAGCTCTACCATTGCTTATTAAATTTCCTGATATATATTCCTGTTGGAAAAGAAAAGTTATAATTTTTGTACATGATGCTTCTCACATGATTGATTTAAAATGTGGTCCAGGTGGAACGAGAAGAGGAATTTCCTTCCAGAGTCACCTCAAAGATGGAAGCGAGAAGGAATTTAACTGAGGAAACGAACAGTAGCTAGAGTAAAGTGCAGTGGAGCACTTTACTGCTGAAAAGCTACATAGTACCGAGAAGCTAAGATGATGGAAAAGCATTCATAATTAAGTTCAAAATGAACTAAGTCAATAGTTTTCAACACCGAGGACGGTGTTTATTTTCAGAGGGGGAATATGTAACACCCCCAAGTTCTATGCTTTTCAAATTAGACATTGGAACATACATCCATAGGGGAGTGGACCCCAATGGATAATTGTTATGTGAATAAGATTAAATACTTAATTATGAAAAATAAATAAAATATTGTGCATGCACTATGACCAGATGAGAAAGTGAGATCACATGCCTAATCCATGAGGTAATGGAAAAGGAAAAAGACTTTCCCCAAATCTTTCAAAAATCCTTGAAAGAAATTATTTCTAATTTAGATTTTGAGGAAAAATCTAAATTTCCCCAATGAAGAGGAGTAGTTGGGAAGAGGTGAGAAAAAAGCTGGAAAAGCTGAGGAAAAGCTTAAAGAAGCTTTAAAGAGTCCCAGAATGGGAAGCCTAGGCTAAACAGGAATAAAGCATCCTGAAATTCTGGACGCAGAATTGGAAACAGGCTTGGGGAAAGCATAGCTTAAATAAGCTGCTCCAGAACAGATTGAGGTTAGTCTGTTCTGGGGAAGGTCTCTGCTCGGGGGTGAATCCTGGGAGATAAAGAGGATTCTAAGGTTGGGAGGACTGGTCATAATAGAGGTGTGCATGCATAAAATTGAAGATATCTGTAAGTCTGTGTTAAAAATATTCCTTTATGTTTGATGAAATTGTGCTGTTCTAAGTCCTTTATGCAATTTATGAAATTATGATGTTCTATTCCTTTATTCAATTTATGAAATTGTGATATTATATTCCTTTATGCAAATTAGGAAATTGTGAGGTTATAGTACATTATGGAATGTATGAAGTGTTATGTTATTTTGCATTTTGCAACTGTTAGAGGGATTAAAGGTGCATTAACTTATGTAATTGCAACTACAGCTATTGACAGTAAAGACAACCTGTTGGGTATAGAGATGAGTACATTGAAATAATGAGGTTGAGATGATAGATTAATTGAGCAGCCAATATAATAACTATGTATAGGTATAGATGGCTATCTTCTAAAGGAGTATTTAATTCTGTGTGTATCAACAGAAGATGTTAATAAACCAGTACCCATGAACATTAAGCTCCAAATAAATTAATCTATCATAACAATACTGATGGCACAGAAGTCACTGTGATCAATAACAGAAAGTAGGAAACAACAACCCTCAGCTGTGTTACAATGGAAAGAATTGTAAAAATTAGAGTTTACAGTATTCTATTAACTGTAATGGTACACATATGGAGGTAGCAGTTGAATCCTAACTAAGTACTAGAATTTAATACTAGGGATTCTAAACTATCCAGCTCAATATTCTCTCTCTCCCAAGCTGTTTCCTAGTTTCCATGAATCCGCTGAATCTATACCATAGTGTCATACATGCTGAATGGTTATAACAGACAAATAAGGGGGGGAAAAAGCCTATTGCAAAAATCGAGTGTGCAATAACAGTCTGTGTGAGAAAGATTGTAAGCATGTGTAAAGTACCATGAACATAGCCTCTGGTTACCATCCATAGAACTACTGGGAAGGTAGTGGAGCTATGGAGGTGAACTGCTTAGAGATAGATGCATGCGAGGAGGCATACATCTATGCTTCGATGCTGAAACTTTACCTATTGAAATTATTAGCAGGCCGACAAACTGGGAAGTTTGATTAAGGGCCTAGTGATAATCCTGCACAGAAAACCTGAGATATACAAGGTAAAATATGTAGATCTATAGTCTACTAGATGAACTGAGAAGAGGGGAGGTTAAGCCCAAAAAAAATCCTCATGGAAATTCTTGTATTCCAAGGCTGACTGTAAGTACTGAAAAGAATCTAAACCCCGGATAACAGTCTGCATTGTGGCTGATGCAGTATAAAAACTATAATTGTTATCGACGCATAAAGCGGAGAATATAAAGTTATATTATATGGGTAGCACTCATCATAGGGGTGATGAATATATACATATTATGAATATAGACTTTAAGAGAGACCTATTAAATCTCATTCGGAGTAACCATGAGGTATAACGGATGTTATTAAATAATAACATAATCCCATGAGAAAAAGAAAAAAAAAATGGGTTTGGGAGACGTGACAATATCGAGCATCTTAATTTACCATCTCTCATACTTTTAGATCAAATATCTAAAATGTGTGAGATTTACTTGCTTTTATAGATTAAAGTTCATTTTCTTTATTAGTATTAGTTTTAGAATTACTATGTAATATTTGAGTTTATAAACACATTTCAGTATGAAAGATTTATCTATTTTCCAATTGGATTAAATTTGAGGCAATAGAGCTCATAGTTATTTAGTTTCCTTTCATGTTATGTTATTTACTTTCTTAGATCAAAGAATCAATTCATTGTATAATTGAATAAAAGATCAAGCCAAGAAGGCAACTTGCCATACTTCCAAATTGGCTGATTGAATGTTCAACATATCCAATCATTGAGATTTATTTTTATGTTTTGTTATTTAGTTTCCTTTCATGTTATGTTATTTACTTTCTTAGATCAAACTATCAATTCATTGTATAATTGAATACAACATCAAGCCAAGAATGTGACATGTCATACTTCCAAATTGGGTGATTGAATGTTCAACCTATACAATCATTGAGCTTTACTTTTACATGTTTTTACATTGTTTTCTATATTTAGATTCTCATTCAATTGCAATATTGGGTGTTCTTAAATATAATTTCAAGAAGGTGATTTTATCATATTTTTAAATGCTTGAATACCTAACTTATGCAATTGATTTTTTCCTTTGCATGCTTTAATTGCTTTCCTAGATTTAAAGACTAAAGTATAATCAGTTGCTTATCATCTCAAGAGGGTGAAACTATCATACTTCCATATTGGATGTTGGATTGATTGAACTTACCTTAGTTGTTTTACTTTACATGCTTTGAAATGCTTTCTTAGATTAAAATTTCAATTCCTGCAAGTGTGATCGTGCACTATATTTTCTTTTGAATTTGTTTTCTTTATTTTCGTTACTTGATTTCATACGTTAGTTGAATTTCATTTTCATTATTTGATTCCATACATTATATGAATTAGTTTTCGTTATTCTGTAGTTAGATTGATCTAAAATGAAAGATAATTTCTAGCACATACAGTGCATGCATGCTTCACAAGCTTACAAAACCCCTGAGTTGACAGATTAAATGACACGGAATCACTTTACCCCAACACTACATATTCCAAAAAAAAATGTCTACCTTGAATGATGGACATTTGTGCCTAGCTTGGGTAATCCTCGCAAATGGATAATGCAATAATTTTCTTAGAAGTTGCATCACAAGAAAATGGACATGAGTGACAAGCTCTAGTAATATCCAATAAATTTATAGTGCACTACTTGTCCCCCCAAGCCTACATAACTCTTGTGCTTACCCAATCATCCAAAAGTAATAAAATAAGAGCCTTGGGTAACGCACTAGATATCCTGAACAAAAATGTGCATGGAAAAGATGTACAACTCCAATGATTACCCTAGGCTTACAAAAGGAAACTATGTACAGCTTTATAAATGACATACAAAATTTGGGTGATGCAGTAGCTACCTTGGACCAAAATGCTGAAGGAACATAATGCTAAAGAAACACATGTATAACTCCTATAATTATCCTAAGTGTGAAAAAGGAAACAATGTGTAGATCTACAAATGGAAAATATTTGTTATTCCAAACCACACAACCACCCAAAAAATGCATAAGGAAAAAAATGTGTGTTTATGAAAACCCGACAAACTCACAAATACAATGAGGTACAATTATAGCAACTTGAAACAACAACCCCAAAAAGCTAACAATGTATATTTATCGCTAATCCCACAACCTCCCAAATATAACTATGTACAAGTGTGTCAACTAGGTTAAATAGATCCCAACTGCCTAAATACAATGATGTAAAATTATATCAAATAGGTTAAGTAGAAATGGGAGTAGATTATTCTTATTCTTCATCACTCCCAACAAGAGAGTGAATTCATTTGCTTCTTCGTCACTCCCAAAAAACCTTTTATGGGATTGAGTTCTTCTTCCTCACATCAAACAAACCATTTTAGGGAGCTCCATTGTACAATTGTATCAACTCCACAACAATGAGTAGGTGATGCAAATGGGTAATGTTATGAGTGTGTTAGAAAACACAATGATATCAGATTAGGCTATGGAGGAGTAATGTTATGAGTGTGTGGTTGTGTAAGACCACACAACAATCCCACAATTGAAAAAGGAAAAGATGTGACAATATTCATAAGACTACAAAACAACCACATAAATGAAAAAGGAAGAGATTTCTACTTCTTCCTAATCACGTATACCACACAACAACCCTAAAAATTCAAAATGAAAATCTGTACTTATCCCTAAGCACACAACCTTCCAAAACCTCATAAATCAATGCTCCCACAACCTGAAAGTGCAAAAAGTAAACGTGTACTTATCCGTAAACACACAACCTCCCACAACCTCACAAATCAATCAGTGGACACAACCTTCCATAGCCTCAGAAATGAGTGCTCCTACAACCTCACAAATGCACTGAACCTCCCACAACCTCAAAAATCAAATTAGTGGGCACAACTTTGGACAAGCTTATTAGTAGTTTTATTCCTAAGGCCGAAAACTCACAAATGCAATGATGTTGAGACATATCAACTCCAAAACCTCACAAATGCAATGATGTACAATAGTATGAAGTAGCGGTATTGTTGTGGGAGTTTTTTTAATAGTGAATAAAAGAAGTGTAATGATGTGGGACTTCTCAATTTCAATAGTTTTGAATACATAGTAATGTAAAGGGAATGGTGCAATACATAGTAACTATATCGATTTACATTTACTTTTTTTTTTTTCATATATATACACAATACTTTTTTACATTTTTTTATTCAAATATATACACAGCGAAGAGAATATATATCTACATAGTACACACAAGAAATAATGGGTAGTACCTATTTTTTTTTTCCGAAAACATACAAAGTGATGAGTGATGGAAGTCAATAACTTCAATAGTTATTTTATTTCGTATATCACCATATTCGTATAAGTAAACACAAATGACAACAATTTTGACTCGAATGCAGATCATTAGGGTCTAGAAAATTGGATTATAATGAACCAAGAATAATAGAAAATCGGCTGATTACCCAAGAATAATTCACTAATTCACATAGATACAAGATAGGTTTACCTAAGACGTTGCCATTGTTATACAATTTTAAAATTTGGTAAAATTCCATTATGCTAAAAATATTGAATTCGTAAAATGTTAAATAAAAGGTTTCTGAAATTTTCTTTTAGATATAGTCTTAATTTGTTATAAGAAGAAGATAATTCTGCATCGATCATAAAATCTGAAATTTTGTTTTTCTTATTGTTCTTTTCCTTTAAAAAGAATCATAATTCCATATAGATCACATGATCGTGTACACAAAAGGTTGCAGTAAATAAATAACTAAGCTAGAAATATTGATTATCATCAACTAAATCTAAAACCAGAAAATGAGACCCACCGAAATTTAAAAAATAAAAATAAAATTCACTATGAATGAAGGATCAGTAGACATATTTCGCAGACTTGGCAGAGCTATATGATTTATATGATTAAAAACAAGGTTGAAAACAAAATACTGCAATGGGGCGTACAAAAAACTTCAGATTGAGTACATAGCTTCTTTGGAAACTTATCTTCTTACACATGGATACACTGAATATTGATTCTTATGGAAATGACCAAACCACAGTGTTGGAAAGGTACCCACTCGAGATGGTTGCATTAGAGAACTTTGGGACTAACATACGCAAAAGAAACATTCTAGTCTATGACTACCTTAATCGCTGGAGCAATGCTTTCCTGATCTAACTGACCGATCTACCTAGCTAGTTGGGCTGTGAAGAATTTTTCCCTCAACCACCCTCTGGGCGTTTAGAATATTGACAGCTTGCTCAAGTTGTGGAGTATCCATGGCATGCATGCCTTCAAATTATTTCTTGTGGTTATGAAACCTACATATGCGCTGATTTCTTCAAATTATTCACATGTCATTGAAATGCATTTTTTTGTGATCTGATGGGCTTTTTTGTGATGTCATGGTTTTGTAGAGGAGATACATATGTAGCTCTCACCTCTGCACTCCTATTGCACTCACAACCCCGATATCAATCTCCTAATCGTGATTAGGCAATTCCTCTACCTGCAAGGCCTGGGCAATATGGAGCAGAGAGCAAGGACGTTAAATATTTCAAATATTTTACATATCTTAGTCTCAAAACGTTAAATAGCATGATACCCAAACCTAAAACGATAGATACCCAAACTTCATCAGTTACTAATTTCAAATATTATAGATAATCAGAATATGAAAACGCCAAATCTGAAACAATGGAGCACCCAAATCCCAAATATGAATAGTCGAATACCGAAATCTGAAAATATTAAATCTCATTAATATTGAAATTTGAAATCGATATATATATATAGTTATTGCACTGGAGATGGAGCCCTTTTGTCCCTCGAGATCGAGTGGCTGCTCTTCGGCATTCATGCTGATCTCTGATAAAAAAATTAGTTACACACTATCACACAATATAATCAGCATAGATCCATTTAAAACATGGCTCTAACATGAGCCGAAAGGGATCAAATTCCTTTTGTTGTTTTATTGTTTAAATTTCACTTTTGATTGTTATAGAGATTACATAACATGTGTATTGAAACATTTTATATTAATTCATATTAAATTATTTTATTCATAACTCACATTGTATATTTGATTCTATCATACATCATTGATAAAGCAGAATCTAGCGACATATACGAAACAATGAAGTGAGGGGAAAATCACAAATAATGATACATTGATAAACCAAAATCAACCATCATATAGGAACAATGAAGTGAGGTAGAAATCACTAAATCGAAGTGATAATTTAGTGCAAAAATATGCAAGGCATCCACTAAAGAAAAAAGACTTTAGAAAGAATATGCCCTTAAAAAAGTTTCTAAAGTAGTGGCTTTGGCTATAAAATCGAGTAGCACTGTTGGTTCCCTTAGTAGAAATATTATTGAGAGTAACCCCATGACTCCAAGAATTTATGGTCTCCCTAAGATTCATAAGGATGGAGCTCCTCTTTGCCCCATTTTCAACACCATAGGTGGTCCTACTTACCTTCTCACTAAATTTTTAGCCAGTAAGCTTAAGCCTCTCATGGGATGTACCGACTCTTTTCTCAAAGACTTATCCTCCTTTATTAATGAATTGAAAGTCATCACGAACCCGATGACATGTTTGTTAGTTTTGATGTTGTCTCTTTATACACTTGCATTCCCATTAGGGAAACTATTGATGTCATTTCTTGGGTCACAAATCCTAATACTGCTCGTCTAGTGGAGATCTATCTAACCTCGAACTTCTTCAGTTTCGAGGGTGAATTTTTTGAACAAACTTGTGGTGTGGCCATGGGTTCCCCCTATCCCCGGTGGTTGCTAATATTTTCATGGAAGACTTTGAATCAAGGGCCCTCTCCTCCTCCCTTTTTCAACCTAAGCTTTGGAAAAGGTTTGTTGATGACACCTGTGTGGTGTGGCCTCATGAAAAAGAGAATTTGGACCTTTTATTCCATCATCTTAATGATCAATATGATTTCATTAAGTTTATCATGGAGTTTGAGGTGGATGGTAGCCTGCCCTTTCTTCATGTTATTATTTCTAGAAATGATGAAGGTTCTTTCTCTCATCAAGTTTTTAGAAAGAAGATGCACACTGAGTAGTATTTACATGCGGGTTCTCATCATTTCCTTGCTCAGAAGTTAGGGGTTCTCAGTACCCTAGCCACAAGAGCATTTAGAATTGCTGATGAACACCACCTTGAAGATGATAAATCTCATCTCCTTGAGGTTTTCCTTAAAAATGGTTATAGCCAGGTTCATTGTCTTAGAGCTTTTCAAAAAGCTGAAAAAGGTCCTAAGGTAAAAAAGGATCAATGTGATGGGTTATCCGGAGTTCACCTTCCTTTTATCCAAGGAACGACTAATAAAATCGCTAGGATCCTAAGGAGGCATAAAGTTCCCTCAACCTTCAAGCCTCTCCACACCATTTGGAGTTTGCTTAGATCGATTAAGGACCTGATCTGACCTAAAGACGGTAAGGGTGTTTACTCGATTCCATGCTCTTGTGGGACACCTTACATCGGTGAAACTGGTCGATCCATTAGTCAAAGAATTCATGAACATGCCGTTGGCTTTAAACATAATAAATCTCGCTCCTCTGCCTTAGAAGAGCATGTGGAAAAGAAAAAGCATCATATTTGCAATGAAGATGCGAAAGTTATTGCAAGGATTGACCATTTCCACCATCGAAAATTGAGAGAGGCCTTAGAAATAAAAAAGAGGCCAGTCAACCTTAACAGGTATGATGGGTGGAGTGTTAGCAGATGCTGGATCCCTACCCTTCATTCTTATTGGTTTTCTTCCCTTCAGTTCTCCCTTGTATTCTATTTATTTCTCCCTTTCTGTTCTTTATTAATTAATTAATTTTTATTTATTATTATTATTTATTTATTGATTTATCATCAATATTATTATTATTTATTTAATATTATTATTTTTCATTTATTTATTTTCATTTTATTTATTTATTTGTTTTTCATTTTTTCATTTAATTTATTAATTCAATTTTTATTTTTATTTTTATTTTTATTCATATTTTTTATTTATTTTATTTATTTTTAATTTTTATTTTATTTTATTTTATTTTTTTTGTTTTTTAATTTTTTTTTAGATTATTATTAGGTAAGAATATATGAATGTTTTATTATATTTAAATCTTCTAATTATTAACTTAAAATATAATAATAATAATTCAACTATTATTTTACATTTTTCTTATTCCAGTCAAGCTAGTCGTTATTCCACAACGGCTAGGTGGAGTTTCCTATCTATTTATACTGGGTCCTAGATCATATTTCTCATATTGTCGTGATGATGAACCACACTCGCTGGTTTGAAAAGCATCGACAAAATCTGTTTGAATGTGATTTTTACCCAAAAATTTTATACACAATTTTATGGATCACAGAAGCCAAATTCCTAACAATATGCCCTTACATTTGTGTGAACATGGGTGATCCAAATTTCTGACTTTGCTGTGATTGAATGAGATGCAATACCTATAAACGGGAGGGGAGTAGAAACAGGGATTTGAAGGCACGACATCCTTACATTTGTGGGCATCTATTAGACATAGACAGGTACACGGCTGCACTGCTTCCACTGTGTCCACGTCCTCAACCTATTGAAGTTTGCGTTAAAATAGTTAATTAACAGAGATTTAATTATATTTAGAGGCTGAGTTAAGTGAGGGTTGAGTAAATCCAAGTTATATTAGGTGTGAAGTTAGTATAAAAGGTTAAATAGGTTAGTATCAAGTTAGAAGTTTATTTTAATTAATGAAATTTGTATGTGAATTATTTGTGTAATTTTGTGTTTTTAATCTTCTCATTTTCCAAAAAATTGATATGAGAGCGAGATTACATAGAGATAAAATAGTAAGGATCAACAATAATTAGTGACCAATAATCGTTGTGTAATAGGAGAAATTTTATTTCTCACTTATTTAAGCTCTAATGCATTTCGCAGTTATATTCATAGTGTTGTAACGATTGTCTATTAAACAAATAACCACATTTTTCGGACATGACAGCTCCTTTGAATTTCCGTGTGTTAGTGCCCTAACGCCCGTACATAATAACTTACAGAGCGATATCACGATAACAACATTACTGTGGACAGCGTTAATCACACATGCTTGATAATTTGAGAATGCGTTAGCATAATTAACAAAGGAGGTTTGAGTGTTACTATCACCCTTTTTTTTTTTTTTGAAAGGTTTGATTTTTAAACGTGGAGGTTATTGAATATAGAATGGCTTCATAACTTATTAAAATGAGATTTTAAAAGGATTTTTTAAAATTTTTGAAAAGTATTATATTAAGTTTTGAAAAAGGCTTTAATATAAAAATTTTATTTTATATATAAAAGATTTGTTTTTTTTAAATAATTCTTTTCTATAAAAATAAAAAAGAGGGTTTTATTATAAGGGTTTGTTTTTTAGTTTTGTAAAGCTCATAAAAAATAAATTTAGGGTTTCATAATAGTACTGAATTTTTTTGAAGCAACAAGCAGGGTCTATTCACAACTTCTTCTTTTCACGCGGAAGGATTATGATGTGTGGGTCATTAAGACAGACACCATGTTAAAATATTATGAAGTTTGGGATCATGTGAAGTTTGGGTTTTCAAAATCTTGGAGTGAAGGAGAAGAACGAGATATCACTAATATAGAGAGGGAACAATGGAAGAAATACAAAAGGAAGAATGCGCAAGCGTTGCTTCTTATCTAGGAGGGAGTGGACTGAAGAGTGTTCCAAAAGATTATGATCACGTCTTCAGCAAATGAAGCATGGTAAACTTTGGTGACAAGCTATCAAGCTACGACCAAAGTCAATATTGTTAAATTTTAGAATGCAAGGAGAGATTTTTAAATTCTGCATATGAAAGATACATAGGACATTGATTTTTTTGTGAATCGAGTCATGTCTATCAGAAATCATTTAAAAATTTATGGTGAAGAAATTAAATATTGAACAATGATTGAGAAGGCCCTTAGATCTTTGCCTACCAAGTTTGATGTTGTGGTAGGAGTCATAGAAGAAGCTAAGGATTTGGAAACAATAACAGTTGATGAAATGATGGGATCACCTTTATCACATAAGGCAAGGATAGACAAAAATAAACAATCCACTTTATAAAGTGCTTTCAAAAGTCAAGTTTCTATTTCAAGAGGTCGAGATAGAGGTAGATTGAGAGGCAGAGTACGAGGTAGAAGATATGGTGGTCAAAGATATGGCGGAGAAGAGCATGAATATGAAAGTGGAAGCAACAATAGAGGCTTCAAAAATAATAAAATATCTCACAAATCAAAGGTGAGATGTTATTATTGTAATAAATTTGGTGACTATTCCCTTGAATGTAGGAAGAAGACCGTTGATCAAGGAAATGAGAGAGCTAATGTTAGTACAGAAAGTACTAACTCGATGTTCCTAGATTGCAACACCATGAATCAACAATATGATCATATGCGGCTTTTAGAGAGTGGTTGCAGTAACCACATGCCATGCAACAAGAGTTTGGTTGCAAATTTGGATCAATATGTGAAGACAAAAGTAAATCTGGGGACTCACACGACTATGGATGTAGATGGAAAAGGAGTGGTCAACATTCTAGCCAAGCAAGGGGAGCCAAAGATAATATCATAGATATATTATGTTCCTGGTCTCAAACACAATATAGTAAGTGTTGGTCAATTAACGTAGAAATGATACAAAGTTATCTTTCAAGGATAAGAGTGTGTTATTTATAACAAGCCCCCAAGAAAGCAACTGATATAAAATATGTTTATGAGGAGGAAGAAACCCTTTCATCTGATCATGAATTACAGTGATGAGGTTATTTGTTTTAGAGTTGCATGTTCCAATGATTATTGGTTATGACACTGTCAGTTTGGACACTTGCACCTTTTTGGTTTAAGATTGTTGCAGCAAAAATAGATGGTCAGAGGATTACCTCGCATCAAAGAACCTGCTAGTACTTGTGAGTGTTGCATCTTAGGAAAGAAACACCGTGAAATTTTTCCAAAGGTATTTTCATATAGAGCAAAGAAACCTCTTGAGTTGGGGCATACAGGATTTTGTGGACTTGTGAGGACACAGTTGATTGGTGGAAGTTGTTACTTCATCACCTTTATTGATGACTATAGTAGAAAGACTTGGGTTTAATTTTGGAATCAGAAGTTTGAAACTTTTGCAAAGTTCAAAGAATCAAAAGCATTAGCAAAGAACCAAAGTGATCGAAAGATCAAGGTGTTAGGTCCCCATATTACTAGTGTAATCCGTTATTGTTATAAATGTATCCCCCTCATTGTTATTTATGTACCCCTGCAACCCCCATATTGTTATTATTTTTCACTTACATTATTATTGTTACGTCGACTCGGATTATGTTGTGACCCCATGGACCCCTATATATAGTTGGAGGTTTTTTTATTTTTATCATCCAAGAATTGTTCATTTATGTAATGTATTGGAGGTTTCCACATTGAAGTGGCTGATTTATAAGGCATTTATCTCTCTTTTCTTCTATTTTTGGGGCTGGTTTCATAACATTTGGTATGAGAGCTTTGGATTCTATGATTTTTCTGCTCCAAACAGGTCATCATAGAATTTTCTCTGTAACGTTTTTTTCTAATAAGGTTCAAATGCTGAAAACTTTATACAGAAAAGCAGAAATCTTGAGGAATGTTGTGTACAAATTTCAGATCTTGTTTCATAATATTTTCGGAGATATGATCTGTGGAAGTTACAATTTTTTTCAGGCTTCTAAATCTCACCTAAACATGCCATCATGGAATTTTCGCTATAAATTTTTGTATACAAAGTTTCATAAGACAAAATTTTTATAGAGTAAAGCCAAAATCTGGAGGAATTTCCACATAAAAAATTCAGATCCTAGTTCGCAATATTTTCAGAGATATGATCTATGGAAGTTAGGGTTTTCTTAGGCTCCCAAATTTCATTTCAAAGAGGTGACCTTGGTAAAATTTTCATAACCCTCTCTCTGAGCATCAGATTTGAATTATGTAAAATGTGGCCACAAGTACAGGGATTGTAGTTTCCTGTGTACCAATTTTAGAGTTGAAGGAGGAAAGAGTGAGATGTACTACATCGTACAACTGCGCTCTACTCAAATACTCCATAATTAGGTCATTGTCGGAGATTAGACATAACTTTGTCTTGAAGTATTGAAATCGGGTCAGACCTATGGCATACGAAGGAAGATTTAGAGGGCTACTACAAGACCAAATTTCAGATATTGAAGGTCCGTAATTATAGAGATAATTTAGTTTCAATATCGAGCTCCTCAAAAGCATGAAAAATGTGTGTTTTTTTTCAAATTTCATAAGTGTTGTTTGAAAAATTATTTAAGTGATTCCAAGAGCCTATTGAGCATAGATATCAGTATTTGGTTCTAAAATGCCCGCTAAAAATAATTCAATAACCATTAAGCCCTCATAATACTCTACTATGACTCATGAAGATGAAGAATTGCAACATGATCTATCAAAATTACAAGAACAAGTGCACCAAATTTCGGTCTCGGAAAGAGCAACAAAAAAACAAATGGAAGTTTTGAAGAAATCCATGGAAGCAAAGATGGATGGTTTAAAGAAATGCATGGAAGCTAAGATGGATGGCATAGAAGCTAAGATGGATGAAATGGAAGAAAAAATAAAATACAACATCAAAAACATGAAGAATGATCTAAAAGCAGAGATAGAAGGTTTGACAAATTTGATACAAGATATGTTTCCTAATGGCGAAAATATACTTTATGAAACTCACGATGAGAACAAAATAAATTTTAATCGTGATTTCATAAACTCTAATGTTGGATGGAAGAACCACCATATTCCAAAGATGGATATGATGAAGTTTGATGGGAAGGATCTTGTAACATGGATACTACAGATGGAGCAATATTTTGATCTCAATAATGTGCAAAACACACAAAAGTTACACATTGCAACTTTACATTTAGAACAAATTACATTTGTATGGTATCGATGGCTTTGATCCTGTAAATTTTTTTTCACCTGGTCAATTTTTATGGAGGAAATGATAGCACATTATAAGGATACAAAGAGCGACACCTTCTTTAGCCAATTGATAAATCTTAAAAAAAAGTGTTCAATGGTGGAGCACATTGAGGACTTCCAAAAATTGAATATAAGGGTAACTGATATTCCAGAGGAACATAGAATTTTTGTCTTCATAGGGACTTTAAAGGATAACATCCAACATGAAGTTTGCGGTTGAGAATCTGATTCATTGGAGAAGGCATTCAGGTTGGAAAGAAAAATTGAATGTAAAATTATGGTGATAAGGAAGCCTACCACTCACATCTATAAAGATGGAAGTGTTGTTACTCCTAGACTTCCACAACCTACAAGGTTGACACCACAACAATTGGAAGAAAAAAGAGCAAAAGGGCTTTTCTACAATTGTGATAGAAAATACACTAAAGGTCATAAGTGTGCTGAGAAGAAATTATTTTACATACATTGTGAAGAGAAGGAAGAAAATGAACAAGAAACTTCAAAAGTAGAGGATATACACCAAGAACCAACCCTAGAAGAAGAAGAAATTAGTCCTACCATATTGTATAATGCATTGGCAATAATTACCACTCCTCAAACTCCCAAGATAGAAGGATATATCAAGAAGAAAAAGTTAATAGTGTTGATTGATTCCGCTAGTACAGATAATTTTATTCATTGTAAGGTAGCCAAGGAATTGACTCTTGTTTCCTATACCCAGCACCAGAATGTCAAGTGATGGTTTCAAATGGAGGAACTATAAATTTCTCTAGAAAATACCATAATTTTAGGCTAACCATGGGGGAATATGCATTGAATAGTCCAATGCTTTCCATTCCAATGGGAGGTGTTGATGTTGTACTAGTAGTACAATGGTTAAAATATTTAGGGACAATATCTTTTAATTTTCAAGAACTTTTCTTGAAAAAAAATTCGAAAAGAAAGGAAATTGAATTACGGGGTATCGTAGGGAAGTTGGGAAAGACAATAAGCTCTAATGTCATGACAAAACTTCTAAAGAAATAACAACGAGGCGTAATTGCACAATTATGCTCACTAGAAGTTCCAACATCAAAATCATCTATTTCTCCAGATCTCCAAAAAGTCTTAGACAATCATTCCAAGGTGTTTGAAACTTCGAAAGGACTTCCACCTATTCACGATCATGATCATCCTATTCATTTGATTCTAGGAAGTTTTCTTTCAAACATCAGGCCTTACAGATATACTTATGTCCAAAAGAGTGAAATTGAACATTGATTGTATAAATGTTAGAGGCTCGTATAATTCAACCTAGTCAAATTTATTTATTTGCTCTAGTAGTATTTGTGCACAAGAAGAATGGATCATGGTGCATGTGTCTAGATTATATGGAGCTCAATAACCTCACTATTAAAGATAAATTTCCGATTCCTGTGATTGATGAATTATTGGATGAATTACATGGAAGAATTTATTTTACCAAGTTGGATCTCCGTTCAGGATATCATAAAATTAGAATGAATACTGACGATATTCCGAAAAAAACATTTTCAACTCATGACAGTCATTATGAATTTTTGGTCAGCCTTTTGGCCTTACCAGTGCACCTTCTACATTTCAAGGGTTAATGAATTCCATTTTCAAACCCTTATAAAAGTTGTGCTAGTATTTTTTAATGACATAGTAATCTACAACAGGTCTTGGAAGGATCATGTTCAACATGTTGATAAGGTGATCAAACTATTGGAGGAGAAACAATTATATGCAAAAACATCCAAATGTTTCTTTGGAGTACAAGAGGTGGAATATCTGGGTCATATTGTATCTCATGAGGGTGTTAAGGTAGACCCTACCAAAATTAAATCCATTAAGGAATGGAAAGTCCCCACAACCATAAAGCAGTTGCAAGGATTTCTCTGGTTAACAGGGTATTATCACAAGTTTGTTAAGAATTATGGGAGAGTAGTAGCACCTCTAACAACATTATTGAAGAAAGATGCATTTTCATGGACTCCTAAAGCTACTAAGGCCTTTGAACATCTTACAGAGGCAATGTGCCTAGCACTGGTCTTAGCTACGCTAGACTTCACAAAAACCTTTGTTGTGGAATGTGAGGCCTCAGGAAATGAAATTGGTTTTGTTTTAATGCAAGTAGGAAGACCCATTTCTTTTGAAAGTCCTCCAATCAAAGGAAACTATTTATGAGAAGGAAATGTTGTAAATACTACACGCACTAAAGAAATGGCGATGTTACCTAATGGGAAGGCACTTCAAGGTAAAAATTGATCATGATATTCTTAAACACTTTTTGGAAAAAAGACTATCTTCACAAGAGCAGCAAAAATGGGTTGCAAAGATGTTGGGTTATGACTTTGAAATCATCTACAAAAAGGGGAAGCTAAATGTTGTTGTAGATGCAGTCTCAAGAAAGGATGAAGAGGTGGAAGAATTGCTTTGTGAAATTTCTATTATCCAACCATATTGGAGAACCAAAGTAAGGGATCAATGGAAGAAGGACGAAGAAGTGTGAACACTCATTCATATGTTGAAGCAAGATCCTAGTACATTTGGTACATTTAGTTGGAAAAATGATTCGTTATGGTACAAAGATCGCTTATAAATTTGTAAGAATTCCCAACTAAAACAAATCCCTCTAAACTCATCTCCCTTGTAAAAATACCTTCTCCCCTTCATATTTTTCTATTTCCCCTTTGTTCACTCATTTTCCCTACATAAATACCCTTTCCCTAGTTCAAAACACATTTATCCTTTAGAAAGTAATTTTCCCCTTACTAATTTCCATTTCATTTTAAAAAAAACCCTTAAGATACACTTATCCTAAGTCTAAATAATTAAATTTATATATCAGGTCCCACATTGAAAATCCCTCCCCGATATATGTTTTTACATTAAAATCTAAGTGTATTTTATAAAGTCCCACACATGTTATAATCCTGCATTATATTCATGTTAATCCCTCCATTTACATTAACCCTTTGATTAAATTTATTTGATTAACTCCCGCATATAAAACACATTTACCACATATTATATTAATCCCCTCCTATATTTACATCCCAACCCCTTATATTTTTATAACATATATTTGTAATTCTCCCAGTGATATATCCTTGGCCCACCTTATAATTCCACTACATATTAACCCTTCCACATATCCCATCGCATGACGTTATTCCCCAGGCCCCACCTATCAAATCCCCGATGAAAGCCTCTCATTTTACCATCTGTTCGATCGCAATTGAGCAGATCCAATGGCCAATAAGCCTCGGCACAACCCCGATAGCCAAATCTTTAATGACCCCGAGTCCTTGCAAAAATATTTTTTTTAAGAACCCCACTCCTGGCTACATGGAACCATTTGATTACATCGCATCCCTCTAAAAAATACCACCCACCTGCTTTTGTCGATGCAAAAATAACTCAGCTATATTCCTGACAGTTGCAACAAAACCATCCTCCCTTTTGAATCAACCCGCACCCAAGGTTTAATTAATGCTAGTTAGAAATCCATAATATCACCCTTTGCAAGTTTTTTCCACAATTTTCTGTTATAAATTGTGAAGAAGAAGACTGACGACCTATCCTAGAGCTAATACATCGGTGCGAACCTATTATTAAGATAATTCAACTAGAATTGAGTTCTTTTTACATCAGAATTCAACTATCTTGGTGCTAAAGACACTGCAGAACTAAGCTGAAGCCCTATAAAGACCAGTGAAGCTTCAAAAAACTTGCGCGTTCCTCCAGAACCTCCTCTACATACCAAAATCTTCATTTTCTCCAAGTATTCCTGGAAATACTAAGGCCTGTACTTATAGAAAGAAATTAACAAGTAATTGAATCAATTTAGGATCCCTTGCAGACCAAAAGAAATCCCCTATTGCTTCCCAATCCTTTTCTATAGACCCTAGGCATATTTTCACATAATTCCCAGGGCCTAAGACTATTCTTGATCATATAGAGTAATATTTGATTGATTGGTTTCCCCAAACCCTTCTGCAAACTATGAATATCTTTCACAAGTGCTCCTAAAGACCTAAAACTATTTTTCTAAACCAGAAGAGTAATCAATTGATTAAAATTAATAAATATGGCTTCCCAAGGTATTGTAACTATTAATCCCCCGCAACCTCCATTTGTAGGTGTGGAACACACACCTTTGGTAGATAGAGATTTTAAAATTAGTGACCCTATCACTGAGTTTAACCTTCTTGAGCTCCACTACTGGAGCCATGACAAATCAATTGACCGAGCTGATGAAGTTTTCATATGGGAGTCTGATCTGGCCAAATATGTAGTCCCATAGACCTTCCAATGTACAGAGGTTGTTATACTTTGCCAAAATTGTTATTTCCCTGATCAAAGAGCCATTGTAACCCCTGGTAAAGAGATTTTGTTCACTATCACAGCTGAATCAATTAACCAAATGTTACAAATTCAACCTAGACATCATGAAGGATGATGGCTCTCCTAGGGTTTTCTCTCCTCCTGCATAAACTCTGAATCTCTCTCCATCGCGATCACTGTTTCGAGGCTTGGTGCCCCCTGGCTTTTCTGTTGAAGTGTCCCCCATGAATCTGGCCTTTGGAGGGATGGGTACGACCCCCTCCCCTCTCAACACCCCCTCTTCTGGCAACTCTGTCGCTGCAGACAAACAGGCCAGCTCCGGACTGTCCCCCCCTGGCCGCCTCTATTCATGTTCCCGCTACAGACATCTCTGGTGATGCTGCTTCAGGATCTACAGCCACTAAAGACAGAGATGCAAAGAATGATGCCTCTGCGACTCTACCAAAATCATACTTTGCCACCTGCATCCCAAAATCTGCAGAGAGAATCAAAATAGACCTCCCCGGTAATCGAATGAATGGGCACATTCAATATATGAAGGATCACACCCTCATTGGAAAGTTCATTGGCCTATGGCCAACTGAAAAAGCTTTGCAAGGATGGATACTCTCCAAGTGGAAGCCTAAAGGACAAGTGACCCTGCAGCTTGGCCCCAAAGGTTTCTTTACTACTATCTTTAACAGTCTGGAGGACAAGAATCGTATCTTTGAGGGAGGCCCGTATTTCTTCAACTCTGCAGGCCTATACCTCTGTGACTGGATAAAAAGATTCAATCTAGACAAAGAGGACTTCAACTAGGCACCATTCTGGATCCGTATGTACTCCTTACCTCAGGAATACTGGGACGAAGAGACCTTAAAGGACATCGGTAATGGCTTGGGAGTGTTCATTAAAGCTGCAGAGGAAACTAAACTCAAGCGATACACCTCCTATGCCAGGATTTGCATTTTTATGCACCTCGCCAAGGCTCTCATGGACTCAATAAGTCTATTTCATGACGATTTTGAGTGGGTTCAAACAATAGACTACAAGCATGTCCCCTTCCATTTCAGAAAATGTCATGAACATGGTCACCTATACCGTGATTTCCCTTTGAATCAATAGCATAAAACTCCCACCCCTGAGCACAGAAAAGATGCTGAAGGATTTACAAAGGTCACTAATCGAAGGAAGCACTCCAAGAAAACCCCTGTTTCCTCAGAAGCTCCTAAGAAACCTGACCTAAGCAACAAATTTGAAGTTCTAGCCACTTAAAATGCCTCGGAGGATCATCATACTCATTCCCCCTCTTTGGATCTGCCCCGTAAACCCTCCACCCCTCTTCCCACCCCCTCAACCTCCGCCCCCACAAACACCAACATTGTCGCTTCCACCTCCTCAGACAATGTTAACAAAGCGCTAGTTCTCAAAGACGCACTCATGGAGATAGATACCACTATAGCTCTCAACAACCAACAAAAATAGGACAGTGTAGATCAAAATATGCCATCTCACATGGAAGAAGAACTAGAGAGTATAGATCTAGGGGATCTGGACATACTCAGCCTGGAAACAACTTGTCACCAGAGAGAATTTAGTACAATACATCCTCGACGAATAGATAGCTTGGAAGTGGTTCTATCCAGAGCACAGCAAAAAAAATCTCTTGGCGTTCAAGTTGGAAGTCTCTAGGACGGGAAAAAAATAATGAAGGAATCAAAGAAACAAGGGCGCAAAATAGATCTGCAGCAGACCATTATTGTCAGATAAATGCTTGTGGAATCTGGGAGGTTCCTCAAGCTGACCAAGTTCTACAAGACTCTTCCTCACTATTCCTCATGAAGCTCATTTCATGGAACGTGAGAGGGCTCAATAGCCCAGCGAAACACCAAATGCTAAAAAACATGATTCAGCAAGATAAGCCTTCAATAGTCTACCTGCAAGAAACAAAATGCAACAACACTGCTCTAGAGAAGATCCTGAAAAAAACCTGGACTGGATGCCGCTCAGTTTCAGTGGATGCCTCAGGAGCATCAGGAGGTCTCGCCATCATTTGGAATCCTCAGGTTCTATCCCTCTATGACTTTCATGCCTCTCATTATTTTATAGAAACTACTTTCCATTTAGTGGGGACCAACACAGATGGTCACCTCAACAATGTGTATTTTCCACAAGACCTACACAAAAAAATGGAATTGTTGGATACTCTTACAGAGCTCAACTCTGCCAGGAGTTTCCCCTTATGGATCTGCGGGGGTGATTTTAACTTAATCACAGCTCAGGAGGAAAAATCTAGAGGTAGAACTAGGTTGGACTAGGATAGCACCAACTTCAAAGAGTTCATCAATAGTAACCTGCTTATGGATCTTCAAACTTCCAACAGAATGTTCACATGGACCAACAAGCGTAGGGGCTCACAACATATAGCCTCTAGGCTTGATCGATTCCTAATATCTGATAATGCAATTCACCTTGGTGGGGATTTTCACACCTCCATCTTGCCTCAAGCGGGTTCAGATCATTGGCCCATAACGTTGCAGTGGTCTCGCCTAGGCTCAAGGTGCAATAGACCGTTCCGCTTTGAATCATTTTGGTTCTCTCATTAGAACTTCAAAGAAGTGGTCACTTAGGCCTGGAACTCCTACACTGCCCTGGTAGGAGCCAAGATGTATCAATTCCAACAAAAGATAAAGCATCTTAAAAATGCCCTCAAATATTAGAACCATACATAGTTCGTCAACATTTTTTCCCACCAAAAAGAACTTGAGCAGCAAATGAGCACACTGCAATAGTGCATTATTTCTGAAGGAAGATCGGATGAGTACGGCTAATAGTAGCAAGATCTCCACACCAAAATCGAAGAGAGGAGGAAACAAGAAGAGACCCTGTGGCGTCAGAAATCTAGGGTTAGATGGCTGAAGGATGGGGAGAAAAACACTAAATTTTTCCACAGGTCCACCATTCAAAGACGCATGCACAACAACATTGCTTTCATCAATAATTGGCAAGGAGACAGACTCGAGGTTCATGAAGATGTTGAACATGAATTCAAAGAGTACTTTCAGGACATGTTGCATGAACCCCCAAGAGACAGGAATCAAGCCATACATTCTGTCATGCAACACATTCCAAAAATCATCACTGCGAAACAAAACAACATGCTTCTCAGGCTAGTCACTCTCCAAGAAGTGGAGGAAGCAATGGAACAACTTAAATATGGCAAAGCACCTAGCCTTGATGGCCTCACAGCCAATTTATTTCATGCTTTCTAGGCATAGATCAAAACAGAGGTTTGGGAGCTTATGGAAGAATCTTGGTCAATGCATTGGCTTCTCCCCTCTCTCAACACGACCTTCATCACTCTCATCCACAAGGAAGAGGACTCCAGTACTCCAGACAAATATAGGCCCATTGCGCTCTGCAATGTACTCTACAAACTCATTTCCAAAGTCATCGTGAATAGGCTAAAG
This sequence comes from Pinus albicaulis, assembly GCA_034641835.2. NCBI lineage: Eukaryota > Viridiplantae > Streptophyta > Pinopsida > Pinales > Pinaceae > Pinus > Pinus albicaulis. The sequence continues at coordinate 573,962,071 of CM076576.1, forward strand.
CCTCTTCTCCCTCTTCTCATCTCACCAGAGCAGACGAGCTATGTCGAAGGGCGTTAGATCCTAGATGGAATCATCCTCTCACATGAAGTGATCCATTCTCTCAAGCTCCTAAAGAAACCAGGTATTATTCTCAAGTTAGATCTTTCTAAATCATTTGAAAAACTAAGCTGGAACTATATCAATCAAATTCTCTTGGCCTTTGGCTTTTATGCTACTTGGACTCATTGGCTTATGAACCTCACCTCTTCCCCTATATTTTCCATCCTTCTCAATGGATCTCCTTCCTCGCCCTTCCGCTCCTCTCATGGTATTTGACAAGGAGACCCTTTGTCCCCTTTTCTTTTTGTTCTTATGGCTAAGGGCCTTAGCTGCCTCATTCATCATGATGTTTCTTCCAACTCCATCAAAGGAATTTCTCTCCACGATCAACCCCCCATCTCTCACCAACAGTTTGTGGATGATAATATGCTCTTCAGTCATCCTTCTATCTAAGAAGCCTCAGCCTTCAAGTCCTTGCTAGACCTCTTTTTAGAAGCTTCGGGAACCACCATCAATGCCTCCAAATATTATCTTTTTTTCTTCCACACTTCCATCATCACTCAACGTAACATAGTAAGGATTCTAGGCTTTTCGATAACTGTTGTTCCCTCGAAGTATCTTGGAGCTCCCCTCATCGACTTCGCCATCAAACACTCTTATTGGAGAACTCTCCCTCACAAATTAGAAGCTAGGCTCTCTTCTTGGACTTATCGTTCGCTCAACATTGCCAGCAGGCTCATCCTAATAAAATCAGTTCTCCAAGCCATGCCTTTGTATCTATTCTCCATACTGGCAGCCCCAAAATGGGTCCTAAAAAAATCCGCAACCTTCAGAGAAATTTTCTCTGGGGCTCCTCGAGCCTCAATAGAAAATGGGCTCTTGTCAAATGGACCAAGGTCTACCTTCCTAAATCTGCTGGTGGGATTGGCTTGAGAGATCCTTTACAAAGCAACAACACTATGGGGGCCCACATATGGTGGAACTAGCTCTCCAAACCACACACACCCTGGGCATTTCTGTGGAATTCCAAATATGCTCTAGGCAGACCCCAGGAGGATCTCATTCGCTTCACCATGACCACCCCTAGGTCATTAATTTGGAATGCCACCAAGCAACATTGTGCCTTATCCAAGCACACAGTGTCTAGGAAATTCATTTCGGAACCACTATGAGATTATAGGAGGACTCTTGGCAACAACTCCTCAAACTTGCTACTCTCTTTCACAAACCGAAATGGCAGGAAACTCTCCAGCAAAATGTTCAAAACCAAGTCCATCATTTTTGGCAGCAACAGGCATCTCAAGGCTTTCAACAATGGAAATAAGTAGGAACATGGCAAGAAAATTGGCAGGAGGAAACATTTGAAGAGATAGATCAAGAACTCCATCTCAGAAGAATAAAAGTCTCTGATCAAAGGGACAAATTGCGCTGGGGATACACTCCCAAAGGAAACTTCACTACCAAAGAGGCGTTCCAGTTGCTCTATTATCCCACGTAGATTCTGAAGGATCATCTATGGGACCAAGTTTTGAAACCAGGTATTTGGCCTAAGGTTTCTACTTTCTTATGGCTTCTCAGCAAATAGAGACTCCTTACTTGGGACAATTTACAAAAACGGGGCTTCATTGGGCCTTCTAGATGTCCCAACTGAAATTTTCATTCTGAAACCTTATCACATCTCCTGGATACTTTCCCATTACCAATTCAAATCTGGGAGCGAAATGCTATTTACAACAGAAGAACTAGCAGACGCGTGGGAGACATTGTCAATAGCATCAAAAATTAGCCTTTGCATCCTTTCCAAAGTCACTTGCTCAACTCTCTCTGGGTCCTAATTCCGGGCTTTGTCTATTGGATCATTTGGAAGGAGCATAATAAGAGGATCTTCAAAAACCAAAGCACCCCCCCTAACATCATATGGTTGCACCTCAAGCAAAGTCTCCAAGAAACTCTTGCTCTAAGGAAATGGAAAATTTCTGATATGCCCTCTTCCCCTCTGGAATGCCTTATACTGGAAAGTTGGAACCTCAACCTCACACCTTTTTCTCTAATCAAGGCCATACCCTCCATCCATATTGATTCTCCCCTATCCTGGTCTCCACCCACGTCACTTTCTTTCAAATTGAATTTCGATGGAGCGGTTAAGGGTAACCCTGGACTAGCCAGTTTTGGTGGCATTTTTTGAAATGATGAGAGCTCTGTTTTTCATATATACTATGGCTCACTTGGAAGAGACTCCAACAATGCTGCAAAGCTTGAAGGATTATGGCATGGCATTTGTATTGCTGAAAAAGAAAACTTCTTCCCTCTGGAGGTTGAAGGGGACTCTCAAATTCTTATAGAGGTAGCTATTTGAATTCTCTCTGGCATTCCAACGGTAAAGATAGCTTCGATTTGGCGACTCATCAGTAGATTAGAACAAATTTAATATTGGCTCAGTGTCCCCTACACCATCACCTTCAAGCACATTAGGCGTACTGCTAACAAGGTTGCCGACCATCTGGCTAATCAAGGAGTCAACCAGCAGCTCCCTTGCTTCTCGGGCCCTTTGAACAGTTCTGATGATGCTCAACTTATTCAAGACTGCACTCTTCTGGTGCAACAATATCTTCGTCCCCCGAATGCGGGTGATTAAACTACTCTATACGCCAGCGCATGGGCTGGCATGGTGGGTTGGCGTGTGGACATATACCACCTCCACCCAGTCTCATGCGATGCCATGCATGTATCACCCTACCATATCCTTCAATGTTGCCTTAATGCAACTCTTTCTCCCACAACATACTACCTACATTTCTATCATGGTGCCTCATACTAGTTTCATTTCAACTCCTCCTCTGAGCTCGAGCTGCTCCATTTTTGTCACAGAGCCTCACTCTTAGACTGGCACTGGGAAGCGTTGTGCTCTAGCGTGTTGTATCGAAGTGATGCCGGGAATACATTTCACTCATATCCCTTTCTGTAATCTCTGGTCCAATTCACCCATCGTCAGTGTCTCAGCTCTGCCTTATTGTGTGGCTACCACGACTCCACGACTCCAAGTGTGCCTATGGAGAAGAACAACGGTGCTATGCATATTACTCATCCCACTGACATCCTAAAGCGCAAGGAGCCCTGTTGTAGCACAATTCAAGACACAAGACACCCAGTTGGCCCAAGCGATCCCAAGCATGGCTACTCCATTGGAAAAGTTGAACATTAGGCGGAGGAAGTAGACCGCTATGAGTATGGTTGCCGCATCGTCGAAGAACTGCCAACCAACTCTCATGATTCCTGAACAAGTCTACACTCTCAAGTTTTTGTTTCAAAATCTCTCGTTTGGGCTCATTTCTCTGCATTTTTGTTTCATCAGTTTACAAACTCAGACCTTAGCTACTATGTCTAAAAACCAGTTTCCCCTGCATGGGTGGCACTCCATTATTTGTATCGTTTGGATTAGGGTAGCAGTTTTAGCTTCTGAAGTTTATCTGGTTAGCCAACATTTTTATAATTTTTATAATGTTGCAACTCTGGGCTAGATCTTTTGAGGCTGGTACCTCTCTGTAACTTTTTGTATCAATAATAGAAGTAGATAAATTCAGAAAAAAAAAAAAAAAAAAAAAAAAAAAAAAAAAAAAAAAAAAAAAAACCTACACCTCATGAAACCTCTCTGTCTATAAATACCCTTACACAGTTATATCTGAATCTGGACTTCCCCAAGAGGTTCTGGATATTCCATACATTCATTCCCTCATCAGTAGAGACTCCCAAGACCAATCCCCCTTATCATTAGGGGAATCTTGAGGTCTAAAATGGGCCTCTTAAGGAAATAATAAAATAATAGCTAAACCAATAAAATAACATTTATGAATTTTCAATTCACTTTTTGCACTACAACCCATGTAACCATAGTTAAATTCAATTCAAAATTTCTACCAAAATATAATTAATAAAAAAATTGTATTTATGTGACTATAAATAAGAATGAATTTAAAAAAAAAAAGTCATTATCATTGAACAACTAATGCAATTGTCCTTTGTTCTTAAATAACTTAAAATAAAATATAAATATAAATTTATAAATTCTTAATTATATTATATGCTATTAATTAAAATTTATATTATTTAAATTGTATAATAACATGTAATTAATATACTTTATAAAAATAATACAATATAATATAATATAATAAGTGCATAGGGATATGCATTGTTTATTTTAAGAAATATGAAATGACAATAATATATTTTTATTCAAAAAGTGTGAAATGACATTTATTATGAGTACTTTACTTGACTTTAAAAGTACTTTGAGCGGTACCATAGTTAACCATGAGTTTTTATCCACCATTGAGAATGTCACAAGTAGGTACCTTTAACTCAAGCAATGCCACCTCAACCATTAGCGATGATGTCATCCCATAAAATGTGATTGGTTCTCATAAAGTGAATTTTGATTGTACATTTTCCTTAGGAGGCCCATTTTAGACCTCAAAATTCCCTTAATGCCAGTATATATTTTCTCTGACTGAACCAGACATATCATTACAATGATGTCTTTTATTTTGGGTTATTTAACTCATGAGCATGTTGATGCTTCAGTCCTAGGCTTTCTTTCTATTTTCTCCCCTAGTTAGCCTCCTGCTACCATATTCAATTTTTCCCAGTACCTTGTTGATACAATGCATGAAAAACTTGTTAAAATGCGTGAAGAAGGCGCCTTCAAGCATTCCTATGTTCTCTTTCACATGTTCGTATATTTCCAAGCTGAAAGATTTGTAATAAACCTTCAAAAATTGGATGTTCAAGGTAATCCATAGTTAGTTATCTTTTGGACTTTCTTAGTCAGGAATTATTCAGCTGAATTCACCTACACAGAATTTATTGACTCATTCATCCACCCAATTGTCAACATGTTGAACAACATCATTCAACCAAGAGTCCGTGAGGAGATTAAAAGGGTCTTGCAGTTATCAGAACACAGTAGTACTGGAGATTGGTACCTTTACCAAAACCACACGGAGATTAGGGTATATGGATCTAATCTATTTCCATATAAGCTGCCCAAATACCTCCCAATGAGGTTATTTCCACTTGAGTATATTAGGAAAATCCTTAATTATGATGGAATCAATTTCTTGGTAGCCAAAAAGAAGACACAGTTTAAGATAAAGAATCAAATTTGTCCTTTTATTTGGAACATTAGAGATGCAAGTCTACAAGCAGAAAAATATTTGCAAGAATTTAAGTTCAGTCAGAGTTTCTAGTGGTTTTATGATCCTTTAGGAGTAATAAGAAAGTTAAGAGTCAAATGTAAATTAACTCCTTATGTACATGAGTCTAGTTCAAATATAGAGAAGTACTCCAATAATTCTTAATTATTGGAGAACACTTTGAAAGAGCTAGAGAATCCAGTAGAAACCAGTGCAATCATGGAGACTCTGGCCCCATGGGATAGGAACTTTAAGAGAGGTAGAGAAGAAGGGTCCTATACAGCTAAAACTACCACTGAAACTAAGTTCAAGTTTATGTACAGGAAGAAGCCAAAACTAAATCCTGTAGAATAACAAGTTGAAACTATTGAAATCCTTGATATTGATGCAATGGTAAAAGACAATGCACCTCCTCCAGTTTCTATAGTAACTCACCAACCTTCAACATCAAAAACTCAGGTCATTTAAAAGCAACATAGCATTGAAGTGTCCTCTTCAAGTAAAACAACAGACAAATAGATGGATATTATGTAGAAGTATAAGGAAATCGAGATCAAAATGAAGCGTTGAAAGTAGACACTTATACTCAATACTGGAAGAAGTCACCTAGTGACCAAAGAAGATTGCTTTCTGCATTTGACAACAAGACTAGGAAGATGCAGATGACCTTCCTACATCCAAAAGTGAAGTATCCTAAAACATCAACAGATTATAAAAATACATCATATGAAGTTCAGGCCCAGGATCTTCATCCTATAGACCAAATAGAATTTCACAAGCAAGCTGGTCAAATGTTGTACTCTACCATGACTAATAAAGCCATGAGAGTTTAGAAGCTACAAAAAACTCTAGGGAACATCAAAGATCAAATAAAGCTATGAAAGGCTTCCTCAAAAGTGAAATACAACATGATTAAATCTCTAGAAGAACTAGTCATAGAAGTGGGATATGATCCCACTAACATCAAAGTTGCAGATGAAGTGATAAAGAAAAATAATGCAGACATCGGCCAAATAATTATTATAGGATGCAAACCAAAAAGATGAGAAGATGAATCTCATTCTTCAGTTAACTGCCTAGTTGAAAGAAACGAAAAATGAAATGGACAAGTTAATACAGGAGAAAGAAGCCAGAAAGGAAGCGGTCCATGTCACCATTATTCCTACAGTCACTACAATTTCTCCTTCTACTCTAGCAGAGTCATTAGATACATCAGTTCCAATAGCTACATCAACAACCACTTCAACAACAGTATCATCTACAACATTAGTACATCCAAGAGATGAGGCAAGTAAACTAGTAAAATAAATGAAAGAAATGTCCATCCAGACAAATGAAATAAATAGACTTAAAGAAAGAATCAAAATTTTGGAGGATGAAAAGAAACTAGTTCAAATCATGTAGAAGAATGAAGTGCAGAAGACAAATAGATTGACCAAGAAAGTGCAGAAGCTAGAAAAATAACTGACATTGAAAGATCCAATTTCTCAAGCCAAGCAGCAACTATGGTCCAATATCATTGACTCTGTCAATGATATCTCGCCATCAATTCAAGCTATATTTGAGCAAAAGGATTTAATGAAAGTAGAAAATGAATCCATTCACAAAATCAAGGAAGAACTTGGTCAGAAGCCCGAGGAAGCAAATGAAATCATTAAGTTTATCAATTCCAAGAACAAGAAGGAATTAGAGGAAATTAGCATTAGTGATAGAACAAATATAATCCTAGAAGTCAGGAAGGTGATTTCTAAGAGAAACTTAATGGTACAAATGGAATAAAAGTGCCAGAACACGAAGCTTTCCATTACTAGATTTATGGTAAAACATGATGTTTTGAGGCAAAAAGGTCTGCCCAATCCTCTAGTTATCAATGACAGGTTGATGAAACATGAGGATTATGGTAATAAAATCAAAGAAGTGGCAAAGGAACAAATCAACAATTCATCCATGAAGGGAATTCAAACTGGAAAAGTCATTTCTCAGAGTTTTGAGAACCTTTTTTACCTCCAACATGAGGTAAAGCATTTGTTTCTTAACAACCTACTTTTTCAAAGTATACAGAGGTTGATGAGATATTCAGAAGAATGGTAAAGATCAAATTAACAGATGCAGAAAACTGGCAGAAATTGACTGATTTAATTTGAAAAGTAAAGTAGTAAAAAATGGCAGTCACATTAAAGAGTATCAGAGTTAAAGTGTATCAGATGAAATTCAGATGCTTAAACTCAAAATAGAGTTGACAAAGCATAGTGAAAGATAGCCAGCATAAAGGACACTCAACATCAGCCAATTTTGAGAAAACATTCAAAGAGAAATCAACAAAAATATCAATAAATCAAACAACAAATCAATAAAAGTAGGGACATATTGCATTAGATAGATAGTTGTCTCTAACTTCTTGCATGAAGATATTTATTTTCCTTGGATAATTCCTAGGTTTCTTTTAGGATATTTTGTAAAAGATTTTGTATAAATACTTCACAACTCGAATTAGTGAGGGTGGATTGTGGGTTACTGAACACTTCTATAGATGTATTTATCTCAACCAGAGGGTTCTTTGCACCATTTTCAAGTCAGGAAACTGGATTGAGCAATAAAGCCATTATATTATTGGATTCATGTGTTGAGCCATTTTTAGTGAAGTATTTTCAACTGTTCTTTGTTACTCTCTTAATTTTTCACATACTTAAATGTTTTCTGAATCTTAATGTATAACAAGACTTTTATTTCAGGTTTTTTTTAAAAACACTCTGTCTTCAACTGCTATTTAATTTACATGTTTTCTCTTGATATCCAGAGTAGGAAATTCTTAATTTCTCCCTAGTTTCAATTGACCTCTATCATTTCACTCATTATCTGGATATGAGAATCCTTAACTTCTCTCTCATCCTGATTGAAACCATTTCACCTTTCAGCCTGAAGATCTAAATAACCTCAGCTATCTTGCCTAGTGAAAAATTTTCTTTAGACCTTGATCCTAATTTTGTTTCTTGATACATTGACTCCATTAGCCCAATGGTAAGCAGACCTTCATCTATCCATATGAAGTATTTATTCCACCACCAAACTAGATCAAAACCAAAATACAATTAATCCTACATAACTAGCCTAAAATCAACTAAAATCAACCAAGTTAAATCATAAAGAGAGATCCCTCTCTGAGCATTTGGAAGGCTAGATCCCAAAGCTTATAATTAGGTTTGTGGTTACCTCTAAATTCCGTTACCTAAAAATATTAACAACCTAGGGAAATTATTGGAGTGATAAAATACTGGGGACCATACTAGGGAAATAACCAATCGCCAGTTAAATAAACCTTAAAGGAAATTTTTATACTAATCTTTTCACCTTATGTTTTATTTAGGGTTGTTGCAATTTTTCTTTAATAAATTAAAATTTTGGATTCGAAAAGAATATACTACACTAGGTCTCATCCTGATCGACAACCTACTACAATTATGGATGACCCTAATAGAATTTTAAAGAAAAAAAAAAAATTAGAAATTTTAGTAAGTACTAGCAAATTAATCAAAGCTAATTCACTACCCAAAGAATTATCTAGATTGCAAGACATTGAATTTGATATAGATTTTGAGAAATCTTTGTTTAGAACTAAATCAGAAAGTTCCATCTATGTTAGTGTAATAGATTGTGATTTCATTTCATTCATTGAAATTAATAAGGAAACTGTTCCACTTATTTCAGATCAGCAAGCTTTAGAACCTTTTGATAAACAACACTACTACCGATGAAATAGGTAACCTGACATCAAAATGGGAACTCTAGCCCATAAAGACTCAAAAAACGTGAAAAAACACCCCAAAAACAAAAAAAGTGTATTTCAGAACGCACTTGGTTTTTTTTAAAGGTCAAATTTCAACATTTTATAAAATTATGCCAAAAACAAAATTGTTCCTTGAAAAAAGGATTGAAAAAACAACCTCAAAACAAAACCAGTTGATGCTGGAATAACCAAAAAAAAAAAAATTGTCATATTTTTGACATTTTTAAAAATAGAAATAACATTTTTTAATTTTTAAAATTCAAACATTAAAAAAAACCTAAAATTTAAGCAAAAAAAAAAAAAAAATCAAAAAAATAAAAACATTTTAAAGCTTAAAATTTTAAAATATAAAGGAATAAAAAAAATAAAAACAAATACAAAATAAAAATTTAATTCAAACATTAAAAAAACCTTAAATTTAAAAAAAATAAAAAAATAAAAAAATTAATGATTAAAATTTCAAAATATATAGAAATAAAAAAATAAAAATATTAAATTAAAAATAAAAACAAGTTAAAAAAAGAAATAAATTATAAAAAATAAAATACATAAATTAAATTTAAAAAAGGAAAAGAAAATGTTTATTAAATTAAAATAAAAAAAACAAAAAAATTTAAAGAAATATATTAAATTTTAATAAATTTATAACTTTAAAATAAAAATTAAAAAAAAAAAAACATTATTGAAATTCAAAGTAAAAAAATGAAAAATTAATTAAAAAAAAATATGAAAAAAAAAAATTTAAAAAAATATATATTAAAAAAACAAATAGATTTTAAAAAATATATTAAATTTAAATTATAAAAAATTATATATATATATATATATATATATATATATATATATATATATATATATATATATATATATATATAAACTTAAATTAAAAATATACATATTAGATTTTATTAAATTAAAAAAAAAATTGTTAATATTAAAATAACAAATTAAATTAAAAAAAAATATTAAATTTTAATAAATAAATGAATAAACAAGTAAATTTTAAAATAAAAATTAAATTTTAAATATAAAGAAAAAAAAAACATTGTTAAAATAAAAAGTTAAAACACTTTAAAAATCAATTAAAATTGAAAAATTGAAAAAAATATATTAAATAAAAAATAATATAAAAAACAAATTAATTTGAAAATATTAAGTTTAACTTAAAAAAAATCTAATTTTAAATACACAATTTTAATTGAAATAAAAAAAAAATATAAAAATTTTATGTAATTAAAAAAATAATAATAAAAAAATTAAAAATTAAAAAAAATATTAAATTCAAATAAATAAATAAATAAAATATAAAATTTACTAAATTTTAAAAAATTAAATGAAAAAACTAAACATAAAATTTAATAATAAAAAAAAAAATGAAAAAAAAAAAAAAAAAAAACAATTAAATAAAAAAGAATACAAAATTTAATAAAAATTATTAACAAAATTAAAAAAAAAAAAAATTAAAAACAAAAAAAATGAAAAAAAAAAAAAAACAAAAAAAATTGAAACAAATTAAATTTCAAATATAAAAATTAAACTAAAAAAATAAATAAATAAATAAATTTTTCGAATTAAAAAAAACGATTAAAAAAAATCAAATTAAAAAAAAAATATTAAAAATAAAAAAAATAAAAAAAAAAGAATTTTTTGATCGTGGTGGCGTCGCCAATCGGCCTGCCGCTCAGGAGACGGTGGAGGCCGGCCGCTAGGCAGGAGGCAGATTCTGAGAATCACCCTCCCGCGACGGTAGGTCGATTCCAGGAATTGTCCTCCCACGGCGAGAGGCCGATTCCAGGAATCGCCCTGAGGCCAATTTCGGGAATCGCCCTGAGGCCAATTCCAGGAATCGCCCTCCCGCGAGGTGGGAGGGCGATTCCCAGAATCGGCCTCCCGCGGTGGAAGGGCGATTCCTGGAATCGTCCTCGAGGTGATCCCAGATGGCCTCAGGCGTTCGGAATCAGCCTCCAGCCTGGTGGACGATTCCGGAGAATCGGCCTCCGCCATGGGGAGGGCAATTCCCCAGAATCAGCTCCCGAGCGCGGAGGCACGTGGCGTAGTGGCCCAGCGCTGTGAGTTAAAAATTCTTTTTATTTTTATTTTTTAGAATTTAATATTTTAGATTAATTATTTTCATTTAAATTTATTAATTAAATTTATTCATTTTTAATTTAATTTAATTTTTTATTCTTTTAGGTATTTGGTTTTTCATTTTTAAAATTTATAAATTGTTTAATTTAAAAAAAAACAGCAAATTTATGGATATTTGTTTTTTAATTATTTGCACGTGGTTTTTTTCATTTTTTTGTTTTTTAATGATAGTTTTTTTATTATAATTCTTTTATTTTAATTTTCTTTTTCAATTTTCAATTTTCTTTTCTTTTTTTTTCTTTTTTTTTTGTTAATTTTAAAATATGTATTTTTGTTTTCTTATTATTATTATTTTTTTAATTTAAATTTTTAAATTAAATTTTCTCTTTTTTGTATTTTTTTTTTATCTAAATTTTAATTTTGTAATTTAAATTATTTTTAAATTTTCTATTTTTTTTTTTTTTAATTATATGGATTTTTTTAATAACTTAGAAAAAAATGTTTTTGATGTTTTTTTTTTAAATTTTTTTTTTTTAAAATTTTTGTTTTTTTTCTTTAAATTATGTGTTTTTTTTTCAAATTTTGTCATTTCTTTTGATATAATTTTCGAATATTTTTGTTTTATTTATTTATTTTTGTTTAAATTTTTTATTTTTACGAGTTAATTTTGTTTTTTTTTACATTTTTATTGGTTTTTTTATTGTTTATATATATATATATTTTTTTTATCTAAGTTTTGTGTTTTATTACCAACATGAAAATCACTACTCTAAAAAAAAAAGGTTGATGTTGCATCAATACGTTTCAAAATTAGCATGAAAATCACCGCTCTAAAAAAAAAAGTTGACGCTGCATCAATACGTTTCAAAATTAGCATGAAAATCACTAACATTTTAAAACAAATATTCATAGTTCATAAATAAAAATATTAGAGTGTCAAAAATGTGCTCAAAAATAAAGAAGTGATTCTGCATCACCACTTTTCAAAATCTGTTGCTTTTTATGCTACCAAAAAAAAGTAGGTAATAGAGAAGTTACCTATTTCATCGGTAACAGTGTTAAACTTGATGCTTTGGCTACAACATTAATTAAGGAAATTGATGAAGCCTACCTTCAACATTATTTTGAGTCAACTGCTTTATTTTATTATACCCCCAGGCCTTCTACCAGTCATTTAGAAATTGTAGATTTATCCTTGTTTATTACCACTTCATCTATGATTTCCACCACACTTCATTCCACATAGTCATTCATTCCAAAGATTCTCCTTCAACCTAGAATTTTATTTCCATACCCAAATACTGCAAGTTCATCCTCTGGCATTTCTGTTTCATTTTCCAATGCTTCAACCTCATTTCCAAGCACCTCTTCCAGCATCCCACCTACATCATCTAGTGTTCCAACCTCATCGAAAAGTACTTGAAGCACATCTCCGAGTTATACCACTTTACCTCCTAGCCAAACAAGAATCTTAGCCATGGCAGCCAGATATGCTCCTTTGGTCCTCTTAGCTCAATTACATGCTATGCCCCAAGACTATCAAAGTAAGTTCTTATAATTTGATGGAACTAGCCAATACACTACACAACAACATGTCAACAAAATCACTGACTACTTTGAGCTGCATGAAATTGACGAATCTAATGTTCAAATGGGACTGTTTGCCCAAAATTTAGCTTGTGATCTAAATAAATGGTTTAAAGCTTTCTCTGCCAATCATATTATTGATTGAGAACATTTCCATAGATTGTTTATCAATATATGGCAGAAAAATAGTGGGAAAAGATGAATCCTTTACAATTTTGTTTCCAACTATGAGAACATAAAAAGAGTACCTAATGAACCAGTTTAGGACTATTGTAATAGATTCAACAGTATTTATAATGATATTCCACCAAACATTAAACCTCCACCAGATATAGCTTTAATCAAATTCCCTGATGGTTTTGACACTGACATGTCATACCAACTGAGGTAAAGAAACTATGAAACCTTAGAGCAGATGCAAAGTAATGGTGTTACTGTAGAAGCCAATTTGTTAGCTAGAAGAGATAGATTAAGAAATGAAAGAAGAGTAACAATAAAGGATGAACCCTCCACCTTAGATAATAAGATAGATAGCTTAGCAAAAGCAATGGAAATAATGAGGGATAGGTTAGAAAATATTGAAAGGAAACCATAGTGGGACAATCAACAAGAAGGTACTCAAATAAGAAATCAAAACTTTATAAAGAATCCCAACACTAGTAAAGCTAGAGAATCAGCACATCATCAAATAATAAGACCACATTTCCAGGAGAAATATGTTGAAAGTTCTCACAAAAATGAAGAAGATGAAGACACTCAGATTAACTTAATGGGAATTAATGATGATAATACTATTGTTCTTACACAAGAAGAACATGAATTATACATTCTACAACAAATATAGTTAGAGTCTGGAGAGTATTTTGATTACAAGTAAGGTTATGAATATGCCAGTAATAAATTTCATAAGCAATATAACCTCAGGGGAAAGAAAAATGTAGAAGCACCTACTAAGAAAACTGCCCAAACTTAGAATACGAAAACAATAGAAGCTCCTACAAACAAAGTACTGCAAATTATTCCTAGAAAAACCCAGCAAAACTCTAGTGTAAATCATAAAATTTCCAGTCCAAAAATTGTACCCAATCCTAAAATTGTAGATATTATAGACATTGTTGTTCAAACATCAGCTGATCCTAAAAAAGCTAGTTTTGATCCTAAAAAATTAGTTGATCCTGAAACATCTATAGCTGCTAAAACAACAATTTATCCTAAGAAATCAGTTGTTGCTGAAATAACTACTGCCAAAACCATAGCTGCCACCCAAACTGTCCCTGAAAAGAATATTCAAAACAAAAAAACTGTGGAAACACAGACTAAAAAAGCAACTGTAGATACAGAAGAGAAACATACTCAAGCTGCAGTTACTAGAGAAGATATTATTTAGTTAGGAAAAACACAAATTCCATTCAATATCCAAAATGAAATTGTGAAACTGAAAAGACCAATTCCTTCGACAGAATTGGTAAAACATGATTTATATAAATCAAAAATCACAAAAACATTGAACATTAATGAAGGAGAAGACTTTGTAATCTAAATGATGACCAACCAGAGTTACTTTTTGGTCCTGAGGTAAATGGAAGACATCAATAAGGTGGTGTTCCTCCTTTATACATTAGCTTGATTATAAATGATCAAATTTTACACAATGCTATGTTAGATTCAGGAGCATCACACACTTTAATGACAAAGACTATTATGGAAACATCGGATTTAAACATCACTATAGCATATAAAAATATTTTCTCCTTTGATTCTAGCAAAGTTAAATATCTTGGCCTAGTAAAATACATGTGTGTCACTCTAGTCTAGTAACCTGGTAAGAGTATTGTCATGGATATTGTAGTTGCTAATATCCCTCTTAAGTATGGAATGCTATTATCTCACTCATGGGGAGAAAAATTGCAGGGATCTCTACAGTTAGACATGTCATATGTTAGGTCCCTATATTATTAGTATAGTCCCTTATGGTTGTTAGTGTAACCCCCTTATTGTTATTAATGTACCCTTGTAACCCCCATATTTTTATTATTGTGCCTATACATTATTATTGTTAGGTCGGCTAGGATTACATTATGGCCCCACTAGGATTACATTGTGGCCCAATGGACTCTTGTATATAAAAGAGAGGTTTTGTCATTTGTATCATCCAATAATTGTTCATTTATGTAATGCATTGGAGGTTGCCCCATCAAAGTAGCTAATTTATAAGGCGTTTATCTCTCTTTTATTCTATTTTTGGAGTTGGTTTCATAACATTTGGTATCAGAGCTTTGGATTCTAGGGTTTCGCTGCTCCAAACAGGCCATCGTGGAATTTTCGTTATACCTTTTTTTCTACAAAAGGTTTAGAAACTGAAATTTTTAGAGAGCAAAGCAGAAATCTTGGGGGACTTCATGGAAAAAATATTAGATCTTGGTTCGCAATATTTTCAGAGATATGATCTATGCAAGTTAGGGATTATTGTAGGCTCCTGAATTTAACCTAAACAGGTCATCGTGGCATTTTCACTATAAATTTTTTTCTACAATGGTTCAGAAGCTGATATTTTCACAGAGTAAAGATGAAAAATTGAGGAACACCGTGGAAAAATTTTAGAGCTGGATTCACAATATTTGGTATCATAAAACAAGAAAATAAACAAGAAACTTCAAAAGCACCCAGAGCTACTCAAGCATTAAGGACAACACTTTTTTGAAGGAGAGGAGCATGTTAGGTACCTATATTATTAGTACACTCCCTTATTGCTGTTAGTGTAAGCCCCTTATTGTTACTGTTGTACCAATGTAACCCCCATATTGTTATTATTATGCCCTTACATTATTATTGTTAGGTTTCCTAGGATTACATTGTGGGCCCATGGACTCCTATATATAGAAGGGAGGTTTTTTCATTTGTATCATCTAATAATTGTTCATTTATATAATGTATTGGAGGTTTCCCCCTCAAAGTGGCCGATTTCTAAGGCATTGATCTCTCTTTTCTTCTATTTTGGGAGCTGGTTTCATAACATCATATGCCACAATTTCAGTATTTTGTCAACCCAAGAAAATTTATAGAGAAACATTAATGAAATACATGATTAGTAGTGCAGAAAAACCATAGAACTATCCTATTTATTTTGTACCTTATTATATGGATTATTTCATTTTATGTAACTCAGAAACTAGAATAGACAAAAACGCAGTTGTCAAACAGAAAAAGAAAGAAGTTGACAGTGATAATATATTTCACAAATCAATGTGGCACCTATACTTTGATGTTTCATTAAACAAATTAGGAGTAGGAGCAGGAGTTTGGATTCATAACATGGAAAAGAATCATTCTGAAGGTCATGACTTTATATTAAAATTTAAATGCCCCAATAACATGGCTGAGTATGAAGCTTTAATCTTAGGGCTGCAAATTGTTAGAAATTTCGGAGGCAAAAGAGTTTCTATCATGGGTGACTCTGCCTTAATTGTTAAGCAAATTAGAGGAGAATATTCTGTGTATAATCCTAGATTGAGCCAATATAGAGAAATAATTTGAGATATGATTATGGAGTTTCTTGAAATTAACTTTGCTATAATTCCTAGAAAACAGAACATGCAGGCACACAGTTTAGCAACTTTTGCTAGCACCTGCAATCTTCATTTTCAACCAAATCACCAATATAGAGCAGAGGTACGACACATGCATACTATTGGAAAATTTTTACATAGGATAATCAAATCTATCACTTTATGAATGCTGAGGGATAATTCCATAATTGTAACATAGACAAAGATTGTATAGTAGATGATACTTTAGATAGTGAGATAAATGTAAATAATTTAGATTTAACAGAACCCACTAAATTCACTCAAGTAGAAATAGATAAATTAGAGAAAGTAGAAATATAAGAACTAGCAGATGATGCCCCATTAGAAGATATTTTTGATTCAAATGATGTTGCAAGAAAACCAAAAATGGAACCATTAAGATCAAATATAGAAGAGTGTAATCTAGGAACAAAACAAAAACCTAAGCTTATTAAACTTTCCAAATCTTTACCTTTAGAAGAAAAACTGAAATACATAGCTTTGTTTAAAGAATTTCAATATGTGTTTGCATGGAGTTATGAAGACCTTAAATCCTATGACATCGGCATCATTCAACACAAATTACCTATCAAAGAGGATCAAAAACCATTTAAATAGAAGCTTAGGAGAATAAATCATGTTCTTATGCCTTTGATTGAAAAAGAGGTAAAGTGGATGTATGAAGGACAGATCATTTCACCTATAAAATATTATGATTGGGTTTCAAAATTAGTTCCCACTAAGAAGAAAACAGGGGAGATCAGAATTTGTGTTGATTTCCAGAACATAAACAAGGTGTCCTTAAAAGATAACTATCCTCTCCCCAAAATGGATCATATTTTACAGAGTGGTAGGATCATCTAGAATTTCATTACTTGATGGATTCTCTAGATATAATAAAATCTTAGTTCAGCCAGAAGACCAACCAAAGATAAAATTTACTACTCCTTGGGTTACTTTCATGTATGTGAAAACGCCTTTTGGATTAATGAATGTAGGAGCTACATTTAAAAGAGATATGGACATATATTTTTCCAAAGAAATTCATTAGTTTCTTGTAATTTATCTAGATGATATTACTATATTCTCAAAAATAGATAATGAACATTTAGATCATCTAAGATAAGTGTTTATTAAATGCAGAAAAATTGGCATTTCTCTGAATCCCAAAGAGACTCTTTGGATTTGAAGAAGGTAAAATTTTACGACATATTATTTCAAAAGAGGGAATTAGAATAGACCCTACTAGAATAGAGGGAATTCTGAACATAATTCATCCTAGAAATATTAAGGAATTACAAGCATTCTTAGGTAAGATTAACTTTCTTAGGAGATTCATTTCAAATTTAGCATAATTAATTAGAGAACTAAATAACATGTTGAAGAAAGATTCAACAATTAAATGGACAATAGAGGACAAAAAATCCTTTGAATCAATCAAACAAGCCCTTACAAAAAAACCAGTCCTAATAAGTCCTGATTTCAAAAAGATCTTATTATTTTTTCTTTTGCTTCAAAACATACAATTACTGCAGTCTTATTGTAGACGAATTATCAGGGTTATGAACAGCCCATTGCTTTTTTAAGAAAATCCTTAAGAGACGCCACGCTAAAGTATAACATCATGCAGAAACAAGCACTTTCTTTAGTGAAGGCTATCAAAGACTTTAGAGCATACATCCTTTATTCACACATTATTTCATATGTTTCGAATTTAGTAGTTAAGGACATTATGACTCAGAATGGGCCTGATGGAAAGAGAGGAAAGTGGATTGCCACTATTTTGGAATACGACATAGAAATAAAGCCTACTAAACTCATTAAATTTTTGGGAAAAATACTGAGAGGGGGGGGGGGGGTGAATAAGTATTTAGAGCTTACTAAAAAGATTTTTCTTTACAAAATTTGATACGTGGCTTTGATGAACCCAACTCACGTATACACATGCATATACTAAAAGAAACTAGCGTATACTGATATAATTTCACTGATTAGAAAAAAAATTTAGGAACAATATTTAACTCAGTTTATCAGTCATACATATGTTACATAATCAGTAAATATGTGTAGTAATAGCAGTATAAATCATCACACAAGTGCAACACAAATGAACACAAATATTTAAGGTGGAAACCCAATTCGGGAGAAAACCACCGTTGTTGTCGTCTCTATCTTCAATATTTGTTATATGGAAAATCGTTTACAATATTGTACTGATGTAGACTCATATTAGTATGCATGCATCTACTTGCAGAAGGTTGCTACCTCCTCTCATTCTGCAACCGCTACTGGAAGGGAGCTATAACCCCCTAATCTCGTTTACAAGTCACTACTGGAAGGGAGCTTCAACCCCCTGATTAGAACACCAAATTCTACTGGTAGGAAGCTTCTACTTCCCTTAGCGTCACTACAGACCACGTTTCATCAATTTTCATACTGGATCAAACAGTTTCACTAAAACTCTTCATAAGAACAATAATAATAATCTTCACCCAATAGTTCAATCAGTACAGTGAGATCACTATAACCAGAACTCAGAAATAACCCAGACTTCAGAATCAGTATGTGAAATCAAACTTAACCCTGAACATTCATCATCTTAAAATGCATATGCTACTTTTCTTCACTGAAACTGCATGTATATGCATTTTTCTTCACACAAAACTACGTATAGATCTGTGAACACTATTTTTCAAATATGTGATCAGTCTCAGATCTAGATCTAAGGTTTTCAGTAGACATATTTTTAGAAATGTAGAACCCTTAAATAGTCAGTCATCATCAACCATGTTTATTCACTCATTGATTAGATTTTTACATATTCAACTTAGCAGCATGTTCAGTATTCAAGTAACCCAGATCTACATGAAGACTTCATTGACAGACAACAAAAATACAACAGGAATAAACATATCACCTCTGCAATAGGCTTCAGAAAACCCTGACTTCCATATACACTTTTTCTGAGACAAAGCTGCGTATATACGCGTTTTTACCAAGATGAAATAGTGTATAGATCTATGGATAATAAATGTGTAGTTTTCTTCAGATCTATAGAACTTGCCCAGATTTCTTCACTTTACTTCAGCAAGCATGCGCCAAGTCATAGCTCTAATCATTTCTTCAATGGATCATACAAGAGCATAGTTATTTCAGGTCTAGAGATCCTGAACCATCATTGTGTCTATGTATGAATCATAGATTCAGATATATCAATTAAAAACATAGTTCTTCCGATGCAGATATACCTCAGAGAAAGGTATTTAGTAGTAGCCCTTACATATGCAACCATTGCACTATGATGTTATCTCCTTATATAGTTTTAGATATTACCAATACCATTAGTCAAAACCACACAACTGACAATAGTATTATTGGATGGAATAAAATAGACAACAAAACGCTCAACACTGTGGGCTAATACCATGGTAATGCCCCTTGGTATCATAAATTTAGAGTACGAAAAAGCATACGTGACTTGGATCATACTTATCTGCATATATACATGATTTCTCTTCATAAAAACTACGTATATACTAATTCTGAATGTATACGCAGGTTTCCTTCATAAAGGTAGCGTATACATTGCCTCCATACACGGGTTTCATTCATCAAACCGGCGTATACATTGAGAAATATTTCCTGTTTCATTTTTCTGGCACTTACTGGAATTCCTTTCTCTATCACATCTGAACTAACCTGTAGAAACATCATTTTTACATATTTAACACAAAGGTTTTTTATAAAAAGGTAACTCATCAAGTAGGTTTCCATCAAGGACAAATTCATCAAGTAGGTTGCCATCAAGGACAACATATTGCATCATATTGTCAACAATCTCTCCCTTTGGACTTGATGTCAACCGTGATGGTGTTTGATCACCTCAAAAGATAAATACATTAATCGTAACCATTATTCCAACACCAAAATACTCTCCCCCTTTGACATCAAGGGAAAAGAGCGGATAAAAAACAAGGTTTCTCTTTCCTTGTGCTCCCCCTGAGTTCATGCTTTAATCTTCAGACAAATTTTTCAATAAAGTACATGACTCTATAACACAACTGATTTTGACCTTTCCTAGCACCAAGGACTCATACTTACATCAATGATCCAACCAAGTGGAATTACATACTTGACTCAACTTCCCAATGAAGTGGGTTTACAAATTTGAACAAGTCCTTACATGACTGAATATAACAATTTTACATCATAGATCGCAAACATGACCTTTTCATCAAATTACAAATATGAATATTTATAACCAAAACCAAAGAATCTCAATCATGAGATAAAAACACAACATGAATCAGAATGCCAACAATGCATCCTTTTCCACAAGGCAGGTGCTCCCCCTAAGCTTGTGCATCCCGAACACCTTCAACAACCAATTCATCAAAGCGTCTTCATCAAGGAGATAAATATTAGAGAATGATACAGAAATATGAATACTGGTACAAAAACATAGATTACCTAACATCACCACATCTGTTCTGAATACTGACCCAGAGAATTTTTTTCATCAAAAACCATACGCAGTTTTATGCACAAAAGCGTGCATATACTAAAAGAAATTAGTGTATACTGATATAATTTTACCAATTAGTAAAAAAATTCAGGAAGAATATTTAAACCAATTTATTATTCATACATTTGTTATATAATTAGTAAATATGTGTCTTAACAATAGTATAAATCATCATAGAAGTGAAACACATATGAACACAAATATTTAAGGTGGAAACCTAATTCAGGATAAAACCACCGCTGTTGTCGTCCTGTCTTCAATACTTATTATATGGAAAATCGTTTATAATATTGTACTGATGTAGACTCATATCAGTACGCAGGAATATACCCAGAGAAGGCTGCTACCTTCTCTCATTCTCCAACTTCTACTGGAAGGGAGCTACAACCCCCTAATCTTGTTTACCAATCACTAATGGAAGGGAGCTTCAACCCCCTAATTAGAACACCAACTTCTACTCACAGGAAGCTTCTACTTCCCTTAGAATCACTGCAGACCATGTCTCATCAATTTTCATACTGGATCAAATAACTTCACCACAACTCTTCATAAGAACAATAATAATAATCTTCACCCAATACTTCAATCAGAACAGTGAGATCACTGTAACCCGAACTCAGATATAACCCAAACATCAGAATCAATATGAAAAATCAAACTTAACCCTAAACATTCATCATCTTAAAATGCATACACTACTTTGCTTCACTGAACCCGCGTGTATACGATTTTTTCTTCACACCAACCTACATATAGATCTTTGAATACTGTTTTTGAAAATGTGATCAGTCTTAGATCTAGATCTGAGGTTTTCAGTCAGAAATATTTTCAAAAATTCAGAACCCTTAAAGAGTCAGTCATCATTAACCATGTTTATTCACTCATTAATAAGATTTTTACATATTCAACTTAGCAGCATGTTCAGTATTCAAGTAACCCAGATCTACATGAAGACTTCATTGACAAAAAACAGAAATACATCAAGAATAAATAGCTAACCTCTGCAATAGGCTTTTGAAAACCCTGAATTCCATATGCGCTTTCTTTGAGACAAAGTCACGTATATATGCACTTTTACCAAGACGAACTAGCGTATAGATCTATGAATAATAAATTTGTAGATTGTTTTAGGTCTATAGAACTTACCCAAATTTCTTCACTTTACTTTAGCAAGCATGTGCCAGGTCATAGATCTAATCATTTCTTCAATGGATCATACAAGAGCATAGTCATTTCAGGTATAGAGATCCTGAACTGTCATTGTATCGATGTGTGCATCATAGATTCAGATATATCAATTAAAATAGAGTTCATCCCATGTAGATATACCTCAGAGAAAGGTATTCAGTAATAGCCCTTACATATGCACCCATTGCACTATGATCTTCTTCTCCTTATATGGATCTAGCCATTACCAATACCATGAGTTAAAACCACAGAACTGCTGATGGTATTCTTGGATGGAATCAAATAGACGACACAACGCTCAATACTGTGGGCTAATACCATGGTAATGCCCATTGGTATCATAAATTTAGAGCGCAAAAAGGCATACGCAACTTGTATTGTACTTATCCGCTTATATACGTGACTTCTCTTCATAAAAACTGTGTATATACTAATTTTGGATGTATATGCGGGTTTCCTTCATAAAATTAGCATATACATTGCCTCCATACATGGGTTACCTTCATCAAACCTGCGTATACATTGAGAAATATTTGTTGTTTCATTTTTCTGGCACTTACTGGAATTCCTTTCTCTATCACATCTAAACTGAATTGTAAACATCATTTTTACATCTTTAACACAAAGGTTTCTTATCAAAAATTAAACTCTTCAAGTAGGTTTCCATCAAGGAAAAAATCATCAAGTAGATTGCCATCAAGGACAATATATTGCATCATATTGCTAACAATCTCCCCCTTTGGACTTGATGGAAACCATGATGGTGTTTGATCACCTCAACAGATAAATACATTAATCATAACTATTATTCCAACACCAAAATACTCTCCCCCTTTGACATCAAGGGCAAAGGGCGAATCAAAAACAAGGTTTCTCTTTCCTTATGCTCCCCCTGAGTTCATGCTTGAATCTTCAGACAAATTTTTCAATGAAGTACATGATTCTATAACTCAACTGAGTATGACCTTTCCTAGCACCAAGGACTCATACTTACATCAGTGATCCAACCAAGTGGAATTACATATTTGACTCAACTTCCCAACCAAGTGGGTTTAAAAATTTGAGCAATTCCTTACATGAATGAATACAACAATTTTACATCATAGGTCGCAAACATGACATTTTCATCAAATTATAGATATGAATATTTATAACCAAAACCAAAGAATCTCAGTCATGATATCATAACATAGCAACCAATCAGAATGCCAACAATGCATCTTTTTCCACAAGGCAGGTGCTCCCCCTAAGCTTGTGCATCCTCAACACCTTCAACAACCAATTCATCAAAGCATCTTCATCAAGGAGATAAATATCAGAGAATGATACAAAAATATGAATACTAGTACAACAAAAAATATTACCCAACAACACCACATATGTTCTGAACGTTCACCTAGAGCATTTTTGTTAGCAAAACCCGTACATGGTTTTATGCACAGAAACTCCCGTATTTACGCGATTCACTTTTATCAAACCAACGTATCGAATTTAATCTTCTAAAATTAAGCAGATTTGATCAGAGAGGTAGAGACAGATCCCAGCTTTTGTTTGAGATATTCGAATGATTCCCTGGGAAGAGGTTTAGTAAATATATCAGGAAGTTGTTCTTTGGAGGAAACATACTCCAATTTAACCTTTTTTTCAAGCACTTGTTGATGTAAGAAGTGATACTTGATAGGAATGTGCTTGGTCTTGGAGTGCATAGGAAGATTCTTTGAGATACTAATGACACTTGTATTATCACATAAAATGAAGATGGGAGGTGAACATTTGATTTGAATGTCTTGTGAAGTCTACATCATCCAAAGTAGTTGTGTGCAACATGATGCAGAAACCACATATTCTGCTTCTGTTGTAGATAACACAATAGAAATTTGTTTCTTGTTGAACCAAGATACTAATCGGGGTACCATATAGAATGCACCACCGCTAGTGCTATTTTGATTATCAACATTTCTAGACCAATCTGCATCTATGTAAGCATGAAGAGTGAGATCATCATTCTTTGGATACCATAGACCAAAGCCTTGAGTCCCTTGTAGATATTTGAATATTATTTTTACAACCTGAAGGTGAGACTCTTTAGGATTAGCTTGGAATCGTCCAACAATCCTAACTGCATGCATAATGTCTATTCTTGTCTCGGTTAGATAAAGCATACTTCCAATAATGGATCTATATTTTGGTTGATTCACCGTGGGAGAATCATCATGAGAACTGAGGTTACATCCAGTTACCATTGGTGTACTCACAGGTTTGCGGTCTTTCATCCCATAATTCTTCAAAATTTTCTTAAGATATTTTTCTTGTGATAAAAATATGCCATCTCTTTCTTGTTGCACTTTTAAGCCAAGAAAAAATGTTAGTTCCCCAAGTAAAGACATTTGAAATTCTTGCTGCATGACAGAAGCAAATTTCTGACTCATGGAATCTTCATTACTTCCAAAAATGATGTCATCAACATATACAACTGCAATAAATAGTTTGTCATTCTCAATTTTTGTGTATAGGTTACTATCAGTAGATCCCTTTGAAAAACCTTGTTGATGAAGATATTTGTGAAGATGATAGCCCTTTATGCTTCTTTGAGACCATATAAAGCCTTTTTAATTTTGCAAACATTTTTTTCATTATTTCCCAGAATCAATCCTTTTGGTTGTTCTATATAAACTTATTCTTCTAGATCACCATTGAGGAAACCATATTTAACATCCATTTGATAAAATTTGAATGTTGAAAGCTGGAAAAAGCAAGAAACATTCGTATGGCTTCAAGTCTAGCTACATGAGAAAATTTTTCTTCAAAGTCTATAACTTCTTGTTGAGCATACCCTTTACAAAGAAGCCTAGATTTGTTTCTAATAACATCTCCATTTTCTTTTAACTTATTTTTGAATATCCATTTTGTTCCAATAACATTTTTATCATTAGGTCTTGGAACCAATTCCCAAGTATGATTCTTTTCAATATGATCAAGCTCTTCATTTATGGCTTGAATCCAAAATTCATCTTTACTAGCTTGATTTACATTCTATGGTTCAATAGTGGATAAGAATGCTAGATCGCTAGGGGATCCTACAAGATTTATTATTGTTTGGACACCTAATAATTTTTCTCCCAAAATTTGAGATTATGGATGATTCTTTGAAACATACTTGGATGGAACCTTTTCAAATAGATCTTCTTATGGTGCTTCATTGGGTTCACCTTCTATATTGTTTATGTTTGATGAAAGAAAATATATATCATCATCATCTTCATTTGTTGTTGTTATTTCCATTTTAGGAGCTGAGAGAGACTCATCAATTACAACATCAACAAATTCAACGATATTCTAAAGTATTTTATTGTAACACTTATATGCTTTACTTCTTGAAGAGTAGCCAAGAAATATTCCTTCATCTACTCTAGGTTCAAATTTACCAAGTTTTTCATCATTGTTCTTATGAACATTTTCTTCCAAAAACTCTAGAATGTTTTACAATGGGAAGATTACCATACCAGAGCTCATAAGGAGTTTTTTCACTGTTCACACGAACATGAGCCTTGTGAAGAATATTTACTGCAGTATGTGCTACTTCTCCCCAAAAGGTAACAGGAGTTCCAGAATCATCAAGCACTGCACGAGACATCTTTTGAACTGTTCTATTCATTCTTTCTGTCACGCCATTTTGTTGTGGGGTTCTAGCTACAAAAAACTATCCTTTTATGGCATGTTGTTCACAGAAATCAAAGAATTCATCTGATATATATTCCCCTCCTCGGTTAGATCTACGACATTTGATTTTTATATCTAATTCATTTTCAACTAGGGCTTTGAAGATCTAAATTTTTTCAAATGCATCATCTTTGTGTTTTAGTAAAACAATCCAACACATTCTAGAGAAGTCATCAATAAATAGAATATAGTATTGTTATCCATGGGGAGATGTTTTTCTCATAGGTCCACATAAATCAATATGTATGAGTTCAAGATGTTTACTTGTTGATCCTTCTTTGTCATTGAATTTCATTTTGTTTTTCTTACCAAATTGGCAAGTTTTGCATATGGTACTTTCAGGCAGAGTGATGCTGGGAAGATCACGAACAAATTTAAGTCTGCTAAATTTATTGATTTGAGAGAAACTAAAATGTCTCAATGTTATATGCCATAACCAATTTTCTGAAGATTTACCCAAGTAGCATTCTTCTTGGCCACCTTTTAATACATACAAATTGATTAGTGTTCTAGTTCCCTTTATTATTGTTTTTCCTATGTCAAGTTCACACACCACACTTTCTTTTGAACTAAAGACAACTTCATTTCCTTGATCACACATTTGACTCACACTTAACAGATTATGCTTTAATCCATCCACATACATAACATTATTAGCTTTCACCTTTTATTTTAGAAAAATAGAGCCTTTTCCTTTAATGACAACAGGAGTATCATTTCCAAAGGTAACATTCTTTTCCTTTTCTAGAGCATTGTATGAAAGGAGTTTATTTTGATCACCAGTCATGTGTTTTGAACATCCGCTATCAATGTGCCATTGATTTTCTTCCCCTTCAGCAAATAAATCTCTGCCACAGCTTTCAACTTGTAAGCCCTTCTTTCTCCATACCTTGGAATTTGAAGGTGTATACTCTTGTGGCTGGAGTCTGCTTTTGCATTCATATTCTTCATGAAAAATTTTATTGCAATAAGAACATTCAATTTCATTCTGAAGAGGAGATTTTTTTTTATAATTATTCTTCTTTATTCCAATCTCATTTTTTTTTTATTCTTGCTTCTCTGGTCATAATAGTTTTGTATGCAACACATTGGGCAGCTTTATGACCAAAATTATGACATGAGAAAAATTTTCCATTAAAGAAATTTATGTCATCATGAAACCTTCTTTTGGGTTTACCTGTTGATTGATATTTCTGTTATTGTTATTCCTTGTATTGAAGTGATCATGCTTTACCTCTGTAGTCTCTTTGTTCTTTTGCTGAGTGTCAAAATGTTGTAGACTAGATTTGGTAGCATTTAGATAGCTTGGTGTTGAATACTGAGAGGATTCTCTGATATATCCAAAACCTATCTTCACAAGAGGAGAGCATTGAACCTTGATAATTACATCTAAGGTTTCAGTTCCTTTAGAAAATCTAAGATTTAAAGTTTTCTCTGACTCAATTTACTTTCTTACACATTATTTCACATTCTAATTTCTCATTGTGCTTCTCCTTTTCTATAAGCTGATTCTTTAAAGTATATATTGAAATTTGTTTTCTTCCAAACATATTTTGAGCTGATTTATTTCTTCAAGAAAATAATTTTCTTCTAGCGCATCCATAAAGGTATATTTAGCCTCACTAGAATCCTTTTCAAAATCCATGAGTATTCTAACATCTTGACCAAATTCTCCTTCTTCACTATTTGATAGTCCATCACTATATTCATGAGTATAATAAATTTTTCTATTGATAAACGAATTCTTATTTCCTTTTGCCACTTCCTTTCCTTTTTCATGTTTTTCTTTATTAGGACACTTAGCAGCATAATGACCAAATCTTCCACAAGCAAAAAATTTAAAAGGAATATTACCCCTAAACCTTCCAGTGCCAAGTTGTAGCTTTGTTACAAAATTTATCTCATCTTCTTCTGAAACATACCCTGATCCTTCTTGTCCTTATACATCTTTTCCTTTTGTAGCAGCTCTGAAGACAACTTCTTTGACTTCAGATGGACCTCCTTTTCTCATTTCACAAGAAGTTAGAATACCATGAAGTTGAAAAATAGTAAGAGTTTGTAGATATTGCTTCTCTTCAATAACAGACACTTTGGCCTTGAATTTGGGAGTTAGAGATCTTAAAAAAATGTCTACCAGAGTAGTGTCTTTTATGGTTTCCCCAGATTTCTCATATGATTCACAATATCATCTAGATGTAAAAAGAAATTGGAAATTCCTTCCTCATTATGCATCCTGAGATTTTCATATTGAATTCTGAGAGTTTGGAGTTTAGCACTTTTTACCTTGGTATCACCTTCATAGCTTAGAATTATTTTTTCCCATATCTCCTTTGCTGCATTCAACTGCATGAATTTGACAAATTCAGATTTAGTTAGACTTCAAAATAATGCATTGACCGCCTTTGCATTGGCCTCATAGTTCTTTCTTGTTGCTGCATCTATTGGAACTGATGCTAGATATTGATAACCTCCTTCAACTATAGCCCATACATCTGCTCCAAGAGAATGAAGATAGGATATTTTCCTTGTCTTCTAGAAGATTAAATTGTTTCCATTGAAGAGAGGAAGCTTGATAGATGTTGTCCCATCTTGATTGCTCATCTTAGCTGATCTTCCTTCTAGCGATTAAGCTTCTTTAAAAGGACCTACTCTGATACGAATTGTTGGGAAAAACTCTTTTGAGGCAGGGCGGGGGAGTGTGCTTAGAAACATTGAAAATATTTTTTCTTTATAGAATTCTATACGCAGCTTTTATGAACCCAACTTGCGTATACACATGCATATACTAAAATAAAGTAGTGTATACTGATGTAGTTTTACTGATTAGAAAAACATTTTAGGAACAACCTTTAACTCACTTTATCAGTCATACATCTATTAGATAATCAATAAATATGTGTAGTAACAACAATATAAATCATCACACAAGTACAACACACATGAACACAAATATTTAAGGTGGAAACCCAATTCAGGAGAAAACCACCGCTACTGTCGTCTATGTCTTCAATATTTATTATAGGGAAAATTTTTTATAACATTGTACTGATGCAGACTCATATCAGTAGGCAAGAATATACCTGTAGAAGGCTACTACGTTCTCTTGTTCTCTATCTACTGTTGGAAGGGAGATACAACCCCCTAATATCGTTTACCAACCACTACTAGAAGGGAGCTTCAACCCCCTGATCAAAGCACCAGCTTCTACTTCCCTTAGAATCACTACAAACCACGTTTCATCAATTTTCGTACTGGATCAAACAGCTTCACCACAACTCTTCATAAGAAAAATAATAATAATATTCACCCAATACTTCAATCAGAACAATGAGATCATTATAACCATATTTCAGAAATAACCCAGACTCCATAATCAGTATGCAAAATAAAACTTAACCCTTAACATTCATCAATTGAAAATTCATATGCTACTTTTCTTCACTAAACATGTGTTTGTACATGTTTTTCTTCACGCCAACCTGCGTATAGATCTGAGAATACTGTTTTTCAAAATATGATCAGTCTCAGATCTAGATCTGAGGTTTTTAGTCATACATATTTTCAGAAATGTAGAACCCTTAAACAATCAGTCATCATCAACCATGTTTGTTCACTCATTGATCATATTTGTACATATTCAACTTAGGAGCATGTTCAGTATTCAAGTAACCTAGATCTACATGAAGACCTCATTGACAGACAACATAAATACAACAGGAATAAACAGATAAGCTCTACAATATGCTTCAGAAAACCCTGAGTTCCATATGTGCTTTTTCTTAGAAAAAGCTGTGTATATATGTGCTTTTACCAAGACGAACTAGAGTATTGATCTATGAATAATAAATTTGTAGATTGCTTCAGATCTATATAGCTTACCCAAATTTCTTCACTTTACTTCAGAAAGCATGCGCTAGGTCATATATCTAATCATTTCTTCAATGGATCATACAAGATCATCGTCATTTCAGGTCTAGAGATCTTGAACCATCATTATATCCATGTGTGCAGCATAGATTCAGATATATAAATTAAAAGCATAGTTCATCCCATGCAGATATACCTCAGAGAAAGGTGTTCAGTAATATCCCTTACATATGCACCCATTGCACTATGATCTTCTTCTCCTTCTAAATATTTAGCTATAACCAATTCCATTATTCAAAACCACACAACTACCAATTGTATTCTTGGACGGAATCAAATAAACGACACAACACTAAATACTATGGGCTAATACCATGGTAATGCCCCTTGGTATCATA
This sequence comes from Pinus albicaulis, assembly GCA_034641835.2. NCBI lineage: Eukaryota > Viridiplantae > Streptophyta > Pinopsida > Pinales > Pinaceae > Pinus > Pinus albicaulis. Next base: position 573,992,025 of record CM076576.1, read on the forward strand.
AATTTAGAGCACGAAAAGGCATACGAGACTTGGATCATACTTGTCTGTGCATATACGTGATTTCTCTTCAGAAAAACTGCGTATATACTACTTCTATATGTATACACAAACTTCCTTCATAAAAGTAGCATATACATTGCCTCCATATGCGGGTTGCCTTCATCAAACCTGCATATACATTAAGAAATATTTCTTGTTTCATTTCTATGTCACTTACTGGAATTCCTTTCTCTGACACATCTGAACTGACCTGTAGAAACATCATTTTTACATCTTTAACACAAAGTTTTCTTATCAAAAAGGTAAGTCATAAAGTATGTTTCCATCAAGGAAAAATTCATCAAGTAGGTTGCCATCAAGGACAACATATTGCATCATATTACCAACATAAAGGCAAATGTTTAGCCAAAATCATGGTTGAATCAAACTGTCAGGCCTTGGATATAAATTTTATTGCTCAATTATATGGTTAGGAAGAGATGGTGACTCCACAGATCAGTGAAGCCTTCATTGATTCGCCTTGGTATGCATATATCATATTTTTTTTACTAAATTTACAAGCTCCTCCTGGTTTATCTAGAACTAAATCTAGATTTTTGAAAATGCGAGCAATAAAGTATTGTATCATAGACAGTGCTTTGTTTTGGAAAGATCATGGTGGTATACTACTTTTAACTGTCTACTTAAAGATGAAGCTGATAAAGTTATGCAAGAGTTTCATGCAGGTGACTATGGCGGACATCTTTATTGGAAGTTGACAGCCGATAAAATATTGAGGGTAGGTTTTTATTGACCCACTCCTTTTGTAGATGTAAAAAAGTATGTGACCTCCTGTCACAAAAGCCAAATCTTTGAAGGGAACAAAAAATTGTTACCATTACCCCTCAAATCCATCTCCACAGAAATGCCATTTTAGCAATGGGGTTTAGACTTCATTGGTGAAATTCACCCACCCTCCTCAGCCCAGTACAAATGGATTTTGACAAATACTAATTATTTCACCAAGTGGATAGAATCCATTCCTTCTAGACAAGCCACTGATTCTATCAGAATATCATTCGTAGAAAACAATATATTGTCTACATTTGGATGCCCTCAAAATGTCATTACTGATAATGTAGTTGCTTTCAAGTCTAAGAAAATGATTGATTTATGTAACAAATACCACATTAAGCTTGGCAATTCCACTACCTATTATCCTGAAGGTAATGGAGTTGTTGAATCCTCCAACAAAATCTTAGTAGATATCATCAAAAAACTATTAGAAGACAATAAAATGTCTTGGAACAAAAGTTTGGTCAATGCCTTATGGGTAGATAGATTAAATACAAAGAAAACCATTCGTACATCTCCTTATCAGCTTGTATATGGGATGGATGATGTTTTTCCATCCTCTTTAGGAGTGCTAGTGATGAAGATGATCCAAGTACTGTAGTTTGAACCAAATGATATCGAGAGAAGGATAAATCAGGCCATACACTTCCAACAGACCAGGGAAGAGATTTATGTCAAATCATAAGTTATTCAGGCTAAAATTATGAATATTTTTTCCAAGAAAACCAAAGCTGATGATTTTTACATAGGTGATAAAGTGCTTAAGTGGGATTCTAGGAGAGAATAAAAGGGTAAACATGGAAAATTTGATTTCCTATGGAAAGGCCCCTATTTAATTTATGGTTACAGAGGTAACAATGCATTCTTTTTTAAGGGAATAGATGGATCAGATAAACTAGGAGGACCAGTCAATGGTAGAATGTTGAAGCATTATTTTACTCCAGATTAGCATTAGTTCACTTTGTTTACTTTGCTCATTGTACATAACATTGCAGAGTTTAGATTTGACTGGATGCTCTTCTTACAAATTTGAAGCCCAGATAGAAGGCCCTAAACTTTGAAAGACAAAATATCATAAGTATGAATAAAGCAGAAATCATAAAAAAATTTCAAGGCAAGCATAGTCAAAGTTCAAAGGCTACTGATCTCAAAGTTCTTGACATTTCACCAAGAAATTCCATCACCACGTGGAGCCATTGTTAGGGTCCTATAATAATAGGATTCATAATTTTGAAGTGACTATGATTAGTATTGTAATATGTACATACTTTTGCTTTCTAATTTTTTTTTCTCCCATATAAAAAATAAAAAAAAATGTAAAGAGGGTAAAAGTCCTAAAAAAAAAATCAAAGGACTAATAAAAGAAAAAGATCAAAAATAATATAAAAAAGGAACCCCAACAAAAAAGAGATAAAATAGATCCTAAAAGTGATGCAAATTCAAATGCCACTACTTTTTACTTTACTTTGAAAAATAAGATTGTTTGTAGCTCGTCAAAAATTCCACAATCCATGATAGTCAAACATCTTAAACATGACTTTTTCATGTTTTAAATTTCATGCTGATAGATAAAGAATAAAGATCTAGCCAAACTGTTTAACCTTGGCAGATCAATAGTTAGGTAGAGAATAATAAATGAGTTCAACATTTTAATCTGATCCACTGGAAGTAATAAGGTTAAAATTATATAGTTTTCTTATTGAAAAGAAAAAATAAAGGGTCTGCAAGATCAAATGCACCTAAAATGAATGAAGAAAAAATGTTAGGGCAGATGATCGGTAGGTAGAAGTATTTTTCACAAGGCATGGATAACAGAAATTGGTCATTTCATATTTACTAATTTCCCTTTATACTCATTTCCCTTGTAAAGATACCCCATCCCCTTCATATTTATCTTTTTCCCCTTACTTCACTCATTTTCCCCACATAAATACCCTTTCCCTTGTTCACAACACATGTATCCTTTAGAAAGTAATTTTCCCCTTACTAATTTCTCTTTCATTTCAAAAAACCCCCTAAAATGGACTTATCCTATGTCTGAATGATTAAATGTATATATCAGGTCCCACATTGAAAATCCCTCCCCCATATAATTTTTTACATTAAAATCTAAGTGTATTTTATAAAGTCCCGCACATGTTATAATCCCACATTATATTCATGTTAATCCCTCCATTTACATTAATCATTTGATTAACTTTATTTTATTAACTCCCTCATATAAAACACATGTACCCCATATTATATTAATCCCCTCCTATATTTACATCCCCAGCCCCTTATATTTTTATAACATATAGTTGTAATTCTCCCATGTGTGATATATCATGGGCCCACCTTATAACTCCACTACATATTAACCCTTCTATATATACCATCACATGATGTTATTCCCCGGGTTGTCAAATCCCCAATGAAATCCTCTCATTTTCCCATCCGTTCGATTGCGATTGAGCATATCCAATGGCCAATAAGACTTGTCACATACCTAATAGAAAATTATTTAACAACCCCGTGGACTTGTGAAAAGAGTTGTTTTCAGAGCCCCACTCCTTGCTACGTGGCACCATTTGATTGCATCACATCCCTCCAAAAAATACCGCCTACCCGCTTTTTGCGATGCGAAAACCACTCAGCTATTTTCCTGACTATTGCAAAAAAATTGTCCTGCCTTTTGAATTTAACCCGCGCCAAAATTTTAATTAATGCTGGTTAGAAATCCATAAAATTTCCCTTTGCAGCTTTTTTTCACCATTTTTTGTTATAAGTTTTGGAGAAGAATACTGCTGACCTATCCTAGAGATAATACACCGGTACCGACCTATTATCAAGCTAATTCAACCAGAATTTAGGCCTTTTTAAACAAGAATTCAATAATGTTGGTGCTAGAGAAATTGCAGAACCAATTCAAAGCCCTATAAAGATTAGTGAAGACTCAAAAAACTTGCACCTACCTCCAGAACCTCCTCTACATATCAAAAGCTTCATTTTCTCCGGGTATTCCTGAAAATGCTAAGGCTTGTGCTTATAGCAGGAAACTAAGAAGTAATTGAATAAGTTTAGGAGCCCTTACAGAGAAAAATAAAGCCCCTATTGCTTCCCAATCCTTTTCTACATATCCTAGGCATATTTTCACATAATTCCCAAGGCTTGAGACTATTCTTGATCACAAAAAGTAATATTTGATCGATTGGTTTCTCCAAACCCTTATGCAGACTATAAATATCTTTCACAGCTGCTCCTAAAGACCTAGAACTATTTTTCTAAACTAGAAGAGTAATCAATTGATTAAAATTATCAAATATGGCTTCCCAAGGTATTGTAATTGTCAATCCCCTGCAACCTTCAGTTGTGGATGTGGAACACACACCTTTGGCAGATAGAGATTTTAAAATTAGTGACCCTGTAACTGAGTTTAACCTTCTTGAGCTCCACTGCTGGAGCCATGACAAACCAATTGACCAAGTTGATGAATTTTTCACTTCGGAGTCCAATCTGCCCAAATATATAGTCCCACAGACCTTCCAATGTCCATAGGTTGTTAGAATTTTCCAAACTTGTTATTTCCCTAATCAAAGAACCATTTTAACCCCTGTTAAAAATATTCTATTCATTATCACAACTGAGTCAATTAACCAAATGTTGCAAATTCAACCTAGACCTGATGAAATCCCTCTGTCTATAGAGACCCTTACATAGTTATATATGAATCTAGACTTCCCAAGAGCTTCCAAATATTCCTGACATTCATTACCTCATCTATAGAGACTCTCAAGACTAATCCACCTTATCCAATATCTATTTTCTTTGAGAGAGCCAGACATATCATTACAATGTTGTCTTCTATTTTGGGTTATTTCATTGATGAGCATGTTGATGCTTCAGTCCTAGAGTTTCTTTCTATTTTCTCCCTTTCTCAACCTCCTTCTACCATTCAATTTTTCCCAGTACCTTTCTGATACAATTCATGAACAACTTGTTAAATAGCCTGAAGAAGGTTTATTCAAGTATTACTTTGTTCTATTTCACATGTTCTTATATTTGCAAGCTAAAATATTTGCAATAAACCTTCAAAAATTGGATGTTGAATGTAATCCACAGTCCGTTATCTTTTGGACTTCCTTAATCAGGAAGGATTCAACATAATTCACCTACACAAACATTATTGACTCATTCATCCACCCAATTGTCAACATGTTGAACAACGAAATTCAACCAAGAGTGAGTGAGGAGATTAAAAGGGTCATGTAGTTATCAGAACAGTGTAGGAATAGATATTGGTACATTTACCAAAACCACACAGAGATTAGGGTATATGGATCTAATCTATTTCCATATAAGCTGCCCAAATACTTCCCAATGAGGTTATTTGTACTTGAGTACATCAGGCAGATCCTTAATTTCGATGGAATCAATTTCTTGGCAGCGAAAAAGAAGACACAGTTTAAGATAAAGAATCAAGTTGGTGCTTTTATTTGCAACAATAGAGATGTAGGTCTACAAGCAGAAAAATATTTGCAGGAATTTAAGTTCAGTCAGAGTTTCCAGTGGTATTATGATCCTTTAGGAGTAATAAGAAAGTTAAGAATCAAGTGTAAATTAACTCCTTATGTACATGAGTATAGGCCAAATATAGAGAAGTACTCCAATCAGTTTGAATGGTTGGAGAACACTTTCAAAGAGCTAGAGAAACCAACAGAAACCAGTGCAATCATGCAGAGTCCAACCCAAGAGGATAGGAACTCTAAGAGAGGTAGAAAATAAGGGTCCTATATAGCTGAAACTACCACTGAAACTAAGTTCAAGTTGATGTATAGGAAGAAGCCAAAATTAAATCATATAGAAGAACAAGTTGAAACTTTTGAAATACTTGATACTTATGCAGTGGTGAAAGACAATGCACCTTCTGCAGTGTCTGAAGAAACTCACCAACCTTCAACATCAAAAACTTGGATTATTCAAAAGTAGCATAGTGTTGAAGTGTCCTCTTCAAGTAAACTAGTAGACAAAGAGATTGATATTATGCAAAATTATAAGGAAAACAAGATCGGAAATGAAGCATTGAAAGGAGACACTTATACTCAATACTTGAAGTAGTAACCTAGTGACCAAAGCAGATAGATTTCTGCATTTGACTACAAGACTAGGAAGATGAAGATGACCTTCCTACAACCAACAGTGAAGCATCCTAAAACATCAACAGATTATAAAAATACATCATATGAAGTTCAGGCCCAAGATCTTCATCCTATAGACCAGATAGAATTTCACAAGAAAGCTGATGAAATGATGTACTCTACCATGACTTATAAAGCCCTGAGTGTTCAGAAGTTGCAAAACACTCTAGGGAACATCAAAGATCAACTAAAGCTAGAAAAGGATTCCTCAGAAGCCAAAGACAATAGGATTAAATCTCTAGAAGAGCTGGTCATAGAAGTGGGATATGATCCCACTAACATCAAAGTTGCAGATGAACTGATAAAGAAAAAGAATGCAAACATTGTTGCATTAAATAAGAAACTCAAATTTCCTCCTACTAAATAGCCATAGGCCAAAGAAGTATTACAGGATGCAAACGAAAAAGATGAGATAATGAACCTCATTCTTCAGTTAACTACCCAGTTGAAAGAAATGAAAAATGAAATGGAAAAGTTAATAAAAGAGAAATAATCCAGCAAGGAAGCAGTCCCTGTTACTATTATTCCTACAGTCACTATAGTTTCCTTCTACTCTAGCAGAGTCATTAGCTCCATCAGTTCCAATAGCTATAGCACCGCTTATTACATCAACAACCACTTCAACAACAGAATCATCTACAACATCATTACAGCCAAGTGATGAGGAAAGTAAACTAGTAAAATAAATGCAGGGAATGTCCATCCAGAAAAATGAAATAAATTGACTTAAATAACAAATAAAAAATTTTGAGGATGAAAAGAAACTAGTTCAAATCATGGAGAAGAATGAAGTGTAGAAGAAAAATAGATTAACAGTGAAAGTGTAGAAGCTAGAAAAAGAATTGACATTGAAAGAACCACTTGCTCAAGCCAAGAAGTAGCTATGGTCCAATATCGTTGACTCTGTCAATGACATTTGGCCATCAATTCAGCTTATATTTGAGCAAAACTATTTAATCAAAGCAGCAAATGAATCCATTTATAAAATCAAGGAAGAACTTGGTAAGAAGCCCAAGGAAGCAAATGAAATCATTAAGTTTCTCAGTTCCAAGAAGAAGCAAGAATTAGAGGAATTTGGAATTAGTGATAGAACAAAGGCAATCCTAGAAGTCAGGAAGGTGATTTCTAAGAGAAACTTAATGGTAGAGCTGGAAGAAAAGTGCCAGAACATGGAGCTTTTTGTTGGGTGTGGAGCCTGATTATCTTGTTTACTTTATATCACAACATTGGACCCCTGCATCTTAAAAGGGGTAGCAGCACTTTTCGAAGCCCCCCCTGGCAGGGGTTTTCGGGGGTAGCGCCCCCGGAGCTAAAAACAGATGTAAAATTGCCTTGTAAAAGTATAGTAATTTCTAGTCAATCTGGGCCGTTCATTAGGAAAATGATATGATGGTAGAATTTATGTTTAGATTAGGGTTTTTTTCCCTAGAAGGAAACCCCTCGCTTTTATGAGGGCATTGTATTATGACTGTGCATTGTATGTGTATTCTCGGAGCAAGAAACAAATAGGGAGACTGTGAGAGAGAATAGAGGATATTACAGTAGATTTGCTGTAGGTTTTGTCTCTTCGTTTTTGCTAGATAATAGAAAGGAAGGACTGGCTGTTCGGGGTGGATGTAGCCCAAACTGGGTGAACCACGTATAGTTGTGTCTCTCCGGTTTTATGTGTTTTGTGTGCTTTTATTTTCTGAATATTTTATGTGTTGCATTTCTCTATAATATTTAATTTTTTAAAAACTGGTATGAGAGCTGAAGGTCTATTTTGTTGATAAACTCGTAGGAAAAAAGGGTTCCTGGTTCGAGTGGGAGAAATGGCAAAAGATGGTAAGTTTAGGGTCGAGAAATTTAACGGCCAAAACTTCTTGCTATGGAAGATGTAGATGGAAGATTATCTGTATTAGAAAGATCTGTACCTACCATTGAGTGGAAAACCAAAGAATCTGGTGGCCACGACAGACGCGGAATGGAACATTCTCGATAGAAAGGCACTCAGAACAGTACGGTTGTGTCTTATGGCGTCAGTCGCCTTCAATATTTCGAAGGAAACAACAACAGAGGGTTTGATACAGACATTGGCGAAACTATATGAAAAACCCTCAGCCTCAAACAAGGTATTTCTTATGAAACAACTATTTAATATGAAGATGTCGGAAGGTGGATCTGTTGTAGACCATTTAAATGAATTTAATACAGTTACCAGTCAGTTAAGTTCTGTAGGGGTAAAATTTGATGATGAAGTTAGAGCTCTGCTATTCTTATGCTCATTACCAGAAAGCTGGAATGGTTTAGTTATGGCCATTAGTAACTCTGTCTCTGGATCTAGTACTTTAAAGTTTGATGATGTTGTTGGTGCTATCCTTAGCCAGGAAACGCGATGGAAAAGCTCTGGTGAGACATCAGGTAATGCTTTGAGTGCAGATTCTAGGGGAAGAAGAATGGAAAGAGGAAAGAGCTCGGGATATCGCAGTAAATCAAGGAAAGGCAGATCCAAGTCCAGATCGAGGATAGTGTGCTGGAATTGTGGAAAGAAAGGACACCTAAAGAAAGACTGTAGATCTCGGAAGGGAAAAGAAGGAGACACACAGCAAGAAAACAATCATGAAGCAAAAGTGACAGGTGATGTGTTACAAGATGCTTTGATTCTTTCTTTCGAAAATGTTACTGATTCTTGGGTTGTAGATTCAGGGGCTTCATTCCATGCCACACCTGATAAGAAATATTTTCATGACTATGTTCAAGGAGATTTTGGACAACTTCGTTTGGGTGATGATAAACCCTGTAAAATTGTTGGAATGGGTAAAGTTCTTGTAAGACAACAGAATGGAAACCAATGGCTACTAAAGGAGGTAAGGCATGTTCCAGATCTAAAGAAAAAACTGATTTCAACAGGGTAGTTAGGCAGTGAAGGCTGTGTGACAACTTTCACAGATAAAACTTGGAAGGTCACCAAAGGATCCCTGGTAATAGCAAAAGGCGAAAAGGTTGGTACATTGTATTTATGCAATGGTATTTCTAACTCTGTTAATGCTTTAACTTCCAAAGGAGGAGATGCAACATTATGAAATCATAGGCCTGGACACATGAGTGAGAAGGGGATGAAAATTATTCACTCAAGAAATTTGCTGCCAGGTTTGAAGAAATTTGATTTGGATTTCTGTGAGAATTGCATTTATGGAAAACAGAAGAGAGTCAGATTTCTCAGAGTTGGGAAAGAAAAGAAGAGTGAAAAATTGGAGCTTGTGCATACAGATGCATGGGGACCTGCTCAGGTATCATCTCTCGGTGGCCCTCATTATTATGTTACTTTTATTGATGATGCAACTAGAAAAACATGGATTTATTGTATTCAGAATAAATCTAATGTATTTGAGACTTTCAAGAAATGGAAAGCTTTGGTTGAGATTGAGACAAGAAAGAAGTTGAAGCGTCTTAGATCAAAAAATGGAGGTGAATATTGCAGCAAAGAGTTTGATAGGTACTGTTCAGAGCATGGAATTGACAGAGAGAAGACAGTTCCAAGAACACCACAAGAAGATGGTGTGTCAGAAAGGATGAACAGAACAATCATGGAGCGTTCAAGGTGCATGAGATTGCATGTAGGATTCTCTTTACAATTTTGGGCAGATGCTGTAGATACTGTTGTTTATCTAATAAATAGAGGGCCTTCAAGTTCCTTGGATGGTGGTATTCCAGAGGAAGCATGGACAGGTAAAATGGTAAACTACTCTTTTTTAAACCCTTTTGGTTGTGAGGCTTTTGTCCATATTAATAAAGAAAATAGAATAAAGCTTGAGGCAAAATCAAAGAAATGTACCTTTATTGGATATGGTGCTAATGATTTTGGTTATTGCTTATATTATTATGAAAATAAAAAAATCATTAGGATCAGAGACGTAATATTCAATGAAAAGGTCTTGTATAAGAATCAGCTGCAGGAAAAGAAACAGGAAAAAGAAAGCAAGGAATACACGGCTCTTGACGAGATAACTGAAAAAGTAAAGGTTCTTGAAAATAATAATAATCAACAACCACAACAACAACAACCACCACAACAGCAACAGGCACCTCAAACACTTGAAAGTGGTGTTAGAAGATCTACCAGGATAAGAAGACCCCCTGAACGATACTCTCCTTCATTATATTATTTATTGTTGATGATTCTGGTGAACCTGAATATTATGAAGAAGCAATGCAGGTTGAAAGCAGGAAGAAGTGGGAGCTAGCCATGGAAGAGGAGATGAACTTCTTAATGTATAACCAGACTTGGGACTTAGTCAGGTTTCCTGCAGGTAAAACTGAATTGTAGAATAAATGGGTTTACAGGCTGAAGGAAGAAGATGGAGGAAAACAGAGGTACAAAGCTAGACTTGTGGTGAAGGGGTTTGCATAGAAGAAAGGTATTGATTTTGATGAAATATTTTCTCCTGTTGTTAAAATGAATTCAATCAGAAATATTTTAAGTCTTGTAGCAGTGGAAGATTTACATCTTGAACAGTTAGATGTAAAGACAACATTTCTCCATGGAGATTTGGAGGAAGAGATATACATGCAGCAACCAGAAGTATATGAGGTAAAAGGGAAAGAAAAATTGGTGTGCAGGTTAAAGAAGAGCTTGTATGACTTAAAACAGGCTCCATGGCAATGGTATCTAAAATTTGACAAGTTTATGTATGAACAAGGTTATACTAGATGTCTGATCATTGTGTTTATCTAAAAAGGCAAAATGATGGCAGCTATATTATATTGTTATTGTATGTAGATGACATGCTTGTTGCAGGATCTAACATGCAGGAAATAAATGTGCTCAAAAGAAAATTGGAAAATTCATTTGCAATGAAGGATTTGGGAGCTGCAAAACAAATCCTTAGTATGAGGATAACTAGAGACAGGAAAAATCGCAAATTAACACTGTCTCAGAATGAGTACATAGAAAAGGTGTTGAAAAGATTTAATATGCAGAATGAAAAACCAGTTAGTACACATTTTGCTAGCCATTTCAAACTTAGTAAGGAGATGTGCCCAAAGACCCAAGAAGACATGGATTATATGTCTAAAGTTCCATATGCATTTGCAGTTGGAAGCTTAATGTATGCAATGGTCTGCACAAGGCCTGATATTGCACATGCAGTGGAAGTTGTAAGCAGGTACATGAATAATCCAGTAAAAGAACATTGGATGGCATATGCTTTGGTTGTTCAAACATTGCTCTACAGGGATATGTTGATGCAGATATGGTAGGTGATAGAGATAACAAGAGGAGCACTACATGATATGTATTTACTGTATGTGGAACAACTGTCAGTTGGGTTTCAAAAATCCAAAGTTTTGTTACACTTTCAACAACGGAAGCCAAGTATGTTGCTACTACAGAGGCTAGTAAAGAAATGATTTGGTTACAAAGGTTTATGGATAAATTGGGTAAGAAGCATGATATGGGCACGCTATACAGTGATAGCCAAAGTGCTATTAATCTTTCAAAGAACTCAGCATTTCATTCTAGGACTAAACACATACATCTCAAGTACTATTTCATATGATCAGTATTGCAAGATGGAAAATTGAAGCTGGAAATGATACACACTAGTTGGAATCCTGCAGATATGCTAACAAAAGTTGTAACTAGGGAGAAACTGAGAACATGCTCAGTTTCAATTGGTCTTCAAGGATGATGATGAAGATGAGAAACAACCAGGTCCAAAGAGGAGTCATTATCCAGCAAATGAAGCAGCGGTGGAGTTGCTACAATCAGTCTCCAAGTGGAAGATTGTTGGGTGTGGAAGCTGATTATCTTGTTTACTTTATATCACAACATTGGACCCCTGTACCTTAAAAGGGGTGGCAACACCACCCGTAATTAATAGCTGCCGTGGGGGGTCCAGGGGGGCGGCAGCACTTTTCGGAGCCCCCCCTGGCGGGGGTTTTCGGGGGCAGTGCCCCTGAAGCTAAAAACAGATGTAAAATTTCCTTGTAAAAGTATAGTAATTTCTAGTCAATTTGGGCCATTCATTAGGAAAATGATCTGACGGTAGAATTTATGTTTAGATTATGGTTTTTTTCCCTATAAGGAAACCCCTCACTTTTATGAGGGCATTGTATTGCGACTGTACATTGTATGTGTATTCTTGGAGCGAGAAACAGAGAGGGAGACTGTGAGAGAGAATAGAGGATATCACAGCGGATCTATTGTAGGTTTTTTCTCTTCATTTTTGCTGGATAATAGAAAGGAAGGATTGGCTGTTCAGGGTGGACGTAGCCCAAACTCGTTGAACCACGTATATCTGTGTCTCTCTGGTTTTATGTGTTTTGTGTGCTTTTATTTTCTAAATATTTTATGTGTTGCATTGCTCTGTAATATTTAATTTTCTAACACTTTCCATTACTAGATTTATGGTAAAATTTGATGTTTTGAGGCATAAATGTTTTCCCAATCCTCTGATTATCAATTAAAGGTTGATAAAACATGAGGATTATGATAAGAAAATCACAGAAGTGGAGAGGGAACAAATAAACAATTCAACTATGAAGAGAATTCCAACTGTAAATGTCCTTTATCAGAGTTTTGAGAACCTTTTTTACCTCCAACATTAGGTAAAACATTTATTTATTAACAAGCCTACTTTTTCAAAGTATACAAAGGGAGATGAGATATTCAGAAGAATCGTAAAGATAAAATTACCATATGCATAAGATTGGCAGAAATTTACTGATTTACTTTGAAAAGTAAAACAGTAAAATATGGCAATCACAGTATAGAGTATTAGAGTTAAAGTGTATCAGATGAAAATCAGATGGCTAAAGTCAAAACAGAGTTGAAAAAGCATAGTGAAATGTAGCCAATGTAAAGGACACTCAACAACAGGCAGCGTCAAGAAAACAGTTAGAGAAAAATCAACAAAAATATCAATAAATCAAACAACAAATCAATAAAAGAAGGGATAGATTTCATTAGTTAGATAACTGTCTCTATCTTCTTACATGAAGATATTTATTTTCTTTGAATAATTCCTAAGTTTATTTTAGGATATTTTGTAAAAAAAAATTGTATAAATACTTCACAACTTGAAGTAGTGAGGGTTGATTGTGGATTACTGAATACTTCTATAGATGTATTGATCTAAACCAAAGGTTTCTTTGTACCATTTTCAAGTCAGAAGACTGGATTGAGCATAAAGACATTATTGTATATGATTCATGTGTTGAGCCATTTTTAGTGAAGTATTTTAAAATTTAATTTGTTACTCTCTTAAGTTTTCACATACTTAAATGTTTTCTAAATATAAATGTATAACCGGATTTTTGTTTCAGAATTTGTTTAAAAAACTCTATCTTGAATTGTTATTTCATTTACATGTTTTCTTCTGATATCCAGAGTAGGGAATTCTTAATTTCTCCCTAGTTTCGATTGACCTCTGTCATTTCAGTCATTATACAAATATAATAATCCTTAACTTCTCTCTCATATTGATTGAAACCATTTCACCTTTCAGCCTGAAGATCTAAATCAACTTAGCTATATTTCCCAGTAAAAAAATTTCTTTAGACCTTGATCCTGCTTCTGTTGCTTGATACATTGACTCCATTATCCCAATGGTAAGCAGACCTTCATCTATCCATCTGAATTAGTGATTCCACCACAAAACCAAATCAAAACCAAAATCCAATTAATCCTACGTAACTAGCCTAAAATCAACTAAAATCAACCAATTTAAATCATAAAGAGAGATCCCTCTCTGAGCATTTGGAAGGCTAGATCCTAAAGCTTAAAAGTAGGTTTGTGGTTACCTCTGAAATTTCCTTAACTAAAAATTTGAACCACCCTAGGAAATTATTGGAGTGATAACACATCACATCATATTTAAGAGATAATTCTAAGGTACCAGCAGTGGAAGATCACATCAAGCATCAACATTAAGTTCTCCAACTCTTAAAGGATAACCTCTATTTGGCACAAAATTGAATGAAACAACAGGCAGATCAACGTTGCAGTGAAAGAATTTTTGATGTAGGAGACTGGGTATTTCTACGACTACAACCATAGAAAAAAATGTCCCTCAAGCAAGCTAAGAAGGATAATAAATTATCGCCAAAATACTATGGTCCTTACAAGGTGTTGCAAAAGATTGGTACTATGGAATATAAATTGGAGCTTCCCACTTCTTCGCTAGTGAATCTAGTTTTCCATGTTTCATGCTTAATTAAGGTTATAGGTGACAAAATTCCAGTTCAAACAATATTTCCAGAACTTGATGAGGGAGTAAAAATCATTTGGAACCTAAAACAGTCACGGAAACAAGAACTCGACAGCTATGGAATTGATCAATTTCAGAGTATCTCATCAAGTGGAAGAACTTACCCACTGAATATTCTACATGGGAGCATAAGAATTTATGCAAAAGCATCCAGATCTACTCAAGCATTGAGGACAACACTTTTTTGAAGGAGAGGGGCATGTTAGGTCCCCATATTACTAGTGTAGTCCCTTATTGTTATTAGTGTAACCCCCTTATTGTTATCGTTGTACCCCTGTAACCCCCATATTTTTATTATTGTTTCCTTACATTATTATTGTTATGTCGGCTAGGATTATAGTGTGACCCCATGGACCCCTATATATAGGAGGTTTTGTCATTTGTGTCATACAATAATTTTTCATTTATGTAATGTATTGGAGGTTTCCCCCTTGAAGTGGATGATTTCTAAGGCGTTGAAATCCCTTTTCTTATATTTTTGGAGCTAGTTTCATAACACAAGGTATTGAGGTGAGATCGTGGTGGAGAATATGATTCAAAGACATTCCATGATTATTGAAAAAAAAAATGGAATCAAAAGAAAATTTACAACAAGGTGCACACTGCAACAGAATTGTGTATCAGAGAGAAAGGAAAAAACCATTATGAACATGACAAGGAGTATGTTGAAAGAAATAAACTTGTCTAATGAGTATTGGGTAGAATAATTTGCATGTATTTTTTATGTGATAAACATATATTCTACAAATAGTGTGATAAACAAAGTTCTAGAAGAAGCATTGTGAGGTATGTCATGGAACATATCTCATTTCATAGTTTTTGTATGTGTAGGCTATGCACATGTGCCTAAGAAGATAAGAGGAAAATTTGATGATGGAAGTGAAAAATTCATATTTATTGGTTATAGTGAGCGGTCAAAAGTGTAAAAATTGTATAACCCTATCACCAAGAAGACCATAATCAACAGAGATGTTGTGTTCAAAGAACAAGAGTCATGGAATGAGATTGTAGAAAAAAATTTGATGCACAAGCACCATTGATGGAAGAAGATGATGTAGCAGAAAAAGAGTAACAAGAATGAAAAGAGAAAACACCAAAAAATGTCACACCGACAAGGACTCCAATATTTTCACAGCGGCATGGTTCTTCAAGTAGATCAATAGACCATAACTCTCCAAGAAGCCAATTAGGTGATGAATCAAGAAATGGTAAGAAAAATATGAGAAGTTTCAAATATATTTGTGATGATTTGGATGTTAGTTCAATTTTTTCATTTTTATCATTCCAACCTTCTTCGTTCGAAGAAGAAAACAAAGATGGAAATTCGGTGCACACCATGGATGAAGAAATTGAAGCTATTTAAAAAAATGATACATCAGATTTGGTTAATTTTAAGAAGGATAAAATCCTCATTGGTGTGAAATGAGGGTACAAGACTAAGTTGAATGAGAAAGGTGAAATTGACAGATTTAAAGAAAGACTTTTAGAAAAAATATTCTCACAATAACTAGGAATATTCTTTGGAGAAACATTTTCTCCGGTAGCCAGATTGGATACTGTAAGAGAAATTCTAGCTATAAAAACTCAAAAAAAGAGGAAAGTATATAAAATGGATGTAAAATAAACCTTATTTAATAGAATTCTAGTAGAATAAATTTATGTGTAGAAGCCTCCAGGTTATTAAGTTGAAGGTAAAGAAGAAAAATTTTACATGATGAAGAAAGCGCTCTATGGACTTAAGCAAGCACCAAGAGCTTGATATAGAAGAATTGACAACTACATGATTAAGAATGGATTTTGGAGATGCAACATTGAGCCTATCTTATACACAAAGGTAAATGAGAATGGACATATTTTGATTGTTTTCTTATATGTTGATGACATGATTTTTATGGGTGATCTGGAGTTATTTGAATTTAAAGCAGCCATAATGAAAGAATTTGACATGAAAAATATTGGTCTTATGAAATATTTTCTTCGCATAGAAGTTGAGAAATCTGAAAAAGGAATTTTTGGTTGCAAAAATAAATATGCTAGAGATTTTCTAGAAAAAATCAGGATGGAAAATTGCAAACTTGTCCCTACTCTAGTTTCTATAGGTACAAAGCTAAGCAAGTATGATGAAGGATCATATGCAAATCCAACTCTATTCAAAATATGAGTTGGAAACCTCATTTATCTCACAGCTACAAGAATAGATATTATTCAAGGAGTTTGTTTGATTTCTATGTTTATGGAGACTCCAAAAGTCACACATTGGAGTGCGGGAAAAACAATTTTGAGATACATAGTAGGAACTATATATTGTGGCATAATGTATGCAGGTACAAAAAATAAATATTTGATTAGATTTACAGAAACTAATTTTGTAGGTCATTTGGATGATAGGAAGATAACTTCCAGTTATGTGTTCCATCTTAGTTTAGGTGTGATTTCATGGGCATCTCAGAAGTAGCCTACTGTGACGTTATCATCAGCAGAAGTAGAATACATAGCAACAACATCAACAACATGTCAAGTAGTAGGGTTAAGAAAAGTATTGGATGGACTCAAACATAAACAATAAGGATCAACAAAAATATATTGTGACAACACCTTAGTGATTGTTATATCCAAAAATAGTATGTTTTATCAAAAGAGAAAGCATATTGATACTAGATATCACTTTCTTAGAGAACTTGTGAGCAATGGAGATGTTCACTTGAAGCCTTGTAACTCTAGTGGTAAAATGACTGATATATTTACAAAGCCATTAGAAAAATATGTGTTTGAGTTTCACAAAAGGAACTAGGGTGTTTTAAGCCTACCCGAGACATGTACCAACAACCATGTTTGAGTTTAGTGGTCGTAATTAAGGGGGAGTGTTAAAATAGATAATTAACTCCCACATGGAGATTTAACAACATTTAGGGAGTTAGTTAAGTGATCCTTGAGTTAAGTCAAGTTATGTGATGTAAAGTCAAGTTATGTGATAGATGAGTTTGGTAAGTGTGTGCATTTCAAGTTATATTAGGTGAGTTGTTAGTCGAAAAGGATAAATATTGTCCACCAGGTTCATTATAATCAATCATGATTGTGTGATCAATAGAAGAGCCGCAACTCATGTGTGTTTTGTGAGTGAATTATTTGTGTGATTTTGTGCCTTTACTCTTCTACCTTTCCAATAGTTTGAAGGGCCAACTCCATATAGACTCGTCGAAACTCAAAGAGGAAAAAATAATCCATTTAACTGACTCATATTTTGTAAAATATGGGCGCTCAACAAAGTTGGAGATTCCAGTTTGCATTGAGATCCGTTTGTTTAATTTAACAAACGTAGTTATGTTGTGTTTAACAAATTCTTTTCTTTTTTTTTTACTATTCTCTTACTTAACCATTACTAGTCCCCTTAATACAATGTCGTCAAGACATATATGTTATTTTTCTAGTGATATGGTTTCATTTTAACTTTAATTAAAATGAGGTATGGCTCGCGTAAATTTCTGAAAGTCAGTTTAAATGAAGTAGATCTGGTTCAACATGAGTTATATTTCCATCTAGATTCGGATCTTTGTTTCTACGTAGTATACTTTCCAGAATTTCTTATTTAAAATTCTCCAATGTTATTGTATTTGGAATAATTTTTCATCTATTGTTATAGATTTGAATTCTTCAACCCTTAATTCTGAAAGGGTTTTGGAATTTTTAAAATATTCAATCCCTTTAATTTTATATGCATTCATACAACAGATTATAAAATCAATTTTCTTCTCTATGCATTCATGAAGTTGCATATGAAAGATTTTAATTCTACATATATTAATTTTTTTTCATATGTAAATATATCTTTAACTTCTCTATGCATAGATACTCACTTGAGTTTACTGACTATATTACTTCATGGAAATCTGCCATGAATTCACACTTAGTAATACTTATCAAAATAAGACCCTTCCCTGGGTTTATATCAATTCTAATTTTTTTATCTACTATCATTTATTTGAGTCTGTGTAACATAAACAGAGACTTCACTGTATTTAATTACAGAGAGGAAACTATAAAATACGCATGGCAAAAGGAAATTGTATAATACACATAAGTACCTACCGAATAGTTTAATAACCATTTACATGTTTACAGTACATAATAGAACTTTAACCTCTTCTCTAATATGACATGTACATTTACCTTCATATCCAATCATGTCTACCAGGCATAATTATATTTGTAACTTGGGACCAATTCTAATATCTAAAACAATTCTATAGCATCATAACTTAATTAGAAAACCAAATTAGGTACATACCAATGTGTAAAGACGAATTTTCCCCTCGACCATGAGCTTCTCCTCAACTCTCCCCCGTCGAGAGACCAATATTCCCCAATGTAGACAACCCCTTTTTCACTCTAGTGATGGCTCTTTTAAGCCTTCTTTCCCTCTGCCTGTTTCCATAGTGGCATCCCATTATTATGGAATGTTGTTTCCCATAGCCTAGGATTTTCTTTCTGTTTTTTCCACAAAAGCTTTATTTAAAACTTTATTTCCCCAGATCAGTTTTTCTTACGTTTTCTCAGTAACTTTCCGCTTTAATGAGGATTTTATTAGATTTTTTTATCCCATCTAATAATATTATTTATTTAATTTTCTCCAAGGATTTACTAGACAGTTTTGGGAAAGTTTAGAATTCTAGTCCATCCTCATGGATAAGAATTTGATGGTCTCCATTACACTGTCTTTACCGGATTAACATTTAATTAATAATTATTTATTAATTTAAAAATAAATCATTTCATACATAATTGTCCCATAGGTCCACCTTCACCATGGGTTTATTTACACACCATAAAAGTTGTAAATAAGGGGTATTACATAGTCCCACCCCCCTAAAACAAAAACACTATCCTCGGTGTTGCAGATTAGTCTTCTTAATATTTGAACAATTTTGGATACACTTCATTCATACTTTGTTCCCTCTCCAATGTAGCTTCTTTAGGTGCAAAGTTTTTCCGTTACACTTTCACCCGAGCTACTATTCTATTATGGAGCACAGTTTCTTCCCATTCCAATATACAAAGTGGTTATGGAAGAAATTCCCCCTCTGTTTCCACCTATATCAAAGTATAGCTAACCACATGAGAAGGTTCATGCACATATTTCTTCAACAATGATATATGAAGAACATTATGAACTTTAATATGACTAGGTAGAGCCAATTTGTAAGCTATTGGGCCCACTTGTTCCAAACCTCAAAGGGCTAACAGAATTGAGTTGCTAAATTAGTACACATACCGGTATGCAAGGTAATTTTGTGAGGTTTGATCCTCAAGCATACATGGTATCCAATCTTGAATTCTCTGTGAATTATTTTCTTATCCTCATAACTCTTCTAGTGGTCTGGATCTTCTTTGATATTCTATTGGATTTATTTTACTGTCTGCTCCATATCATGTAGTGTGTCTGGTCCAAGTACCAATTTGTCCTTTGGTTGACTCCAGCTAAGTGGAGTGTGGCACTTTCTACCATACAAAGTTTCAAATTGACTCATTTTAATAGAGGTGTAGTAACTATTGTTGTAAGTGTTGGAAATGTTGTCATTGATGGCAAGGGAGATAGCATAGAAGAGAGAGAGAAAAAGAGGTAGAAAGTTGCAGAGAGGGTCGAGCAGCAGCAAAAGAAGCAAGGCAGTAAAAGACAGAGGATGTAGAGACAGAGAAAGGGGGCAGAGCGGTGAGATGAAACAGTCGAGCAGAAGAGAAAAAGAATACAGAAACAGAGACGGAGAATACAATGAAACAGAGACAGAGAATAACAGAGGCAGAGCCGTTAAAAAACCAATGGTGAAATGATCACAGGAGATGCGGAATCAAGAAGCTAAATAACAACGGGGTTCTATGTATATGGGTTAATGCACAATCGGTACATTTAAACGAAGAATATAAGATAAAATATACCATTGAAGCGAAATTATAAAATACTGGAACCCAGAGTCAAGAGTGGAACCCTGAGCAAATAGTGAAACCAGCGCTAAAAAACGAGTGGGTTCGTGTGATAGTTGAAGTGGTAAGTAGAATTGTAAAAAAGAACGCGATATATGTAATTGATGGCCATGCTTCCTAAAGAAGTTTTTGAATACATTTTTTTCTGCATAATTTTGGAGAATTATGTGACGAGCATATAAGTTGCACGATATTACGCGTCATTCGTAGGATGGAGGTCCAAAGCTCAGTTGTTGTGCGAGAGCAGATTGACCATCCGATCAAAGGAGAAGGGGCGAGGAAGAGAACCAAGGCTATGGGTCCTAAATTCATAGTTGCGGGGCACAATATTATACGATGTCTTGTGTATTGGGTCTATTATAAAAGTTAACTAACAGGCGGAAGGTAAATAACGATACTCTGTGGGCCCGACGGTCAGATTTAATTCAAAGCCATGGTATAATGTTTGAAATATGACGGAGGAGGTAATATATTCAAATACAGTATTGAGAGTATGAAATATCACAAAGGGGTTCAATATAGTATGAGCGTTGTATTAAATGGGGACCAAGATTATAACATAAGGCATATAAAACATTGTATAGGTGATATAAGTTGTGGTGGGCCCAGTTGAAGTATCACGTTAATGGTTAGTGATTAACCACTATAGAAAATGTTGAATGGTTGATATATTTATATATATTTATTATGGAATCCGACTATGTTGCAGATTAATGAAAAGGTAACCCAAAATTTAGACAGAGCATTATTTCATTATAAACAAGGCGAGTTAAAATAACTCTGGAGCCTGAAAGGTTATATTACTACATATATTAGTGGTGGGTTAAAGTCTAAGTGAAAGACTTAATATAATGTTGACGAAGGATATTTATGTAGTGTGGGACCCCCTACATAAAATTCTGAGAATCTTAACCCAAGCGGCAAAGTATATATATATTTGCAGCGCTTCATATACGAAGTACCATAAGGTGGGACCCTCACTAATCACATCGAAGAAACTTATGGTAGCGGAATATGTTAACAAACATTGTGATTGCGATTGAGTTCTGGAACCGATATGTTTTAAACGATGACTCTCATATTTTGTTTGAGTTCCGGCCTAAGTGCATCGGAGCGATTAATCGCACCGGCGAAGTGAAGTGAACAAAGATTAATCGCATCGGCGCAGTGAAGTGAACAGTGATTCATTGCGTCAACGCAGTGAAGTGAACAGTGATTAATCGCATCGGAGGAGAATAGAACATAGGAGATGAAAGGATGATGAATAGGTTGATAGTTCCGATTGCGATTGAGCGATTGGATGATAGTCGTCGGATTTACTGAGGGATGGACAGTGGATATGATTCGGTTGACTATATGGTGGGCCTTTGCTAATCGCATCGGTGGAAATATAAGGACCAAGTCACAGGAGCATTATGAATATTGCGATTGTGATTGAAATAAATGAGCGGAGTATAGCTGGCATGTGGGCTCCATTCAAAAGATAATATTGATACAGATTTGCTCCAAGTTTGTTAAACCAAAGTGGAAGAGGAAAGGAAAGCACAGCGACATACCTATATATATATATATATATATATATATATATATATATATATATATATATATATATATATATATATAATGACACATACATATTTATATATGTGAACAGTGAATCATCGCATCTAAAAGGGAGCAGAGCATCGAAACATATAATTGGAAGTTGTGATTGGGATTAATCGCAATCGGAAGTATTCAAGAGGCGATTCATCACATCGGAGAACAAATCATGTTCGACGAGTGGGCCCGAAAGGGCATCTTATGTATTAAAATGATTTATTATTGTTATATTTCCGATAGGCATTTGAGTTATACAGAGAGGGAAGTTTACATGTTAATAAGGCTTTATTATTACCCCAGAGAGTTGAATTGCATTATATAAAAAGCACAGTCACATATACGCAACAGTTACACGAAGGCAATGAACAAGAGAGCTAGCAGAGCCGAAAAAGACAAACACATTCACAGAAAAGACAAACACATGGTAATCCATGTTGTAACTGAATGTAAATTTTTTTGATTGGTTTATATTGATTGTGATGCACTGGCAAGTCTCCGTAGGAAATAAATCTCCACTGTAAAACTGAAAGTTGTATGAATTGATGAGATTTTCTAAATGAGCTAGATAAAGAAGTGAGATGGCAGAAGGAAAAGAGTCAGGGATATTCATTTTGAATTCCCTGTAGAATACGAACTGTTATGAGGCCAAATGTATAAAGAATATCACATTAATATGCAAAAAGATGTTAGAGAATGCAGAGTATGAAGAATTGAGGCAGAGAAGATTTTACCTATCAAGTTGTAGCTTGATAGATGTCAGTTGTAGCTGACTGAGGTTGGAGCCTCCTGTAGGTTGGTGCCTGCAGAAAATTGATGGGAGTTGGAGCTTCCTTGCAAGTTGTAGCTTGCATAATTGAGGTAGGAGCCTCCTGTAGGTTGGTGCCTGCAAAAAAATAGTGGTGAGAAGTATTTGGAGCTTGCCTTTGCATCACAACAATAATAAGATGTGGTTTTATCCCTTTATGGGTTTGCACTTATATCTGCTATCTCTATGTGTGTTGCCCATGTGTTGATATGTTCTATCCAATCTACTTAATGTTTGCTACTCTCATAATAAGTTTGGTGGCACATTAACTTAATACTTGCTGATATATATTAAGATTGTTCACTTATTAAAGTTGGCTATAAAATTAAGTTGTAAATAAGCTTGATGAAAAGTTTAAAAAGCTCATGTATGTGTTAAACTGATTCACGCCGCCCCCCGCCCCCTCTCAGTTTAACTAAGGATTCAATAATTGGTATCGGAGCCAAGTTCCTTTTGTACCAGTTTAACCGCTAAAAGGAGATCCTAGGTTCCCAGGATGGCTAGTCAAGAAGGAAGCTCAACCAATAAAGCCCCTTTTTTCACCGGTGCTAATTATTCCTTCTAGAAAATCAAAATGAGAGCATACATAATGTCTCTAGGAATAGAAGTTTGGGCTGTTGTGGAATTTGGATATGCCCCAAATACAACTGAATTAGATAAAGAAGCTAAACAAGACTTTGTAGCTAATTCTGAAGCCCTGAATGCAATCTTCAATGGACAATGTGAACCTAAATTTATCAAAGTAATGCACAGCAAGACTACCAAATAAATGTGGGATACTCTTGAAAACATCCACGAGGGAAACAAAAAGGTGAAGACAGCCAAACTTCAAGTAGTTAGAGCTCAGTTTGAAAATTTAAAAATGAATGATGTGAAGATATTGGCAACTTATTCTTAAGAGTTGCAGAAATTGTTAATAATATGAAAGCTCTTGGAGAAACCATACCAGAATGTGTAATTGTACAAAAAATTCTAAGATCTCTTCCACCTAGTTTTAGCCCCAAGGTTTCTGCCATAAAAGAAACAATAGACTAAGAAACCTTGACCATGAACCAGTTACTTGGAAATCTAATAGCCTATGAGATGAGTCTCCCACAAAATAAGCCAAGTGTGAGGGAGGAAACCTTTAAGATAGAGAAGAAGAAAGAAGAAAAGGAAGATATATGCTCTTGCTCTGATGAAGAAGAGGCCAAATTTTTCAAGAAACTAGATAGAGGCTCAGGTAAATATAAAGGTAAACTTCCATTTAAATGCTTTAACTATGGAAGAGTTGGACACTATACAGCTAAGTGCCCTCATAATAAAACAAGGAATCAGGCTCAAGAATCAGAGAAAACTACATCAAAGAATTGGCAGAAAGGAAAGAAATTCAATAGAAAATATTTCTATGCTCAACAAGACAGCAGTGCAACTGAAGACTCAGATTAACCCTCAAGTGAATAAGGAACCTCTGAATTCATATTGATGGCCATATAATAACTTGAACGACTCCTTCTAGAATATGAAAAAGAAGGTGAAGTTGATCTTGAGGGGGGGCTAAGAAGTGCCCTGGAGGATATTGACATACTCAAACTGAAGTGCAGAAAACAAAAAGACATTCTTGTCAAGTATGTAAGATAGGAACAAAATTCAAAAGTCCTCACTTAGATAAAAGTAGAGCTCGAAGAAGCCAAGAAGATAGAAGACATGGTACTTAAGAAAATTGAGGATAAAATTCAGGAACAAGAGAAGTTGGAAGAAGAAGTAGTATGCCTGAGGAAGAAATTAGAAAATGCTCAAAGGAAAGTGTCTATAAATTCTTCTCAAATGACAAGCTCTAGTAAGTTGAATGAAATTTTGGATGCTCAAAGATCTCCTATGATAAAAACTGGGATAGGCTATGAAGGAGAATCAAGTAAAGGCAAAGAAAAGGAAAACAAAAATATTATTTTTGTAAAAGAAAAGAAGGATGATGATGCAGCTCAAATTATTCCTACAAAAGAAGAAACATGCAATGAAGGAGACAGAAACCAGAAGGAACCTCTAATAACAAAGAATGAAATAAATATTCAGCCAACAGAAAAAGGCTCATATGCCCCTGAGTATGTCAAATTTGGAAGCCATCAAAGGATATTCTTTCCTCCTATGAAAAATGCCACCTGTTATGCCTGCCACAAGCTGGGACACATTGCTGCATACTGTCATACAAGGAGGATTAATTCAAACCAGCAAAAGATGCAAATACTGAAGAGACTATCTCAAGCGAACAAAAGGAGAAGAAAACCTTTCATCCGGTATGCAAATTGTTTCTATGGATACTGTTTTTACAGTAAGGAATTTGGCCATAAAATCTTTGAATGCAGACAATATGGAAAAATATTGATGTTCAAAACCTCAAGGAGGTTTATGAATCATGGAGAGTTTAATCATACTCATAATTTTGCTAAAAATATGATTAAATGTTGTGTATGCAATAAAATTGGACATATTCCTTCCAAATGTTCGCTCAGAGAATGGGGGTCATCATCTTAGAAAAGGTACTAAACTAAAGGATGCATGTAGTGGAAAAAGATGGTGAATAAATGTGATATGGCTCTAACAGCTCAAGGCCTAAAAAGCCAATGGTATTTGGACAGTGGCTGCTCAAATCATATAACTGGAGAAAGAAGAAAGTTTATAAATTTTGATGAAAAGAAATCTGGTAATGTTACTTTTGGCAATGATAAATCCGGAAAAATCAAAGGAAAAGGCCCATTCAGCCTAGATAATGGTAGAGTAAAGGCCCAATATGTACTATTTGTGGATGGGCTGAAAGCAAATTTGCTGTGTCAGTCAAATGTGTGATAAAGGCTGTGAAGTTCTTTTTAGAGCACAAGAATGTGAAGTCAGATCAAGCACCACAGGAAAGACTCCGCTCAAAGGTGTTGGAACAGAGAGTAATGTCTACATAGTGAAAGAAGAGAATGAAGCATGCCATCTTAGCAAACTTGAGGAGTCATGGTTATGGCACAGGAGATTGGGACGTCTTAACTTCGACCACATCATCAGACTAAGCAAGAAGAAAGTTGTTACAGATATGCCAACAATAAAAAGGCCTTCAAATACCATATACAAATCTTGCCAATTAGGCAAATAGACCTGGACATCCTTTAAGACCAAAGATGAGATATCAACAAGTAGGCCACTTTAGCTTGTACACATGGACCTCTGTGGACCTTCAAGGACTAAAACACCAAGTGGAGAATCCTACTTCATGCTGATAATATATGATTTCTCCAGAATGACATGGGTTTCTTTTCTCAAATATAAATCGGAAGCACTTGACAAATTCAATATATTCAAGGCATTGGCAAAAAATCAAACAGGATGCAAGCTAAAGTGCATCAAATCAGACAAAGGAGGTGAATTCACAGATTATGACTTTGCAGACCTATGCAATGAACATGGAATAAAACAACAGTTCACTATTGTAGGGACACCTCAACAAAATGGAGTGGCAGAGAGACAAAACAGGTCTATACAACAAATTGCCAGAGCCATGATGCAAGAAAGTAACATTCCCAAAACCATATGGGCAGAAGAAGTACACACAAGTGTGCATATCCTTAACAAAGCTCATTTAAGGCCAAGCAGTGACAAGACTCCCTATGAACTATGACATGGTAAAATAGCTTCAATCAAGCACTTTAGAGTCTTTGGAAGCAAGTGTTACGTAAAGAATAATGATGAAAATCTGGGGAAGTTTTATGCAAGAGCAGATGAAGGGATATTTTTAGGATATGCTTCCAAGAGTAAAGGTTACAGGTGCTACAACAAGACTCTTTGAAAAATTGTCGAAAGCATTGATGTAAAATTTGATGAAGAACTGCCAAACCAGACAAGAAGTACAGGTTGCAGCAATCCTCCAGAAGATTATGAAGAAGAGAACCAAGATGATGATGAAGCAAGCAAGACACCAGAAGATGTTGAACTGAGCTCGAAAGCACCCTCAAGATACACTAAAAATAACCATCCAGAAGATCAAATCATCGGAGACAAGAGTGTAGGAGTCCAAACAAGAAGATAGCTAACTGAATAGACAGAAGAGGTATACCTAGCTATGTTATCACAAATAGAGCCAAAGAAGTTTGAAGAAGCCAACAAGGAAAAGTATTGGGTGAATGATATGAATGAAGAATTGGACCAAATTGAGAAGAATAATACCTAGGAATTAGTTCCAAGACCCATTGAGAAAAATTTCATAGGCTCAAAATGGGTATTCAAGAATAAAATGAATGAACAAGAACAGGTAATCAGGAATAAAGCCAGACTTGTATGCAAGGGATATTCACAGATCGAAGGTCTAGATTACGATGAAACATTTGCCCCTGTAGCCAGAATGGAAGCTATCAGAATGTTTCTAGCCTTTGCATGTTACCATGACTTCAACGTATATCAAATGGATATGAAATCTTCCTTCTTGAATGGAGATCCAGAAGAAGAAGTCTACATGGAACAACCAGAAGGATTCTCATTAACAGATAAAGAAGACTATGTGTGCAGACTAAAGAAGGGTCTATATGGGATGAAACAAGCTCCTCCTGCTTGGTACTCAAGGCTGGATAAGTACTTGCAGAAACAAGGCTTTAAGAGGGGAGGAGTAGACAACAATCTATACATAAAAGCCCATGAAAATGAACTCCTGATTGTTGTAGTATATGTTTATGACATTATTTTTGGAAGCAAAAAAGATGAGTTAGCAAAAGGATTTGATAAAGAGATGAAATCAAAGTTTGAGATGTCCATGATTGGAGAGATCACCTTCTACTTAGGACTTCAAATTTAGCAAAAGAACACATGTACATTCATCTCACAGGAAAAATACTTAAAAGAGATGTTCAAAAAGTTCAAAATGGAAGACTGCAAACCTGTGTCAACTCCCATGATCACTGGATGCAAGCTATGTGCTAATGATGGATTTGCTGATATAGATCAAATAATTTACAGATCCATGATAGGAAGTATACTATACCTAACAACATCTAGACTAGACATTATTTTGGTAGTAGGACTTCTGGCTAGATATCAGGCAACACCAAAACAAAATCACCTCCTAGTAGTCAAAAGAATATTAAGATATCTACAAGGAAATGTAAAGTGTGGGCTATGGTATCCAAAAGGCAAGAGCTTCACTTTGACAACATATACGGATGCAGATTGGGCTAGCTGTGTGGATGATAGGAAAAGCACAAGTGGAGGTGCATTCTACCTGGGAAAAATTCTGGTGGCATGGCTAAGCAAGAAACAAACATCTATCTCTCTATCTACAACAGAAGCTATATACATAGCAGTAGCAACATGTTGCAAACAAGTAATGTGGATGAAAAAAACCCTCCAAAACATGAAGTTAAGCATCGATGAACCTATCTCTATCAAATGTGATAATACAAGTGCTATAAGCATTTCAAAAAATCCTGTACTTCATTCAAAAACTAAACACATCCCAATCAAGTACCATTTCCTAAAAGAACAAGTAGCACAAAAGGTAGTGAAGTTGGAATATGTGCCAAAAAAAGAATAAACAATAGATATATTTACAAAACCCCTTGTTAGAGAGCCATTCGAATATTTGAGAAACAAACTAGGGGTAGTGTCTTCAGATACTACTATCTGACAAAAAAAGAAAGCTTCATCCCAGGGGAAGAACAGAAAAGTAGACATCATTAAGGGGGAGATCAGTCAACAAAGAGAGTTACAAAAAGACCAAAGCAACCAAATAGAGCATGAAACAGGTCCTCAATATTAGAGCAACATGGACGAGATTTAAAATCACAATGGGAAATGAGAAACCCTTTGCCATTGATGTCAAAGGGGGAGGTAAAGCAAGTCATAGAAGAAAGGGTCCTAAAAGGAAAGAAGAGGAAGTGTATTGCCATCAATGCCAAAGAGGGAGACTTTTGGAAATGTTGTCATTTATGATAAAGGAGATAGCATAGAAGAGAGATAGAAAAAGAGGCAGCAAGATGCAGAGAGTGTCGAGCAGCAACAAAAGAAGCAAGGCAATAGAAGACAGAGGATGCAGAGACAGAGAAAGGAGGCAGAGCCAGAGGAGGAAGAGCGGTGAGATGAAATGGTCGAGCAGCAGAGAAAAAGAATACAGAAATAGAGACAGAGAATACAGTGAAACAAAGATAGAGAATAACAGAGGTGGAGATAGAGAATACAGAGGCAGAGCCGTTAACAAACCAATGGTGAAATGATCACATGAGATGCGGAACTGTGCATAAAGGGCGAAACTGAGAAGCTAAATAACAGTGGGGTTCTGTGTATATGGGTTAATGCACAATCGGTACATTTAAACGAAGAATATAGGTTAAAATAAACCATTGACGAAAAATTATAAAATACTAGAACCCGGAGTCAAGAGCGGAACCCTAAGCAAATAGTGAAACCAGCGCTCAAAAACTAGTACGTTCGCGCGATAGTTGAAGTGGTAAGCAAAATTGTCAAAAAGAACACGATATATGTCATTGATGGCCACACATCCTAAAGCAGTTTTCGAATACAAATTTTTTTGCATAATTTTGGAGAATTATGTGACGAGCATATAAGTTGTACAATATTGCGCATCGTCCGTTGGATGGAGGTTCAAAGCTCAGTTGGTGCGCGAGAGCATATTGACCATCCGATCAAAGAAGAAGGTGCGGGGAAGAGAACCAAGGCTGTGCATCCTACATTCATAGCTGTGGGGCCAAAAATTATACGAAGTCCTGTGTATTGGGTCTATTATAAAAGTTAACTAACAGGCAGAAGGTAAATAACAATACTCTGTGGGCCCGATGGTCAGCTTTAATTCAAATCCATGTTATAATGTTTGAAATATGGCGAAGGAGGTAATATATGCAAATACATTATTGAGAGTATGAAATATCACAAAGGGGTTCAATATAGTATGAGTGTTGTATTAAATGGGGACCAAGATTATAACTCAAGACATATAAAACATTGTATAGGTGATATAAGTTGCGGTGGGCCCAGTTGAAGTATCGTGTTAAGGTTAGTGATTAACCATTGGAGAAAATGCTGAATGGTTGTTATATCTATATATATTGATTATGGACTTCGACTATGCTGTGGATTAACGAAGAGGTAACCCAAACTTTAGACAAAGCATTATTTCATTATAAACAAGGTGAGTTAAAATAACTTTGGAGCCCAAAAGGTTATATTACTACATATATTAGTGGTGGGTTTAAGTCTAAGTGAAAGACTTAATATAATGTTGTCGAAGGATATTATGTGTAGTGTGGGACCCCCTACATAAAATTTCGAGAATCTTAACCCAAGATGGAGGATACCTAAACGCTATTCCGAGAATATTAACCCAAGCGACAAAGTATATATATATATGTTCAGCGCTTTATATATGAAGTATCATAAGGTGGGACCCTCACTAATCGCATCGGAGAAACTTATGGTAGCGGTATACGTTAACAAACATTCTGATTGCGATTGAGTTCCAGACCCGATATGTTTTAAATGATGATTCTCATATTTTGTTTGAGTTCCGTCCTAAGTGCATCGGAGCAATTAATCGCATTGCCGTATTGAAGTGAATAGTGACTAATCACATTGGCGCAGTGAAGTGAATTGTGATTAATCACATCGACGCAGTGAAGTGAACAATGATTAATCACATTGGAGGAGAATAGAACATTGGAGATGAAAGAATGATGAACAAGTTGATAGTTCCGATTGCGACTGAGCGATTGGATGATAGCTGTCGGTTTTACTGAGGGATGGACGGCAGATATGATTCGATTGACTATATGGTGGGGCTTTTCTAATCGCATCGATGAAAATCTAAGAACCAAGTCACTGTAGCATTTTGAATATTGCAATTGTGATTGAAATAAATGACCGGAGCATAGCTGGCATCTGGGCTCCATTCAAAAGATAAGACTGATACAGGTTTGCTCTGAGTTTGTTAAACCAAAGCTGAAGAGGAATGGAAAACACAATGACATATATATATATATATATATATATATATATAACAACACATACATATTTATATATGTGAACAGTGAATCATCGCATCGGAAAGGGAGCATAGCATCGAAACATATAATTAGAAATTGCAATTGTGATTAATCGTAATCGAAAGTATTCAAGAGGTGATTCATCGCATCGGAGAACAGAGCATGTTTGGCCAGTGGTCCCGAAAGGGCATCTTATGTATTGAAATTATTTATTATTGTTATATCGTCGAGAGGCATTTGAGTTATACAGAAAGGGAAGTTTACATGTTAATAACGCTTTATTATTACCCCAGAGAGTTGAATTGTGTTATATAAAAAGCACAGTCACATATATGCATCAGTTACACCATGACAATGAACAGGAGAGCTAGCAGAGCCGAAAAAGACAGACACAATCACAGAAAATACAAACACATGGTAATCCATGTTGTAATTGAATGTAAACGTTTTTTATTGGTTTATATTGTTTGTGATGCATTGGCAAGTCTCCGTAGGAAATAAAACTCCACTGTAAAACTGAAAGTTGTGTGAATTGATGAGATTTTCTGAATGAGTTGGATAAAGAAGTGAGGAGGCAAAAGGAAAAGAGTTAGGGCTATTCATTTTGAATTCCCTGTGGAATACGAACTATCATGAGGCCAACTATATAAATCATATCACATTAATATGTAGAGAGATGTTAGAGAATGCAGAGTATGAAGAATTGAGGCAGAGAGGATAAGAAAAAGGAGGAGCAGAACGAGATGCTACAGAACAGAGCTGATATCTAAGGTAAATCAGAAAATATTTTTCTTTTGAAAGTGTAAGAAAGTTGGAGCTTCCCTATCAAGTTGTAGCTTGATAGATTTCAGTTGTAGCTGACTGAGGTTGGAGCCTCCTGTAGGTTGGTGCGTGTAGAAAATTGATGGGAGTTGGAGCTTCCTTGCAAGTTGTAGCTTGCAGAATTGAGGTAGGAGCCTCCTGTAGGTTGGTGCCTACAGAAAAATAGTGGTGATATGGAGTTGGAGCTTGCCTTTGCATCACAACAATAATAAGATGTGGTTTTCTCCCTTTATGAGTTTCCACTTATATCTGCTATCTCTGTGTGTGTTTCCCATGTGTTGATATGTTCTATCCAATCTGCTTAATGTTTGCTGCTCTCATAATAAGTTTGGTGTCACATTAACTTAATACTTGCTAATATATATTAAGACTGTTCACTTATTAAAGTTGGTTATAAAAGTAAGTTGTAAATAAGCTTGATGAAAAGTTTAAAAAGCTCATGTATGTGTTAAAATGATTCACCCCCCCTCTCAGTTTAACTAAGGGTTCAATAGTAAGAAAATTCTTCCAAATGTAAAAAGTCTTCCCACTTGATTTGTATGTCCATCACATACTTGTAAAGCATGTCCTCTAATATTTGTTTTGTTCTTTCTGTCTACCCATCTATTTGAGGATGATAATCTGTGATAAAGTTCAGCTTCGTTCCCATTCATCCAAACATATTTTTCCAAAATGCAGAGGTAAAAGTTACATCCCTATTAGAGATAATCATCCTTAGTATTATGTGAAGTTTAAAGATTTCTTTCATGAATACATTGGCCATTTGGGATATCCCAAAAGTGGATTGTACGGGAAGAAAATGAGTTTCCTTAGTTAATTTGTGCACCACCACCATAATGGGGTCATGTTCATATTTAGTACGTGGAAGTCTAGTAATAAAACCCATGGATTCCACTTCCAACTTATATTCTGGAATAGGAAGAGGGTTCAATAAAATGGTAGGATGTTGATGCTCTACCTTTAATTTTTGGCACTCCAAACACCTTGCCAAGTAATCTTCTATTTCCTTCTTCATTCCTTGACAAAACATGTTTTTCTGCAAAGTTGTCACCATCTTTTGATAACCTGGATGACCGGAATAAGTTCTCTTATGGTATTCATATAAAATCACTTGTTTCAAGGTAGATACATTTGGAACGTACAACCTTTCCTTATAACTTATTACTCCTTTCAGATTAATGTTGTATCCCGGAATTTTAGTTTGCTGTAATTTTTCCTGTAATTTCAAATATTCAGGATCTTATGACAACACTTATTAGATTTGTTCCTCCACATCAAATTTTACACTACTACCTATATATGAAAGAAATTCATGATAATGTTTACTTAAGGAATCTTAAATTCTCTTTTTCTTTCCTTTTATATGTTTGATATCCATATAAAATTTAATAAGGAAAGATAACCATCTTACTTGCCTTGCATTTAAATCTGGTTGAGTAAAGAAATATTTTAGACTGATATGATGAGTCATCAACAAAAATTTCTTACACAATACATAGTTTCACCACATTTTTAATGCATGTATGACAATAGCTAATTCCAAGTCATACACTGCATAATTTTTCTCATGTTTCTTCAATTTTCAGGACTCATAGGCTATCACTGTATTATCTTGCAACAATAATTCTCCCAAACCTTCTATACAAGCATCAATGCACAAAAAAAACTCTTTTGTTGGATCAACAATTTTTAGGATAGGTGTAGTAGGTAATTTTTGTTTCAGCTATTCAAAACCATATTGGAACTTGGTTGTCCATTCAAACTTCACACCTTTTTTCTACAATGAGGTGATGGGGCAAGCCAATGCAAAAAAATCATTCTACAAATTTGCGGTAATATCTGTTAGTATGAATCTTAATTCCAAGCGTATGAAAAAATACTACTTTATCTATGCATAAAAAACAACCCTAACAACAAAGATGGCCGCCAATACCCTCATATCTGCAATTAGGTGATCAAGATAAATGCTGCAAAAATCTAGATCTATGCATTAGAAGAAATTAAGCAGTAGAAAAAACAAGATTTACTCCATGCATCCAATAGACAAGACAAGAATATGTTAAATGAATTTTGTATTAATGGCACCTGGGAGGAAAAGACAGAAGGGTGTTACTAGTTCTCCTCAAAGGGATGGGTTCTTGTAAGTCCTCAGCACTTTAGATCTAAAATTCCTTTCTCTTGATGGTGTAGAAAACCCATAAAAAAATGGTAGCAAAATATGACTATGATGGTGGATCAAAGTCAGACCAAAAGTATAGATCTAGAGCGATCTTTAGGCAGCAAAAGGTGGTAAATGAATGGGACAACCCTTCTATTTATAAAAAAATATTGATTTAGTCTAGATATTGGTGCATAGTTAAAATATTATTAATCAAATCAAGATCCAACTTTTATGTAATATTTGACTATATTTGTTGGAGGGAAAAGGAATTTGACTTGGGTCAAATCCCTTTATTTGTAAATAATAAATAAATAAATTATTTATTTATCATTTTAAGGATGTGGTTGAGTAATAATCAAATAAATAATGATTTATTTTATTATTTAAGGGTGATTTAGTCATATTTAACAAAGAATATTATTTAAATAAAGTTTAAATAATTATTCTTAGAAAATAATAAGATAAATAATGATTTATCTAATTAATTTCCTTGTTTTAGGTTAAATATAACCAGGAATATTAATTAAACTGTTGTTTAACTAATTATTCCTTGAGGAAAATCAAACAAATGTAGTTTTATTTAATATTTCCTCATGGGGTTTCCTATTTAGACCATAAACAACTTAATAAAGGTGGTTTAATAAGTTATTTTCATAGTGAAAGCAATTTTACTCAGGGTAAAATTGGTCTTACATGGTGTACTTGGGTCCATCTAATGATAATAGGTTAGATGACCAAAAAATGGTGTAACATATTTCCCCCCAGTGTGCGAGTGTTAGAAGTTAATTGTATGACCGAAGTAAGTTGTAAGAACTCAATCACTAGACACTGAAGGGGAAGTCAAAGAGAGAGAAGTATAAGGTAGCCCAAAGTGCTGAAAGGACTAGACCCTGAGGAGGCACAACTTACAAGTGCGACAAGTCTCTTTTATGAGTGAGTACCTGTGCTATAGGCGGCGGGGGAGGCATACCTATGCCCACCGAGACAAAGTAAAAAGAATAAGGCATCTAGTAAACAAGGGATTGAACAATATAGTACATGCTAGCATAAAAATGAGCCAGATAAACAACATGATAATGAATCCCACATACATATTGAGCATGGGATAACAACCAAGAATTTTACAATAATATTTGAGTACATGAGATATAAATACAACCTAGATTCCCTGTAAATAGGAAAGGGCTCTAAAAGTCTGACTGATACATGAAATCAAAAGGGCGTTGCAAGTGACTGAGGCTAACATCATCAAATCTATGGATCTGCATCGAAGGATGAAAGGAGGAGGTCATCCGGGCATGTGGGGGGCTACCTGTAGGGCCACCCCCTCATGAGGGCTAAGACATATCACACACACCCAGGAATCACTGATATCAGCTACTGCATCACTAGACCATAAATTATATTGATCTAAATCATGCTGAACAGAGCTAGAGCTGAGAAACGATCAAGTCAAAGGGCAATAAGGAGTCCCTTTGCCTGATCCGAGGAACCAAACAAGAGTGGAAGTTGGAAGCAAGGGACACCACCCTCTAGACTTATCTCCTAGAATGAATTAGCTTATGTCGATAGAAGGAGGTCTGCCATAGGTGAGGCAATAAGGGATCCTAAACTAAGGCACGATAGAAAATAGTAGAGCGACTGACAGAGTGAAACCAAGGATGATGATGAAATCGGGGGTACTGATTAGCGGATAGATGACTTCCCTTGTTAGAGCATAAATGGCATGGATGACTTGGCAAAAACTGACATAATATCATAAGGGATAAGGGACAGTGGGATTGAAGGCCATAATGTGCGACACGAGAGAGGAACCAAGCAATGAAGGATGGAGGACTAAAACGGGATATAAAGGGATTCCAGATAGAATCCATGAATGCAATGATGACTCAACTCGGATGCTCTAAACAATGGTGACTCAATGGTGCTTCCACATAGAAAAAAGGTCCAATTGGGACCATAAAAGCATGAGTACATGATATTTACTCACGAAAAATATCGACACAAGCATGGACAGGTATGAAGGCAAAGGGGTGCCCCCAAGTACAAGTGTGGCAGGTAAAGAAATTACATTTTGAGGAGCAGTGAAGTGACCCTTCTTGGACAAAATGTGTCCGAGTGAAGTATCAAATCACGAAAAAATAACAAATAACCATTTGAGGGTCGGTGAGAGCTTTCCAACGGTACAGATTGTTTGGAAAATTGAGCTACGGTTTGGCCACAACATGCGAAAGAAAAATAAGGGGTTTCTCTTTTAATAAGGCATTTTCCCTCCAAATTCACTCATTTTTATGTGGAGCTGTGGTGAATGTAGAGAGAAGAGAAGGCCCTAAATCTTGTGGCGATCGTAGCAGACAAACCAACCGTTGGAATTGAGATCTGTCAGTTGCAGGTAAGAGGCCTAACTCTACTCTTTCTTTTCAGTGGATTGAAAGTTCAGATTAGGTCCCCAGGGCTCAAGAACAAACCTTTGCTCCTCTTCATGGCTGGTTCAGACTTTTTGGGCCAAAAAGTGCCACCTGGGTAGTAGGTTTTGAGCAAAAAACTGCAACCTATCCCAGGTTTTGGCTTGAAAAGTGCGACCTGTGAGGGAGGGGATTTTCTGTGTTGTTCTTTTGCTGAGCACTACGTTCTAATTTTGAGATACAGTCTTTCCTATCTGTACACTAACAAATATGATGGTTTTGTGAAGATATGGCAGAATTACAGATCAACTGGAGAGAGAGAGACCTGGGTGCATTACGGTCGGAGATCCTAGAGGATCAAGGTGTCCACAGTGCATTGGCTAGGTTTGGGGTTCTGAATTTTGTGGAGAACCCTTTGATGAGAGCTAGAGAGCCCTTATTGGCTTGAATTGTTAGCTATTGGGATTCATACCATGAGGTATTTATAGTGCAGGGGCACCGAATCGAGCTGACGATCTAGGATATATATTTCCTGACTAGTCTCCCACCATTTGGGATGGTAGGGAATACTCATCCAGTGTTACCGCGAGGGCAGAATATCATAGAGTTTTTAGAGTGCCATTATCGACCAGGTCTCCAAGTCAAGGGGACTCGGATACCCATCGGGGATTTAGAGAGGTTAGAGACCTGTGTTGTGGCCGCAATGGTGCTACAGATTTTGGGAAACCAGACACTACACCACATCACTAGAGGGCAGATGATTCTTGCGGAGATTGTTTTGAGTGGGAGCTACTATGGGTGGGCCCAGATGATGCTGTCGTCATTGAACGACAATTGTCACTATGCAAGTGGCAAGTGAACCATTATTGTCCATATGGTACATTTTTGTGCTCATTCTTATTTGATAATATCCTGACACTTCGACCTCAAATTTAGCTCCAAGATGGGGGCCCGAGAGAGCCTTGGATGTACCGGTGGGGGCGAATACTATGTAGAGGAGGAGGTTGGGTGGTTGGACGGGTGTTTCAACCTGAGTTATTTGTACATTGGGATCAGATGACACTGTATATAGATGACTATCCCTATAGTGGGTTGAGTTATTGTGGGGACTCGGATCTGCCACTGTCACCTGGTCGAATATGGGGGCCCAATGGTAACTGACAAATTGATAATATTTTATGTGCATTTAGAGTTCTAAAATATTGTATGTGGTACTCATTCTTGCACTTTTGGTATGTAGATATAGAACCGATAAAACTAGCTGGGTATATGGGACGACCTACAGTATTAGGGACCACAGGACCTAGTGGACTGAGGGTGCAGCAAAATGAGGATACAGCAGCCTTCCTGGAGGACATCTGATGTATATGTGATAGGCTTCTGACCAATGTTTCAGAGCGTGGATGGCAAGACTTAGAGGACTAGTACATAGAGCCATGTATTGGTCTACCCTCAGAGTGGTGAGGGGTCATGTGGTGCATGGCGATGGCCAGATAGGGTATGCGTGATCTACGAGCTGTGGGAGCAGAGCCATTGGCTTAGGATCCTCCAGATAGTGATTAGTGTGTAGGGGCAGGTGGTGCCCCCAGTTTTGAGTTTTTGTAACATGCGATGGACATGTCATATGTATCAGAGTTGATGGACTCTAAAACATTTTATATGACACATATTATGGATATGCATCATTTTGATAGTTTTATGTTATTGTCTTATGTTAAATGTGTGTTCTAAATGCCAATATACAATATGGTTTTCAATGCTATCTACATACTGATTTTTTTTCTCTAGGTACATGACCGAATGTGATGATTTCAAACTCATGCATCAAAAGCTTCACTCGTAAGTATCTTCTAAAAAGGATATGATTATCCACACGATAGACACCATTCATTTGTATGACAAGAAGTAGAGAATCTAAATGAACATGGAGGTGGAGGATGTGATATGAAAGGAAATTGACTAATAAACCTCACGCCGCATCATGTTCGGCCTGATTATTGGTAGCAATACCAATTCATACACCATTCGAGAGAACAAGGGAGTGCAAGGGGGTTAATATGGCCCAACCTGCCGAGGCTAGATTCTTGGAGCAACGACTTGCACCATCAACAAAACCGATATAAGGTGTCGACGGGAGGTCCATCTGAAAGGTGCCACAAGAAAATAAATGGGAGGATGATGAAAAATGCTGGAAACCTGAGCGCAAAGTAGAAATCAAATACACTCTGATGGAGGGAACGATCTCGATAGGATGTCTATTACTCACATGTCGATGGTGAGGTGGACTGTCGGAGCTACCAGAGGTGTAGCTTGTGCTGAGGATACAAAAGTCACCATAGGCATGGATGGTGCCATCCTGTTTATGGGCGGGAAGGATGAAGTCATGGGTGGACATGGCTTCCATGATTTCATCATCACAATAGAAGATGGAGTGACTGGAGGAAGGGAGACCACATGACACGAAAAAGCTGCCTGGCACATCATCATGAGAAGAAAGGTTTACATCTGCATCATCACAGGGGATGACGTAAGAAAAAGTAGATAAGGGATCTACTGATGTTGAGCCTAGGGTGATCGCTGAAGGGAGGTCAAGCAAAACAACAGGGGAAGATTTAGAGGGATCTTCCACCGAGGGTCTCATGGATGATGATAGGTAGACGATGGTGGCGACAGGCTCCGTCATCTTGACATCAGGAGGGGGAATGTCAATGGGAGAAGGTAAATCCTTAGTCTAGCCTGCAACATACTGTGCAAGTACAAGAGAGGTGTATTGGTTCTGTTAAATCTCATATTCCCAAACTACCTCTAAAGAGCCGCGGTAATGTATAAGGCAGGGGAAATGGTGGGAATAATGGCCATGGAGATCACACAACGCACGAGGTTGGTTGGTGTGAATAGCTTTAGGATTCTTGGCTACAGTCAAGGAAGAAATAGAGGCTTCAGGGACCGTAGACTCAGGGAACACAACTTTAACCACGGGCTTGATACGGGGCAGTTCATGATAGTTATGGGTGGCATGGCCAACGACATCACACAAAGAACAGGGCTTTGTGGGCGGGGGAGGTGTAGGGTCTGTCGGGGTAGCCTTGTCCTTGGAGTCCCTCTTGTGAGCTTTGCCCTTCTTACCTGAAGCGGTCACAACAAGAGGTGGTTCCTATTGAGGTGGTTGAGGCACTATTGCAACAGGAGAAGTCATGGTGACTGGTTGAACTGGGGTCAAAGCAAGATAAGGTTTGGGTTGGCTAGGCGGGGTAGCGGCTAGAGGATCAAGGTACCAGACGGGAATCCCAAGGGTCAAGTTAGGAAGAGAGAGGGTGGCCATGACAGGTGTCGTATAAACTCCTGGTGTGGGAGCTAGGAACGCTATTTGACCAGAGGGGTAATGGCTAGGCGGGATGGCTCCTAAATGGTTAAGGCCTGGAGGAACCATTCAAGGAGGGTAGAGAGGCTCATAGATACCAGCTGAAGGGCTAGGAGGAGGAGCTCCAAAAGGATGAATCGAAGGGCTAGGAGTAGGTTTCGGAGGGCGAGGAGGCTACTGACTAGGTGAGGCAGGTTGCTTGAGAGCAGCCTGAGACGATTGCATCATGCAAAAATTCAATGAGCTAGGATCAAACACAGGAGGAGGAAGACTGGGGAATGTACCAAGAAATGAGGAATATTTGTAGACTCCGAGTGAGACACTGGTCAAAGGATCGATGGTTTGCTTGTTGGCCATCAAAGAGATGGTGGACTTACTGGAGGTCTAAGACTTTAGTTCGTAATACGTCAATTGGTCAATGGTGACTATATTTCTGTTATGAGGGAAGGACATCTTGTGGTGGATCGCGGAAGGGATAGCAACCATCACATAAGTGTAGCTACGACCCAATAGAATGTTGTAATCTAAGGGGGCATCTATGACTTCTTTGTCAACACAAACAGTCTTGTCCACAAGAGTAATAGGACAATTGTAGAATAAGCCAATGGTCTGGGAGGCGTGGCCATCCCACACTCGGAGAGTGATCGTGGAATGATCCAACTCAGGTGATCCAAGTTGCTTCCAAACCAAAGCGGACATCACATAGGTGGATGCCCCCTCATTAATAATGCACTCGGAAATGTTGGCGTTCCTGATCTTGATTGGGATTTGGAAGGCGGAAAAAGCAGGGAGAGGAGGATGTTCTGACTGGTCAACATCAAAGACAATCAATCAATCGTCGGAAGGATCTATAGTGCCCATGGCAGATAGTATATATTTTCGTTGTGAAGGGCATGACTAGAGGAGTTCTAGCATTGAAATGGTAGCAGGAGATTGTGCCAAATCATCTACTGTGCTATACGAATGGCCAACTTTAGCAGAAGCAGCATTTTTCGGCGTAGTGGTCCCTTAGGGATCTTGCTATGAACATACACCTTAGGCTGACGGATCTGCAAGGGACCAATAGGTGTCGAAAGAGGATCTATAGAGACCAAAGGAGGCGGCTCAGAAACAGATGTAGCAGGAGGCTTATTGTATTGACAGGACTGAGTCTGAAGATTGATGTCTACGGTTGGAGGCTGATCATAGTTCATCATGAAAATCTGGTAATCGGAGGTACCAGATGGAAGAGGTTGAGTGGCCACCTAACCTTCAGGTGGTTGGGTAGCCACAAATCCTTGTTGAGGGAAAGGATCAGTAATCACAGCGGGTTGAGTAGGTGTAGCACTAGGAGTGATGGAAGGGGAGACTTGTTATCCTTGCAATGTTTCTTGAGACTCCCACAGCTATCGCATATGTGGTAAACGAGGACAATCATGCGTGTAATGACCATAAACACCACAACAATAACATGGCTTATTCATGCGAACAGGCTTTTCATGCTTGGGCTAAGTGCCCTGTTGCTAGTTAGTAGTGTTAGGAGCATTATTTTGACGATTAGGTCCAGGATACCAGGAGCAGACTGATTTTTGAGTGCCTTTCCTCTTCTTTTTGGAGGGAGGAGGATTAGTCGTGCCCTACTATGCGTACACTTTCCCCTAAGGGGGTGGTGCCTGCTATTGCGAGGGTTGAGAAAGCAAGCAAGGAGGTGGTGCTAATGCTGGAGGAGCTGGAGAACTAGGCTATGGATATGAATAATAAGAAGGTTGGGAAAAGGGAGGAAGCATGTCATATACTGGCTACGTGCTACTTTGAGGGGGAAAAGTGCAGGAGGTTCTCGCCCCCCCGAGGAAAGCCATTGCCCATGGGAGGTTGAGTGTATGGATTAGAGAGAGCTCTAATGATACCGTCGACAGTGTGAGATTCCCCCAGTGATTTAGAACCACCGGGTCTGGGAAGATCAGGTAGAATGGTATAAACATAACTCGACTGAGCGTAGATTAGGTCATATTTTAATGCAATTTGGAGAGTGACTTCTTCGGCTTGAGGAAAGTGTGATGAGACATCTTTCCCGATAGGTGGAAAAATATATCTAAGGAACCAGTCCATGTGGACACGGTCTTCAAAGGTAGGGGCTCGACATAGGCTCTTTCTTCTCTACCATTCCTGGACATGGTTGGATAGGTGGGTCGCAAACGATTGACGAAAAGAAGTCAACAGTTCAGTACCAGTGTCATAACGAAGGTGAAGTTGGAAATAAGAAAGAAAATCCCGGGCAATAGTCGCAAAGGTGGTATGAGAGGAAGGGGACTGATCAACATACCACTTAGAAGCTTCACATGTAAGCGTACGTTGGAACAACCAAAGATAGAGAGATTCATCAGTAATGGAGTTAGATGAACACCACATGTGGAAAGATCAAACATGATTTGTAGGATCTTCTCCAGCAAGGCCTTCAAACTTTGGGATGTTAGAAAGGAGCTTCGTTGGCATAGCAAGCCAACTAGCGTCATGGTGTATAGAGTCATTTATCAACTGCTCAAAATCAGGAAGGCTGAGACCTGCCATGAAGGGGAGCAAGGGCGCAGTTTGGGTAGTGTCTGTTGCGGTCCCACTAGTGGTATTTCCATCATGAGGGCCAGGGTTACCACCAGCATTAGGTCCTGCACCAAACATGGTGAAGGT
This sequence comes from Pinus albicaulis, assembly GCA_034641835.2. Classification (NCBI taxonomy): domain Eukaryota; kingdom Viridiplantae; phylum Streptophyta; class Pinopsida; order Pinales; family Pinaceae; genus Pinus; species Pinus albicaulis. The sequence goes on from CM076576.1 coordinate 574,034,081, forward strand.
GAAAGGGGGAAATCTGAAGGTGGAACGAGAAGGAGAACCCAATGGACCGGAAGAAGAGTCAAAGTTCAGACTCGGTGGAGGACTAAATTTAATCCTACGTTGAGGAGTAAGTCTTCCTAACGAAAACTGAGGATGAAGACCAAGAAGTCTCCAGGATAAACGCCTTGGTGGCACAATGATGACGACACAAACACGACACAAAGGAAAAAGAGACTGACAAGGGCAAGGAGGTGCAGGATCAACTGATTACAATGTAAAAAAAAGGGCAAAGAGGTGCAAGATCAATTGATTTTAATGTTTTAGTCTTTTCTTGGCGGTGTTAACCAAGCCCTTTTTCGCTTAGGGTGTGTGTGCAAACTGTGTAAATTTTAATTTTTAAACTTAGACGTTTGTACAGAAAAATAAGAAGTGTGCTGCGTAACTGAAAATAAACCTTCAGATAATAGTATATGAAACAAAAATAACAGTAAATAAATAGCTAAAAATGAAATAATCAAAACCCAAGGAGGCAGTCCTCGCCACAAGTAGTCTCTAGGAAGGTAAAAAACTAATCAAAAACCACTAAAATAGACAATATATCTAAGGTCAGGAGGGATAGGGATCTAAAGGAAAACTCTGCTGGAAAGTGGTGCAAAAAGCAATAACAAATCAGTGGAAAAATTGTTGTAAATGAGGTGGCGAAAGGCTATCTCCTGGAGGGAAATGGAGTGAACCCTAGAGGAAAAACCAAACAAATCTAAATGAGGTGATTTGGATATATAACAAGTGGATCTAAAGTATATCTGAAGGTGAGGTATCAGATGTGAAAAATGGCTGAAGACTCTAAAATTTGAGACAAACTGCAACAGAAAAAACTCTTCCACAAGAAGTGGAGGGTACTGAAGCCCTAGGGGGCTAGGTTCCCACTTAGTTAAGAAAAACAGAACAAGCACAGGTCCAAAATTGGCAGAGACGGAGGTCAGACAACCCTCAACAGAGGCTCAGACAAACCCAAAAAACATTCAGAAAAAATCCCGCAAAAAGTCCATGTCACAGTTTTTGACCTGTTTTCAATAGAGGTCACAGTTTTTAGGCTGAAAGGTGCATCCTGAGGGTCTAGGTTGCAGTTTTTGGGCCAAAAAGTGCAACTTGAACTTTCAGCACTCTCGACGACAGATTTCATAAAAAAATATCGTCTCAACTGCGGCTGATGTCTGTCACCTGTGCAAGAGGTCCAAAAACACATGGATGGATGCATCCACTGGTGGTAGTATAACATGATCAATATGAGGTGAAGTAGTAGTGGAGGAAGCCTGCTCAATCAATAGTACTATAGCCTTGGTGGTCGATGGTCCAGCCTACTCATGACGATCGTGACTAGTACTCATGATGGATGGTGCAGGCTGCTCACTGGACATGGGTGAGGGTCCAGCCTCATCTCCATGATGACTAGTGTCAGATGCTGGTAGTGAAGCCTCATGCTAATCATCAGGTGCACCGCAAGGTGAACGATCATGAGATTCATTTGAGTCACTACTGGCGAACTGTCCATCACGTGCCGCAGCTCGAATATGCCTATAGCTATGGAAAATCCTCCTCAATCGCATAACAACTATCGTAGCTCCTACGACATGCCGGATTAGGCTGTACATGTCATACGGCATGCCTCTCCACATCCTTAACAATCTATCATTGCCCTGTATCTCTCTGTAATGAGTGGGCCTGATGCCCACATCTGAATTCAATCTACAGAGTTGGTTACCCAACTCCATCCGGTATCTGGTCTCAGGTCTACCATGCCTAACAAAAGGTGGTACCGGTGCACCATGAGGTGCATGAGGATCAACACGTCTCTTTGCTGTGCCAATGGCCTCATCCTCCAGTGGTGCATCAGCCATCTCTTGATCATATTCATCAGGATCGACACCTGGATCATGTGGTGGATCCTGCATCTCATCGCCATCAAAAGAGCTAATGCCTGCAAAATATATACAAGTAAACAACAATAATTATACAATTTCATTACAATATTTAATAAAAACAAGTAAAATAACATGTTAGAATAAATATAAATAAAAAAATAATATTACCTCTATCATCTAGTGGCTCATCAGGAGTGAAGAGGATGTTGGGACACCCTGGCCAATCTAGTCCAGGATAAGGACATGGGACCATAATGAAGGTATGAATCCCGCCAACGCTGGCTAGTAAGTCCAGCGAATCATGTGATATCCTCAATGGAAACATAGTATCTCCCCTCTTGGGCATCATCTTCCCGTACATGCACATCCAGGCCTCGAACATCAGACTACGAGGATATCGAACAAAACTAGGTCGCATCTTTGGAAACATCTCAAAAAATAAACAAAATAGCTCTAAAGAAAAAAGGAAGTTGACCCTCCCTTGTGCATGAGCACAACATCTATCTTAGGCCATACAAAACTATCGCAAAAAAATGGCAGACCACCTGACAAGTTGTGGTTGTTGTACTAAAGAATCAACGTAATATAAAAGCGAGCAAATAATGTGTTGCCCATCACTGGTGTTGTGCAAAATCATCAATGCGATAATAGAGAGGCACTACACATCCTATCTACCAAAAGCACCTATACGTAACTGACCTCCAAGTACCTAAATATCTGAAGGAGATAGTACATGTGCTCCAATGTATCTCTGGGAGTAAACTAACTGACTCCCTGCTACACAACCAGCTGGCATGTCTGGGAATGAGGGAAAATCCACCCCTCTCCTTGATAGTCCTGTAATAAAATAAATTTCCTCCTCAGTGGGTGTGTACCACTGGTTAGGACCAACCTGAAAATCCTTCCGGTGGGCATTCCACCTTCCAATAAGATGTCTCAAAAGCATAGAAAGGGCCTTTAGGCTGGAAATAGCCTCCTGATAGAACTTGAGGAGGCGTACCTGCTTAAGGATTTCCTAGGTATTTGCAGTAATAGGGCGAGGGCATCCATCTCTCTCCCTCTCTCTCATCTCCCATTGGTGAATCATGTCATATTGTTCTTCTTGTTTTTGCTGTTGTTTCTCATATTCTCTCTAAATCATTGCCATATTAAATTTTTTTTTTTATTAAAATAGGAATTTATTTATAAATATACATATATAATTTTTTTTGAAATAAAAACAAACATACAAGTTGGTGCTCCATAAAAACAGCCATGCACCAGTGACGGTGCGTCCTAATATTTTAGCGCACCATCCCTGGGGCCCCTAATGAAATAGACCACACTGGATTTGGTGCTGATGTCTATTTTTCAAGCACCGTGGATTGTATGAAATTTAGAATAGCGGTGCGCTGACTGAAATATACGCCCCAACACGTATAGTCATGTCAGTGCACCGACTTCATGACAATGACATAGTTGACGGTGCAATGTTTTACCCGACCGCACCATTGACCCTCTCAGAATGAAAAATGTGGTGTGCTGACATGAACCGAGGTGGAAAATGTAGTCAACGCATCGCACTGTGATTGTGGGGTCAATGGTGCGCTTGGATAAATGAGCGCACTGCCTTTTTTATTTTTTATTTATTTTTAGTTTAAAATTATTCGGGGTGCCTTCTGACACCGCCCCATAAATTTTGTGGTTACCATTAACACTGGTAACGATGTTGCCTGTAAATTTTACAGGTAGCACCACTAGCCGGTGCGAGCCGAACAGCTTGAGCAGACCACGCGACAATTTTTTTTCTTTTTTAATGGTTATTTTTAAGTTTATTTCAATTTCTAATCTACTAAAAGGATTAATTATAGAAAAAATAGAAAAATACTTGTACATTTCACCGTCGAGGAGGCATATTGGTTGCAAAATTTGGAAAATAAAATTTTCCCACTGTTTTTCAAAATGCAAGCTCGAGATTGGTGGCCAATGCAGTGCAGTAGTGTGTGTAATGGGTGCAATGAGAGCACCAATGTCAGGGCAGCTCAGAAATAAGGAAATAGCACCGGGGCTTGAGAGCTTTGGAGAACTGAAGAAAGTGAATAATGAATTTTTTTGGCTGTAATTTTTTTTTTAATTAACCCTGTTTCAGTGTGCAGGGTTTTATAAGCACACCGATGCTATAAAATAAAACCGCACCGGGATGTTTCACTTTCGGCATGAAAATTTGATGATGCACCGGAGCGGCGTAATGGTAAAGCACCGATGCATAATAGTCACAAAGCACTGGTTTTTTGGCCTTAATTATTTTTATTATATAACGGTATTCTAGTGTGTGCGATTTCCGACGCACCGTTGTTATTAGAGAAGAACACAGCAACTCGTTTCTGTTTTGGCGCGGTGTTTTATGATCCATTGGTGTGAAAGAGTATTGACACCCTAGTGTGTTACAGTAATTTAATGCCCCGGAGGTGTGTGTAATTTGCGCACACTGTCCGATGTGCCAATGTTCGGTGCACACCGGTGCGTTCTATGGTATCATGCACACCGGTAATTGATAGCTCAGGAGCACTGGAAAACTGAAAAATAAAATTTTTTTGTCGGAAATCTTTTTTTAATTTAACCCTTTACTAATGCACATTGTTTATAGGTGCACATGTACTGTTTGCTACAAATGCACTGGTTGGTTTGTGTTTTGGCACATTTTTTTATGATGCACTGGTGTGGTTTCTGTCTACTGCACCGGGTGGTTTCAGTGTTGGCGTTGTGTTTTATAATGCACTGGCACAGATGAGTTGTGAGGCACCGGTTCTCTATTATATTATGAAGCAGTGAGCAGGTGTTTACAGAATGCACGGTGTCCGGTGTGCCAATGATTTTGTCCGCACTGGTGCATTCTTTTTTTGAGAGCACCGGGGAGAGTTTTAACGATAAGAGCATCGATAGGAAAACATCTGCAAAACCCTCTGCCCACCAAACTCCTCTAGTAACCTCCAGTAGAAACATATGTATGGGGTATTTTTCTTTGTGGTTCCTCAAAAACATCTGCTAGAGGGTCTTTTCCTTGTAGTGGCATTGACAAATTTCATGTGTGTTATGGATAATGTTTTGCATCGATTTCTTGATGACTTTTTTATTCTGTATTTAGATGATATATTCATTTTCAGAAAAACAAGATAAGAACATGTCTTGCATGTGAAAATGGTACCTGATGTTTCGAACAAAGAGAAATTATTTCTTAAGATGTCAAAGTGTGAATTCGGAAATAATTCTCTAGTTTTTTTGGGACAAATTTTTCGAGGAGGCAAATTGATAATTGATATTTTGAATGTGTAAGCCATTGTGAATTGGTCCACTCCCAAAAAATTAGTTGAGGTAAGAATTTTCTTAGGCGTAGCTCAGTATTGGAGAAATTTTATCGCTAACTTTTCTGCCATAACAACTCATATGCATGCAGTGACAAGTGTGAATAAAGGCTTCCAATGGGGAGGAAAACAACAACAAGCTTTTGAAGCTTTAAAAGACAAGATCAGTTCAGCTCCAGTTCTTGCATTACCAAATTTGAGAAAACCATTCGAGATACAAACTGATGCTAGTGATTATGCCATGGGCACGGTTCTATTGCAACATGGTAAGCCTATCACTTTTCATTCTGAAACATTCAATGGTGTTGTAAATAATTATCCTAAATATGAAAAAGAGTTGTATGCATTGTTACAAAGAATTAAGAAGTTCAAACACCACTTTATGGGTAAAGAGACCATTATACATACCGATCAATCAAGCATTACAAACATTTGCAAATACAAACAAAATCGTGAGATATCACATTTCAGGAATGGAATTTCTTCAACAGCTTACCTGGTTATGCGTAAAAAAGGTATTTTCAATAAATTTTCTGATATTCTTTCAAGGCAATTATAAGTGCTTCTACTTTACTTAAAAATGATTCTATCAGACAAAGAGAGTTACATAGAACAATATGCATCTGATGTTGATTTTCAAGATGTGTAAGCTAGTTTGAGGAAGGGAATCAAGTTAAGGAAAATGATTATGACATGCATAACAATTTGTTGTTTCATTTGGGAAATCTCAAGGTCACAAGGGAGAGACTGAGGTCATGAGAGAGGCTTATTCATCTCTTATCAAGAGGACACTTTGGGGTAAGAAAACAGCTGGCACATCTATGTAGGTATTACATAAGAGGTTGTTCTATGCGTGCAAGAAGAAATCATAGAAATAGGAAGCCCGGGTCAGACATGCCATCATCGGTAACATCAAGGCCATGGAGTGTTCCATGGACTTTTTTGGAGGTCTACCTATGTCAATAAAACAACATGATTATCTTTATGTAGTTAAGTGGATAGATTCAATAAAATGTGTATACTTATGCCATGTAAGAAAAAACCATTACTACCGAATAAACTACTAAAAATTCTATTTTCATATAAGTGAGTTCATGGTTTTCCAACTTCTATTTTTAGTGATGGGGATTCCGTGTTCGTTGGGAATTTTTGGTCCAACTTTGGAAGATGATGGACACAAAGTTGAAAAAGGGTACTTCTTTTCATCCACAAACAAACATGGCCAAACAGAGGTGGTGAACAAACCGTGGTGTATTTATTGGAGAGGATATTGCAACAAACATCCTGCCATGGGATGAAAAACTCCATTACATTCGTAATTCTTACAACCAGGAAAACTCACTCTTTCTACAAATACTTCACCTTTTCAAGAATGCTTTGGGTATTTTTCTAAATCGCCATTAGACTTCATCTTTGAGAAGGATGTTGCAATCGATGGGCATAGTGATATTGACAAGGCTCGAAAGTCTACTTAGTACCCAAATGTATTCATCAACAAGTTCAAGAAAATTCAGTGATGAGAGCTAGTCAAAGAAAATACAAGGAGTAGTGCATGACAAAACATAGTGTTGATCGGTAGTAAAGTTTCAAGAAGGGAATGAAGTATGTTTGCACACAACCAAGAAAGGATGCATGAGAAGGGTAGAACTTCTGTGACCATTCATTTATGGTCTATTCAGATTATCAAACGTTTAGCACTATTTCAACTTGACTTGCCTTCATATATGAATGAAGACAACAATAATGTAGAAAATTTACATTTTTATGAGCTCTTTTGATTGATGATCAAGGAAGTGATATTTAGCTGGCTCTCAGAGAAGATTTTTTTGTGCGAATATATGGATGATATCAAGGAGGATACCATCCTTCACAGAGGACACACAGTTTCTAAGAGGAAGTGTTATATTTGAATTAGAATACAAAATAAAACCAAGTAAGGCAAGGTGGATGGAGTTGGAAAGGTGAGGGAGCTATACCCTCACCCTCTAAATAGATAATTAAAGTCTTTTTGGGTCAAAAAGCTTCTCGAATGGGAAGGTGTGGATCGGAGATCATGTGTTTTTCTCAAAATTGAAATTCTCTTGAAAAGGCTCTGCCGACGCAATTCCAACACCAAAAAAATAGTTCAAAAGCCGATGTCATATGAGGAATATATCATGTTTTGTTTGTTTTCCTAAACAAATCAAATTTTTTGTGACAAGGTGGACTGGATGCTCAAATAACATACGTATACAACAATGTGTGGCATATACTAGGAATATTACTTTTTCCGAAAACCCAACTTAATTTTCCAATGTGGTTGCTTCTAGGTCAAGATTTGCTGAATGTGTTTTATGGAGGAACGTTGGATGGTGACACATGACAAGCCCGGTAGGCCGCCACATGTCCCTGTGAGGTTTGAGTAAAATTTATGTGAGGTCCAGGGGTTCGACGTTGTGACCTCCGACCGCATGCCAAGACTTCCACCATCTCGGGGATATGCATTCTTTCTTAACCCATTAAGGGCAGCTATTATACTTAAATTTTAATGTATTTTCATGTGGGGTTTATGTTTCACTGCCGGCCCAACCCGTTCTGGCCGTGGTCATTGCTCACATGTCACATTTTACTACCTACCTACATTTTTTATAAACCCCGACAAGATAAAACCCGTAACTTCGATGGCTCGAAAAACACCGATCACATGTTATATGCTTCGAACCACGAAACCAATGCGACGGCTTTCATTGAAAATCTTTAGAAAAGCAATTGCCGAAATGCGTTAGGAAGGCACATGTAGCGAAAAATTTCAAAAGGTTAACGAAACTCCGACTCAAGGTTTCTCACTCCACGCAGTTAATACAAACCATAAATACGTAGTTTAAGGCAGTGGGGCTCGCCAGACCACCGCCCCTAACCGCTTGTTTTTAAATCAAGCGGCCGCTGTTAGGGAAATTTATAGTGTGCCATTAATTTGAGGGGCTGGTGCTATTTTTGGCTATGGATGAGGTAGTCTCCACTTTTAGTGGAGTTTTTGTAGTTGTTGCTGGGAAAAGGCTTTGGGCGTTCAATTTTTCGACCAATTTTGGTAAAACAAGACTCTACTCTTAGACTAATTGAGAATTTTGGAGCCATTGTGTAGATAAAACAACCATTAGAGTCTTAAACACATGTATTTAAAATTTGAGAGTAATTAAAAAGAGGGACATGCTATCAGGCCGAAATTAAGATGTAGCCCAGGAGGGGTGAACTACTTGATCATGCCTATTATGTAAAACGTGTGTGAGATGTTATATTCCTCACATAAGCACTATACAATGTTATTTATGCTTATTTTCATGCTTAAAAATCATAAATTCATCTATGTTTAATGGTCAAAACTCACTCCTAAGCAAACAAATGGAGACAAATTGTACATGTTTTTATTACTCGGAAGAAACTTAGCACATCACACTAATACACTCCTTTCGATTAGTTCAAAGAAATCTTATAGAATACATGGATAAATTATTACTCCCTTTTAAGTTATCGCTCGATTTGTTGTTGAGGTTGTACTATTTTTGTAATACTCAACATTACCACCAAGGATTCTCGAATTAGAGTGAAAACTAGCTTGGACCAAACTGTGCCATCGTGGAGACTGCCGACGTAGCTAAACATACATAGCTAAGAAATATGGATTACATTTGAGCCCTTTAGCTTTCGCTTCCTCGTTAAATTTCTAAAAAACATGGGCATGGAAATATTATTTGTTGTTTCACAAACTCCTTACAACACAAAGAGTTGAATTTTAGGGCTTGTATTTATATGTGAAACCACTATAGCTTAATCGTTAGACCCGACTATATAATCCCGTTCTGAAGGAGAGATTTCAACTATTTTTTGGTATAGATTAACTTCTTGGGATTGAATTCAAAGGACGTGCAAGTAATTGATAGTAGAAAAGCATTAGAGCAGTAGCTACACCGGGGCCGGAGGGATCTATAAGCTTGACTTTCTGGGATTGTTTGTTCGGCCGTGCTGTTGATGATGTGTTCAGCTTTTGTGGGTATTGATTTTGAGATTGAATGTAGAATAGTATTCATGGAATTAATTTTTTTTTATTTGCTAAAAATGGAATTCTTGAAAAAATGATAGCTTCAAGAACTCGAACAAATCCATCTTTAAATGCAGCTCATCACATGAAATTTGTTACCCTAACATTCCTAAAGATCCACAAGTGAAATTGATGCTATCAAAGGCAATATATTTTCTTCACTAAGCATCCAAGAATTTGTCCTTTATGCAAATTTCTCTATGTACCTATATCCATGACAATATTTCAATCGATCAAAAATGAAATGTTTAGATGTTATGAAGAATATAAAAAGGGATTAGAACTTAGTATGGTAAAAATCATACCATGATATCATGAAATATTTAATTGATTTATTTTAATCACGGGTCCGTATCATTTATCATGGCACCGTCAATCCCATGCCAATATAATAGTGGCATCCTCATATGATATATCAAGCCTTTGAAAATATGGGCAAAATAGTAAATATTTCTAGTGAAAGTGGTATTAGCAATCTAAAAATTTTTCAAGCTTATTTCGTAGTCAAGGGTTTTTCACTCTAATATGTGATGGGGAGGAAGAAATGTGTGCCTGCTTCCTTATGAAATTTTCTCCATCCCAAGAACTCATTTTTAGAGTTTCAATTCCATGACAAGTTGAAGTGAATATCTCCATAAGTGATTCTATTTTCTTTTTTTAATTGTGATGAATAAATGATTGATTTGTGTTCATTCTCGGGTACTTCTAAATGTTTGTTCTCATGGACACACATATTGCATTAACCCCCGACTTCCGAGTTTGGAGCCTTAATTATTATCATGAACAAACAAATCACATTTTAGATTTTAGACATAAACATAACTACTTAACGATGAATATTAGCTAGCATCATCTTTCACGTACATCAATCTTTCAGCTAGCAAAGGAAGTATTATTATTGTGTTTGTAATCTCACAACCATACACTTCTTGTCGGTCTTTAATACTCGGCTTTTCATCTATCCACTCTAGAACGATATATCCAATTTTGGTTCCATGTGGAGGTATCTCATTAAACCTTATCTTATATCCATTGTCGCATATGTAAGGTTGTTTTGTTATCAAGAAAACACTCTTAAACCAAATCCTCGAATTCATATGTAAAGGTATAACAGCATATAATCTCAATAACCATGGCCCAAAGCTCTTAAACCTATTATCTCACGGAGTGTTTTGGAAATATGAAACAAAGTTTTATCAACAATCAATGCTAGAAAATGTTGCAAATCACCACAATTTTATTTATTTTTCATTAAATACTTAAGCTATATAGCTATGACCCAAATTTTCATAGTCAAATCTCTAGCAAATTTAGATAGTGACTGTTTATCTAAATATGTAGTGACTAGAAAGTACTCCCCCTTATCTCAATTCTATTTTCTTTTCTACATATTTAATCTAAACATCCATGACTGAAAGCTCTTAAACCCAAACTACACAAATTGAAAAATACATTACAAATTTTATCTAGATAGCTAAGGCTAGGAAAAGATCTTAGTCACATGAGTTCTAGTATATTCTCATTAAATATTTTATCTAAATGGCCATAGCCCAAAGCCGTTAAAGCAAAACTTCAAAACTGAGAGATGCACTACAATTCTACCTAAACAGTTGGTTCTAGAAACAAGTTCCCAATTTCCCGCATTTCATCCCATTAAAAAGGTGAGCTATCAAAGGTTAAATAATAAAAGCTCTCAAACCCAAATTATATAAATTTAAAAATGCACACCAAATTCTATCTAAAGAGAGAAGGCAAAACTTCCGACCTACTGCAATTCTATTATGTTTTTATACCAGTATTTTATCGAAGATTCAGAGCGGTGTTAAAAGCAAAAACTCTTCAAATTTAGGTACCTATTGCAAATTTTATCTTAACAGATAGGGCTAGAAAAAGCTCCCAATCACCCCAATTTATATTTTTTTCATAACATGTTGCATATGAGCAGCCATTCCACAAAATTTTTAAACTCGATTTTTGCAAATTTAGAAATAGATATTACATTTTATCTAAAAAATAGATATTCAAGGATTGAAAAACCTCCCTATCACCCCAATTTCCTTTTGTTTAATGATTACAGGCTTTAAGAAATGAATACCTTTCTCATCAATGTAACCTCCTTATCTTCTGCCATTCTTGGTAGATCGTCCAATGCTACAGAGAGATTATATGTTGCAGTTGGTGAATCCCAATTCATTATTAAAGACCAGCAAAGTAGCAGAGGCACCAAAACCCGTGACATATCAGGTTGTAATCACGAAGGGGTTTAAAATGTGCATAAATTCTTTATAATCTGTATCAATTCACTGGTTGGTGATAGTTATCCCACGGTTCTTACAAACCGATAAAATGTTTTTAACAATTCCCATTTATTTGGGCATGGTAAACATGCTGCAAGATGGCTCATTTTCTGTAGGAATCACTCATGAACAGAGGAGAATCAACAAGAACTTCAAAAAATTATCACCCATGCCTTCAGCTTCATCTTCCTCCATGGAATATTGAACATACAACCTCTTGAGTGCCTCATTGTGATGGTCTAGAAGAGTTTTGAAGTGATAGATTCCTTCTGTAAATGAATTCACCACGATTGGAGGCACTGGGAATCCAATTTCTTGAGTTCAACTGACAAATTCATTATGTATAATGAAATCACCATGATTGGAGGCATCGGGAATCCAATTTCTTGAGTTCAACCAAGTGTATAAAATTAGAGTTGGAATAGCATGGATGCGCCCTTCCTCCTCCTTTGTTGTACAAACCCTACAACGCAAGGGAAATTGACGAGGGAAATGAAAAATTTTGATATTCAAAAAACAAAAATCCCATGAACTAGTTTTACTCAAAAGCTAAGGAAAAGAGGTTTTGAGAGATATTATTGAACAAAAAATCTACAAGGATTGTTCATGAAGGAAAATTTGTTTCCTACTAACATTTTGATTATGGTATGGTGGTGTAAAACTTTGCATTAAGTAATGGCTTACAATGGGGTTGGAAAAGATGAGAGTTGAAAGGAATAAATGGCTATGAAGGTCACAAAAAAAGAAAGTTGAATAATTTTTGATGAAATATAGATAGCTAATCAGTGGTGGTTGAACTTGATGTGAGAAAATGAAGAAGGAAATGAGGAGTTGCAAAAGTAGATTAACTAGGAAGAGAGTAGTGAAGTGAGGATAAGAGAGTTGGGGAATTTTAATGGGAAAAGTGATTTGGTGAGCGTATTGTTGTGAAACAAAGGGTTGATGATAAAATATGACTCAATAAAGAGTGGTAGTCAATGCACCTCAATGAGGTCTAATGCAAAAACTAGAGTGAGGTTACGAGAGATATGTGATTACAAAGTAGCAAGTTTGATTGAATGCAAGATGAGATTGCGAATCAGAAAGAATCAAATGAACTAATGGGAAACCATATCCTAAGGCCAACAGAGGATGCTAACCTATTAGTGGGCATGGCACTAGACAATAGAAAATTTGGCTTTATACCAACGCCGTCCCTTATGCTTCTTAAATTAAAATAGGCAACACTACACTAGTGTGTTAATAATGGTTCAATTCCACCTCGTAGTTAGCTTACTTATCGAGGAACAATAACAATTAGAGGAAGTAGTCTTAAAAATAGTGCAAGTTTGAATATTAAGAGTAGCACACTTTGGAGTTTTAGTTATTTAGAGAAAGAAAACAAGAGTTTCATGAATTTTAGTACCTATTATGCCTTAAATTATAACCTAGGAGCATGCAAGAGAAATAATATTAGAGCGATGTAATGTTTAAAAATTTTAGTCATATGTAAATTCTTTGGAAAAAAACCATAATGGTCCACATACCTCGATATAACAAAAAACTTAAAAATGTCACTTCTAAAATCTCTTATGTAGCTACCTCATGTCATTCAGGTAGATATCACAATTACTAATGTAAGTAATCGTGTGATCATATTTTTCATTGTCTTAAAGGAAATATTTCTAGACATGCACCCTATCAAGCATAAATAATCCTAACATATATATTTGAAGTAATATCAATCATCCTATGACTATCGTCGAAATAATTGTCACCCATAGCCTTGGTGATGGTGTAAGTTTTGTATCAAAATGGTATGACCTTCTTCTGGGAGTTTGTCAATTACTCTTTGTACAAGTCCAACCATAACTTGTCACCAACCTTAAAATTATGTGGATCCGAATGGATTGTGTATCTACTTGTACCTAGAGTTCACAACTTTCTATAAAATATCATGAACTCATTATTGAATTTGTTAGATACATTCCTGAAAATTGGTTTCGTTGCCTACCTTGTTCCAATTTTGGGAGGTATCTTCATGTGTTATTCTATGGATATAGCTACATCAATTTGTGTTAATTTTTTGGGACCCTAAGCTCACTTGAAAAGGCTTGTGGGAAATAAAAATATGAAAAGTTATGTCAATTTTTTGTTGAAAATATGGAAGGCTTTCAACATGCGTATGTGGATCCTCATAATTGTATTCTCTAAGGATATCTACAATAATCATATCGAGTACTTTTTATTTATAAATCTAGTGATGGAAGGCAGTGGATTTGCTCAAGCTTGATGTCTGTAATGGACCAGAGGTTAAAGAAAAAATACTGAGGAACCTACTATCCCTATCAAGAAATATGGTCTTTGGCAACCCAAAATGAACCGAAATATGCTCGAAGAAGAGCTTATGAGTGGATTTTGTTTCAACAGTCTTCTTATAGGGTGCCAAAATTCCTGTCCAAAGGAAGTGATCAACAAAACAACAAAAAACACATCTGTTACCAAGCTTGGTTGAGCGAAAACTTTGTATAGAGTAGGAAAATTCATACTGTTGAAAAATGCAGCAAGAAAATCTCAATTTTAATTTTCCTTGGTCAAATTGAGAAAAATAAAATTTCCACATCAACAGACAACTTGGAGGCAGTTAACTGAGGTGACATGGATCTTGTCACTAATTTAGCTTATTAAAATCAAGTTAGAGGAGTTAGAGTTCTCTGTCCAAAACTCTATGCAAAGTCCAGCAAAATCAACTCCTCTTCATGTCAATCCATTCCTCATATGGCACATTTCTTTTGCTCCATCTTCTACTTAGGTTCCACCTTCCTTTGGATTTTCTATCTCTGCATATACTTCTGCAAACCATCTTCCAAATTTGTGGTATATATTGCAAAGATAAAACTCTCTCTAAGGGTCACAACCCCTTCTTCTTATATGCATATTTGTCACAGTATTAATGGCATAACTTATGGATTGACATGCTAGGAAACCTCCTTAAATAGGGAATTATACTTATATTCTAATTTCTTTAGAGAAAACCATATCCACCCATATCAAAAAATAAAATTCTTTCCTCCATAAGAGACTTGGCCTAGCTCATATGGATCAATATATTCTAGTCATTTCTTTGACTGAATCTTGACCTCAAATTTAGATCTCTATGATCCTCAAACTATGGTTATTTTAGTCAATATTATACCTGTCACTTCTTCTATTCTAGCCCTAAATTATAGTGCATACTCTCCTCCATTTGTGTTGGTATTTATCATAGACCCTGCTACCTAGTAACCAACACAAGGTAGGGTCTCAACCCTCTCTACTATTTCAAAATTTGATGCAAATGTCACACAAAAACACCAATGAAATCACATGCCGAAATTCTCATGAGTCGCCTCCCTTGAGCTTTATCTGCCCTAAGAGAACCAACAATATGCCTTCCTACTTCCTATCTCAAACCCATAATGGTATGTGACATTCCTTTCAACCCTCACATGATGATATTACTCTTGGTGGATGATCATGGCCTCCCTTTAGCGATGCTTAATCAGACCTATAACTAAACCTACTTTAGGACTACATCTGTCCTAGCCTCCTTGATAAAATGAGCTCATTCTCACTTGATGTTCTTGCCTTCATACCAAGGCCTCCTTAAATAAATTTTCCTAGCTAGGGCTCTTAAGAATGCTCTAGAAATTATGAACTTTATCTACTTATAACTTAGGAAATATTATTTTTATATTTAATTTTCTTTTAGATTTTAAACCTCATCTCAGGTCCAAAGCCCATTCACTTGGGTTATTTTCCCAAAAAACCTTTTGTGGTTATAATCACACAAACCCATCTCACTAGGGTTGTGGAGTACCTCGCAAGCTACACAATTTTAAAAAATAGTCTAGATGTAGTAATCATAACTTGGTCAGGCTCCTATAGTCAAGCGAGGACTTCGTTGGGTTCACAAGTTGAAAATTAAGTAAGGGTAGTTGTGACTGCATGATAAATAGGAAGGGTTAGGGAATGTGAAGGAATGAAAATACATGCTAACACATGCTGGACAATGTCAGTGCATGTTGAGGAGTGTTAATGAGTGTCAAGGTATCACAAGGGAAAACTAGGTCAAAATGCATGGAAATGAACAAATAAGAGTGTGTTCCAGGGAGTATTAGTGAATACAAGTGTGCCAAGGATGAAGTGTATTAGAAGAGGCTAGCCTATGATTGCGTTAAGGGGCTCGACAAAGAAATTTTAAACAAAGGGAGACTTTGTGTTGGGAACAACACTATTTTTCCTTTATCTATTATTTTTTTATGACATGTGGCACACTTTGGCCGAATGCCCATGTTTTAAACTATTTTAGACAATTCTATGTTGTACATTATTATGTATAAGTTTTGGGGATCTCGAGTTGTGTCGAACTATATCTTGTGTGTCTTCTTTATCCTATGGTTCTTGCAAACTCTCAGTTAATGCTCTACCGTTTATATGAACTAGACATAAATGTGAACTATTGCATATGTAAGCTATGTTTCTTAGTTGTTTTATGGCCATAGCTAGAAGTGGTCCTTGTCTTGGTATGTTCTTAAGTGGGAAAATTCCAGCTTGGACATGATTGGACTGAGATGAGGTATAGGAAGTTCTTAGGTGAACAAAACAAAATCTACTTGTATTAGGTGCAATTGATCAAGTTGTTATGGCTGAAGCAGACCGATCTCACATGAACTAGAGTAGCTAAGGACTTGATTCAGTTCCCAAGTCATGAAAAAATTTAAGGATATTTGTGAGGGAAGGGGTGCCAAGGCATGCTAGGGAATGCTAACATGTGTCAGATAGTTCTAAGGCATGTAAAATATACTAACATGTGTCAACTCCTAAGGCATGCTAATTTTTGCAATGGTGTGACAATACATGCCAGGGACTATCAGGGAAACAAAATGGAGAAACAAGTTCAAATACAAGGAAATGAACACATCATAGGGTTAATAAGTCATCAGTTTACATCTTCCAAGAGGGGAATGATATGCAGACCAACACTAGGTGGAAATGAGTGTCAAGTGCCAAGTGTTAGTGCATTCTAAGTGCCAAATCATGCTCTATTACTTCTCTTCTAATTTCCAATAACTGATCTCATATAACTTCAATATTAAACCATGACAAAGCATACTGACGCATCTTAATGAATGCTATACATGATAATGATCATGGCCTCTTTAGGAATACATGTATCTTCGCCCCCTTGATCAAACGATCTTCCTCTCACTTTATGTTATTTCCTTCATCCTAAGGACTCAAATAGTTTTTCCTAGACATCTAAGCAACCCTCTAGAACTTACGGGTTTTACCCACTTAGACCTTAGGAAATAAGAATTTTCCTTTTTAATTTTATTTTATATTTTAAACCCCACCTTGGGTCCAAAATCCATTTTCTTTGCTTCTATTCCCACAATTCCTTTTGTGACCAAACTCACACAAATCCATCTCACTAGGCTTTTGGAGTACCTCCCAAGCTACTCAATTCAACAATATAGTCTATTTGTAGTAACTATAACTTGGTCAAGCTCTTGTAGTCAAGTGAGGGCTTAGACGGGTTCCCAAGTTCAAAATTAAGTAAGGGTAGTTGTGAGGGCATGATAGATAGGGAGGGTTAGGGCACACAAACGAATGAAAAGGCATGCTAACACATGTCGGACAATGTCAATGCATACTGAACTAGAGTCTTAGGGAGTGTTGGGACATATCAAGGGATAACTAGGTCAAAATGCATGGAAATGAGAAAATAAGAGTGTGTGCCAGGGAGTGTTATAGGATTCAAATGTGCTAAGGACGAAGTGTGTTAGGAGAATTTTATAACAGGATTTATTGGAGGCAAGCCTACGGTTGTTATAAGCGGCTCGACATAACAGTTTAAGAGAAAGGGAGATCACTTTTTTCTAGGAACAACATTTCTTTTCCTTTAGTTATTTGTTTTTATATGAGATGTGGCACACTTTGGCTACATGCTCATGTTTTAATATATTCTAGATAATTACTTATTGTACATTGTTGTGTATAAGTTTTGGGGAACTCACCTTGTGTCAGCTTATATCTTGTGTGCCTTGTGAACCTTGTGGTTCTTGCAAAATCTCAGTTAATGTTCTATTTTTTATATGAATTGAACATACATGTGAAATATTTCCTATGTAAGCTATGTTGCTTAGTTTTTTTATGGCCATGGATAGATCATAAGATCATTGTCTTGGTAAATAGTTAAGTGGGACAAGTTGAGATTGGACATGAGTGGCATAAGATGAATTATAGGTAGTGCTTAGGTGAACGAGGCATGGTCTACTTGTGGTAGGTGCAATTGGGCAAGTTGTTGCAGTTGAAGCAGGCCAATGTTTTCACATGAACTGTAGTAGCCAAGGACTTGATTGGGTTCCCATGTCATGAAAAAATGTAAAGGAAAGATGTGAGGACATGAGTTCCAAGGCATTTTAGGGAATGCTAAGATGTTCCAGATAATTAAAAGGCATGTCATACATGATAATATGTGCCAAGTGGTAGGCATAGCAAGATGTGCAAAGGTGTGTCAATGTGTGCCAGGGACTCTAAGGCAACAAAAGGGAGACACAATTTAAACTACAAGGAAATCAATACATAAGAGGGTTATTATTCATCAATTTAACTTTTCTAAAAGTGGCATTCTAGGCACACCAACACTAGGCGCCAATAGGTCCCAAGTGAAAATTCTTAGTGCATTCTAAGTGGCAGGCCTTCCTTTGTTTCTTCTCATCTACTTTCCAAAAATTGATCTCAAATAATTTTAATATTAAACCATGCCAAATCATGCCAAGGCATCTCAACGTGTTCCATACATGGTAAGACTTTGCAAGCACCAACACATGCTAAGTGCCAATATGTGTCAGGGACTACTATGCATGCTATGAAGTGGAATGACATGTTGAAGGGTGCTAAGGTGTGTTAGAGAGTGCTAATGCATGTTTAGGAGGGTTAAGGAGCAATATTACTAAACATTACAGGATAAATAGGTTAAAATTCATGGAAGTTAATGAATATGAGGAAAATGTGCCAGGGACTAGTGTTAATGAGTGCTAGCTGTCATGCCAAGGAGGAAGTGACAAGGTATGCTAAGAATTCCTAAGGCATGCTAGGGAATGTCAAGGCATGTAAAGAAGTTCCAAATTGTGCTAGGGAGTTCTAGGGTGTGCTAACTATATGTTCCAAATAATTCTAAGATATGTCAATACATGCCAGGTGGTAAGGATGGGCAGTGTGCCAGGTTATGTGAATATGTGTCAAGAAGTGTCAAGGAAACACAAGGAAGAACCAAGCCAAAATGTAAGGAAATGAGCACATACGATGGCTGATAAGTCAAGAATTTATATTTTTCAGAAGGGGCATGCTAGTCACACTAATAATAGGTCCCAATACAAGCTAAGTGCCATTGTGTGCCAAGTGCTAATGTATGTCAATGCATTCAACCAAGGTGTTCCGCGGCATTATAGGGACTACATTCATTCCAACACATGCTAGGAGAGTTCCATGTTGTGCTAGGACATGCCACCATGTGCTTGGGTGTCAGTTTCATGAAAAGATGTTCTAGGTACAAATATTTTCCAAGACATGCATGGTGCTAAGAAATGTTGGTGTGTGACAAAGCATTAATTTAAGGTGTGCTCGAATTATTGAGGAGTGTTAGGTCTTTCTCATTAATATAATTGTTAGAGATTGATTATGTATTAAATAATATACTTCCCCCACACACTAGTGGAACTCTATTTAAAAGGAATTTGGTAGATAATAAAATTAATAGATATGAATCATGTGTTGACTCATAGGAAAACTCTATTCGACTAGTGATTACTTAAGGGAAATGATACACACTAATTACTTCTTAAAAAATTGACTGATTCTAACCACTATGGCCTTGGAAATAGCATAAACAATACTCCACAAAAATGGCCTTAAATCATTATATTTTGAAAAAAAATATATTAATAGGAATATAGCATCATCCAAAACTCATTGGAATGACCAATGGTGATGAACATTTTTTGACCGTCACCAAAAGTAACAAAAAGAGCATTGGCGAGGGTCATTAAAAGTTCGTCAGTAGAAGTGTGAACGAAGAGAGAATTAGTGATGGGCCTTTAACGAACCTCACCAAAAGTGTCATTGAAAATGGCTTAGTGACGAACCTTAAAGGACCATCACTATATACACTTACAATGAATATTTTTTAAGGATCGTCACCATATGTGACATTGGTGACGTACCTTAAAGGTACGTCACAAGCTTGAACCTCACGAATGTCATTTTTTATTGTAGTGTGGTAACCTCGATAAGGTACAGACAGTGATAAGATGCTTGAGGTAAGGTATAATGATGCTTTAATTTTAAATAATTTTCATGACCTAGGCTATGGTAACCCTTGTCGTAAAACGTAGTTGTAAGTCATTGTAGCGTAAATGCCACAAAATTTCATCATTATTCTGACATCACGATAGTTGTACTTCCGATGTCCATCCTGAAGGTCGCATCATGATGGAAATCATATCACGACTTGCCTTTCGAAAAACCCCATGATTTTTTATTTTTCCAATTTAATCCCATTGTCTATCAAGAAATCCATTGCAAAGGTATCGGTCTGTATTCCTGTAAACTGTGTGCATTATTTTATCCAGTCTCCATTCCTATGAGCCACATTCACTTTATCCCTATCTTCTACTTCCACTCTGTTGATTTCCTCCTTCACCATGTCCAAACCATGACCCCCTTTTTTATTTGAGTCACAAAGCCTCACGCTGCTGGAAGCCAACCCTCGTAGCAAAGGGAGGATAGAAAAAGCAGGATGGTTTCCCTTATTTTAGAATTTCAGTGCCCATAAATCCAAAGTAACGAATTTGTTTTCCCTGAACCTAAATGGTGATAAAACATAGGTCAGAAATGTTCAATTTTGGTTAATAGAGGACTTGATGGCATGGGCATGTGGAGTTCCACAATATGGGAAACTATGGTTTAAGAACTGACGCTTCAACAAGGGAATGCACATGTCTTTTATTTAGAAGGATAATTCAAACCCTCACTAGGGCAAGGGGATTCCAGAAGAATTTTTGAGATGTAAGTGTCCTCACCTGTTGTTCTTCCTGCAGAAGTATATGATGTGCAAAGGTCTCTTTGGCCTCAAATTTCTATTTCACATTTGGCTTCTCGGACAGTTTCGAGATCAGGCCCTAATTTTTCCATACTATTTGAATATTTCTTTGGAAAAAATGTCCACAACCGTGAAAGAAAGAGTCTCTCATATAGAGGAAAACCTATATCACCATGGGCTGGTGAAAATCATCCTCATGGAGGTCCTCCAGAAAAAGAAAAAGACATGGGAGGAATTTCTGGCCAAGAACCATTTTGTGCAATACAGAGACTTTGACTCCCTAATGCTTGAGGAGGAATAACCAACAGAGAAGCGTAAGAAGAAGCCATAGAATCATGGGCCACAAGTGAAAGAGGATAATGGGGATGAAGAAGTAATGGTGACTGGGGAAACCACTATAAAAGGTACCCAGTAAAAGGGACCTTCTACCCCCGCTGAAATATTTACAAGGAGCCAAGCCTCTAAGCTAGTTATTAAGGATGCCATAAAAGGGGGAACACCACCCAAAAAATTTTATAAGAAGAAAGGAAAGTCCCGTGGTCTAGCCAAGGGAAAGGAGAAGGTGGAACCGACCACATTTATTGAAAAGGACACTATTTCCTTCAAGAGTCCTTTGTTGTGGGAAAGAAGAAATGAAACCATGGAAGAGTAGGAAGGGCAGGGGGACCTTAGTGTGGCCCAATATTCCCAGGGACATGATGAGGGTGAAGTTAATCCCCAGAGGAAATAGTATCGACACATATTGGAAGAGACCATTAGAGAGGTCACTATTTCAGAGCAGGTCTTAAGGAAGGAAAACGTGGCCCTGAAGGAGAAAAACCTCAAAATGGAGAAATAACATGAGGAGTGGCATGAGAAAATGGCTTGAATTATGAAAAGGAAGCAGCCTCAGATATACCATTTGAAGAAGAAGAATGAAATGATCAGGGGTAAGATTCAGGTGGAGTTTAGTCAGGCCCAGTTGGATCATCTGGCTACAGTAGTTGCGACCCAGGTGAAAAATTGAATCTCTATTTTAGAGGCTGCTATAGTTTTTCTTACATTGGGACATGCAAGAGTTTTGGTGTGGGGGAGCTGTTAATTCTCAATTTTGACTATTTTTCACACCCTTCCCAAGCCTTGCCTCCCATATTTTTGAACTTCGTCTACCCTTAATTATTCTTAGTTCATCTATATTATTTAGTTTTGTCTAAAAGGGTACTATAAGCTTAAGGTATGTGAAATTAATATAATAAGTGTCATTTTTCCTTAAACTCGAAATATTCTTTGATCTAGTTGTATCTTTATTTAATTACCACTCCAACTGATCTAGAACTCATGTCCATATTTTCTTTGATTCGAAAAAGCTCCATAAAATCTTGAAGACAACTCGTGAAACCACATTTTATATAGCAGCTCTAGATTTCCCACAGAAGATCCAAATTTCTTGTAGCAACTCTAAATTTCCTAAAAAAGCCTCGATTTCCTGCAACTACTGATTTCCTGCAGCGTCAAAAATGGTTGACTATGTTCTACTTATTGCTCGATCTAGCAAGAGCATCAGATTTGCAGGGAGTTCGTTGCACATGAAGGCTATCCTATTGGCTACTTTGAACCTCCTTTTCAAACAACCTGAACTTATAGATTTCTTCTCGTAACCACATGAGGAGGAAACTTCAGCTATGTAACAGAAATAATCTAATCCAAACTTTAAGTGATGGATTAGACTCAACAGAAGCTAAATTTGATAATATTTACTTGTATTGTTGCCTGATAGCTTATATTAATCATTTTCCTTATTCGAGCCAAATATGGGCTTTGGAGACTATAAAAAAGCAGATGTATTTCATATTGTAAAGGGTTGTTGGGTTGGGATTTTGGCTGATAAGCAATATACCAGATTGTACTTTGCTGTATATTTTCATATTAATACAATATATTATGTTCTATATACATTTCTGAGCAACCTCTTCGAGTTTTTAAGGGGTTTTGAGTGAGGGAGGGCCCCCTTCGCTCACAATTCCTACATTGTAATCTATGTGTGTTTAATTCATTTTATGCGACAATATTTATTTTATAAAGCTAATGCATTCTTTCTGAAGTTTCAATAGGAGATTGTTAATTGATTAAATGATTAAGTTTCTTATGTTAATGTGTTATTCTCATTTGATCAAAGCTTGGATTCACGATTTTGCTAAGTTGTTTTCTTGATTGTTGTAATTTGATATTTTATCTTTTCATGGTCAATATCAGCAATACCGAGAACTGTAGAGGGATGTTGTAGTCCACTCCATAGCCTTTGCTGCTATGTATTGATGTAGGAAAGAGGCATTAGTTTATGTGTGCATGAATAGTTAATTTATGAACACTTGTAGTAATCAGCCTACATATATTTTGCATAGTATTTCACAAGCTTACCTACCCTGGGTTGACAGTTTATGATTGGAAAATTATAAGTGTAGAATTTGACTCAACAATTTTATCACTATGTTTCTTGTGATTTTGAAAATGGAGGTTCTGAGCTCCAATTATGTTATGTAGAATCATGAGAAAATGGAAATATATTGGCCCATATGGATCATTTCAACTATTTTTGTCATTTGAGAACTCAAGCTCAGACCTGAGCCCTTGCCTCAGAGCATTTCTTGTCATTGCAGTCAGCCTTAGTACCCCAAATTTGTACCGTCAGTGTCACGTAGGGCACTGAGTGCCCTTGTTTCTAATTTTGTCATTTTTTCCTGGGGGGTCCATACAAATGTGGTTTGTACAAATGTTTTGTCAATTTTTGGCCTCATCTGCATAGGCGATCAAGGCTTAACTGCACGGACCTCGTAGAAAAGAAAGTCTTCCTGCGAGGTTATAACACTTGGTGAAGCTTTTGCGTGATGATGCATGTGCCTATATCTGATAAACAGACATGGTCATTGCGCATGTTCTCTACACATGCGCGATGATGGGAAAAAGCTTTTAAAAAAATTATTTATTTTATTTTGGTCACTGATTTTTTATTTTTCTGGTAACATATTGTTTTGGCGTTAGCGATATTGTCCTAATTTTAACATAGATATGGCACAAGACCCCCATGCTTGATGGTTTTTGGCTCAGTGGCGGTTGTTGAAACTTCTAGAGAACAACCTGTTGAGATCACATGAGAGTCTTCTCTGTTTCCTGGTCCGATGTTGGAATAGGAGACGGTGAGTGATGGTGTTGCGGCGTAGGGACATCATCATCCGTCCAGAGATGAATGTTTACTTTGTGACTAGATCATTTCCTTAGGGGGAGGCGCTCCCATACCCACTCCCTCCTGGTAGAGTAAGCATTCAACGATAGGCTGAGAATCATTTCGGTGAAGAGCCACTTACACAGGGATGTGTCCACATTGAATCAGTGACCGATTTAGCTGAAAGGGGTTCCTTGGCGATGATAGTTCACTTGACAGGGTCATCATCACCCAAGAGGGTGTTGATTTCTCACATTGATGCCTTGTGCTGGCTACAGGATGATCACTTTTATGACTATGTGCGCCATGTTTACGATGGCATGGTATCACAATTATTGAAGGTGCAGGGAGGGGGGATCTTCCAAGGTTTTCACTTAGGCGAGTATCTGATGCAAAAACATGTTTTAGAGAGTAGTAATTCTTAGACCCTTTGTGTGAGTGCCCCTAGGTCGTCCTAGGGATCCTCAGATGCAGCGGTGGACAACTGTGATGCCCGGTGGCGGAGGATGGGAGGTTGGTCGCTACTCGGAAGAGACCATTGAGGTGTGGTTCTAGGGGAACCCACAGATGCTTTTAGATTATCTGTACTCTAGGATGGACTTCATGGGGAAGCCAGATATGGGTCTTCTGGCTGGTTATACATGCAGTGCCACAGGTACAACCTTTGATTTTTTTCTGACTTTTTCTGAGGATTTTATGATGTGTATATTTATATGTGTTTTATGGTGACAATGCCACTATATTTGTTTCTCTTGCAGATGTGGGATCGGCGGGGCATCCTCTCTCCCAGTTGGTGGGGCATCAATCACTAAGGAGGGGCCTGGGTGGGGCCGACCAGGCCTAGGTTGAGGGGCAGAGAGGTGGTGTTGTCCCTCCATAGGAGGGAAATAGTGCTACTACTGTCGGGGGGATGCTGCCATTCTTTCTTGCACTGAGGCAGCGGAGGCTTCGGCGACGATGGTCGAGGAGAAGCTAGCTACTGCTAAGGCTTAGGTCAAGGCTACGGATGCTCATGTAGTGTTATGGCCCACTTGATGTTATCAGGAAAATTTTGATTAATGTTTAATTAATATATAAATATTGACTTATAATTTTTTAGTAATATTTACACTCGTGAATTTGTAATTTTATTTCTTATTTTTTTAGTGATATGACTTCTATTATTTGTTTTTATTTCATTTTTAATGTCTCTTCTCAAATCTGCTTTTAGATAAGGTATGGTATTCTCCCATTTATTTCTAAATAAAATATCTAGATTTGTATTCCAAATGTGTAATCTCAAGTTTACTTTTAGATAAGGTATGGTATTCTCCCATTTATTTTTAAATCAAATATCTATATTTTTGTTCCCAATGTGTCTTCTCAAATCTACTTTTAGATAAGATATGGTCTTATTCAATTTCTTTTTGAATAAAATATCTATATTCATATCTACTTTTGGATAAGATATAGTAAGAAATTCAAGGTTAATAAATTAAAAGGATGAGGGGGTGGTCATGGAATTAATGGTAAGTAGTTGAGGTGGATGAGAGGAAGAGACATAGAAGGGAAGGAGGATGAGAGGAGTGGGGGCAAGATCCTTGGTCTTTATTTTGACATTGGAGGAATTTATTTTGGAGAAGAAATTTTGGGAATGATAAGGGAGATAATTGAGATAAAATGAGAGGAATCAAACTTAGATCTATTGGAATTTGTTGATTCTAACTTGCACACACTAAAAGTGGTTGGACATGGGCTCAGACGGTTAGGGATCTTGTGGAGGTTCACTGGGCTAGAAATTCATTCCTCGTTGGCTGGGAGGTAAATCCAGTCAGGTAGGCTAACATGAGCATCTCAACCAAGCTACTGATAAAGGCATTATTTGATTGTTTTATTTATGTAGATTTTTGAAAAATGAATTTCCTTACTTGGTAAAATGTTCTGAAACAAAATTTAATGTTATATTATCATCAAATAAATGTTGAGCTAGAAATAGACTATTTTATTTCTTATTGTCCCTAAATTAAAGGATAAATTTAGTTTATTTAGAAGACCTGGGATAGGTTCTCACATGTGGTATCAGACCCTAGATTCAAAAACTGGACCTTGAAAACCACCTACTAGCACTACCTATAAATAAAAATGCCCCCTACAAAATAAATAAATGAATAACCAAATAAATATTCTCTATTTTATAACATATTAGTCATTCCAAAAGTAACATGCAATAATATTTCACTTTCTAACTACATTTTTAATCAAACTTATGATATTTGGCCCATATTGTGGCCTTAATTGAATCAAAATCAACAAGGTTGGATTTACAACCTTCAAGTCAGTATAATTAGAGAGAATGAAGTCTCTGATAGAAGGACTCTATGGTGAGGTTCGGTAAAGATGAATGAAGCTCTTTTATATATCAAGACAAATTTCCTTTCCACATGATTTTCTTACTACGATATTATTATTGTTATCAAATCTGTTGCATCTGTGAATGATCTAGGAAATTGTGTCTTTTGCACATACGATTCTTATTTTTATTTTAATATAATGTTTCTTTACAAACTTTGCACAACTTAGAACTTTAGAACCCTGTTTTTATAAATCGAAGCTACAATGTTGTTATAGATTGCTCTTATACAATTAAGCATGACAGAAAGGCATAAAGGTTGAAATCTCGAGCAGAAGTATTTCCTTCCGTAAAACGAAGGCTGATGGTATTATTTGTCCCATAGCAAGGGAAGGGAACATCATATGTTGGTGCTTGAATTTAGAATGTAAAGTATAACTTGAATATGTTATACTAGATTTAATATAAACATTATAGCCATAGTTATAGTGGAACAAGATGATGATGAAAATTTGTCAAGTGTAATCCCAAAAGAAAATGAATGATAAATTTGGTAGGTAAGACAAGTATAGTAAATAGAAGAAAAATGTTGTCTGTGAATTCACAAGTGATGAAGGAAATAATAACAATAGAAAATATAATGAAAGAGTTTCATCAAATAGGGATGAACTAATTGAATGTCATGGATGAAAAATTTAGTAGTTATGCTATAATTAGAAAAAAATTGTGGTAAGTGGAGTTGTTACAACATTTAACCCATTTATGCTGGACAATTGTAGAAACCATCACTACATTGAATAAAAGCTCGATGCAAATCCCTGTAAAAAAAAATAGACATTAATTTCCACCAGTGCTTTCGCTGTGATTTTGCTATACAATTAGAGACTGGGTTCCTCTTGTAACATTTTATTCTACAATACAAGTCATTTTTCGTGGACCAACCAAACACTTTTCTGTTAATAATATTTCCAGGTGACCAGGAAACAACCCATGTCTTTCGAGTGTTGTGCTAGCAAACATTTCAGAATTGTACAAGCCATTTATTTATGGTGTTACACTAGCAGAAATTTCTAGTTTTGATACCTTTTGAATCATGCCATTTTCAATTCGTAATCATAAATTGTTGTACCAGAGTTTTGACATTCATTTAGCATGGAAATAAGCATATCACCTAGAATCAACTTCTAGGCTTGACAGAGAATTGAGAGTAAATTCATCAGATTATAAGGGCTAGGAACACATGCTCAGTGCATGGTTCAAGTATTTTTATTTTACCCTCTTAAAAAAAATCCATATATTAAAATTAGCCATAATTTATAACAAAATATGATATCAGAAATAGATGAAATAGTAAAACTTCCAATAAGTTTCTTCATCTGATCAGGCTTGTTGAACGGTAAAATGTTAGGTCCTTATATTACTAGTTAGTCCCTTATTGTTATTAGTGTAGCCCCCTTATTGTTATTGTTATACCCCTGTAACCCCAATATTGTTATTATTGTGCCCTTACATTATTATTGTTAGGTTGGCTAGGATTATATTATGTCCCCATGCACTCCTATATATAGAAGGAGGTTTTGGTCATTTGTATCATCCAAGAATTGTTCATTTATGTAATGTATTGGAGGTTTCCCCCTCTAAGTGACTGATTCCTAAGGCGTTGATCTCTATTTGATTCTATTTTTGGAGTTGGTTTCATAACATTTGGTATTAGAGCTTTGGATTCTAGGGTTTCGCTCCTCCAAACCGGTCATCATGGCATGTTCGCATTAACTTTGTTTCTATGCAGGTTCAAAAGCTAAAATTTGCACAGCACAAAGTCGAAATGCTGAGGTATCTCCTGTAAATATTTTAGATCTTGATTCACAATATTTTTGGAGATATGAGATGTGCAAGTTAGTATTGTTTGAAGCTCCCGAATTTAATCTCAAAGAGGTTATCATGGGAAAAATGTCATAAATCTCTCTCTAACTGTCGGATTGGAATTTTGTAAAAGTTTTCCACAAGTACACAGACTTTAGTTTTCGGTATATCAATTTCAAAGCCGAAGGAGGAAAAAATGACACGTGGCAAGTTGTACAAGTTCACTTTACTAAATTATTCCATAATTAGGTCATCGTGGGAGATTGGGCATAAATTTGTCTTGAAGAGTCAAAATCAGCCGAGACCTATGGCATTGGAAAGAAGATTTAGAGGGCTACTTTAGAGATGAATTTCAGATATTAAAGATCCTAAATCACAGATATAATTTATTTTCAATTTCGAGCTGTGCAAAAGAAAGAAAAAGGTGTGTAATTTTTTTTTTTTCCGAATTGCAAAAGTCTTGTGTGAAACATCAGTTTGAAGTGATTCCAAGGGCATATTGAAGCATAGGTATCAGTATTCGGTTCTAAAATTCCACCTAAAAATAATTCAACACCCATTAAGCCTTCAAAAGGCTCTACTATGACTCATGAAGAGGAAGCAACACTACATGACATATCAAAATTAAAAGAGAAAGTGCACCAAATTTTGGTCTCGTAAAGAGAAAAAAAAAATGAAATGGAAGTTTTGAAGAAAGGAATGGAAGCTAAGATGGATGGTTTGAATAAAGGCATGGAAGCTAAGATGGATGGTTTTAAGAATGGCATGGAAGCTAAGATGGATGACATGGAAGCTAAGATGGATGACATGGAAGCTAAGATCAATGAAAAAATCAAAGACAACATGGAAGACATGAAGAATGATCTAAAATAAAAAATGGAAGGGTTTATGACAAGGTTAATACACGAAATTATTCCTAATGGCGAAAATATAGTAGAGGAAAACTCATGATGAGAACAAAATAAATGTTGACCGTGATTTCATAAACTCTAATGTTGGGTTGAAGAACCACCATATTCTGAAGATGGATATGAGGAAGTTTGATGGAAATGATCCCATAACATGGATACTATATATGGAGCAATATTTTGATCTCAATAATGTGAAAAGCACACAAAAGGTATGCATTGCAACTTTACATTTAGAAAAAATAAATTTGTATGGTATCGATGGTTCTGATCCCGTAAAACAATTTCCACTTGGTCAATTTTTACGGAGGAAATGATAGCACATTATAAGGACACAAAGAGAAACACCTTCTTTAGCTAATTGATAAATATCAAATAAAAGGGTTCAGTGGTGTAGATCATTGAGGACTTCCAAAAATTGAAAATAAGGGTAATTGATATTCTAGAGGAACACAAGATTAATGTCTTCATAGGGGCTTTTGATAGTAACAACAACATGAAATTCATGGTGAGACTGATTAAACAAGCATTCAGAACAGAAGAAAAATTGAATGTACAATTATGGTAAAAAGGAAGCCTACCAGTCACATATATAAATATAGAAGTATTGCTACTCCTATAATTACCCAACCTATAAGGTCTACACCATCACAATTGGAAGAAAAAAAAGCAAAAGGGCTTTTCTACACTTGCGATATAAAATACACTAAAGGTCATAAGTGTGCTGAGAAGAAATTATTTTACATAGATTGTGAATAGAAAGAAGAAAATTAATAATAATCTTCAAAAGAAGGGGATATACACCAGAAACCAACTCTAGAAGAGGAAGAAATGAGTCAGACCATATCATGTATTGCATTGGCAGGAACTACCACTCCTCAAACTCTCAAGATAGAAGGACATATCAAGAAGAAAAAGGTAATAATGTTGATTGATTCAGGTAGTACCCATGATTTTATTCATTATAAGGTAGAGAAGGAATTGAATTGTTTCCTACACCCAACACTAGAGTGTCAAGTGATTGTTGCAAATGGAGGAACTATAAATTTCTCTGGAAAATGCCATAATTTCAAGCTAGCCATGGGGAATATTTATTGAATATTACAATGCTTTCCATTCCAATGGGAGGTGTTGATGTTGTACTAGGAGTAAAATGGTTACAATCTTCGGGGATGGTAGCTTTTAATTTTCAAGAACTTTTCTTGAAATTTTTTCAAAAGGAAAAAAAAATTGAATTACAGGGTATCGCAGGGAAGCTGGGAAATATAATGAGCTCTAATTTCATGACATAGATTTTTAAGAAAGAACAATGAGGTGTAATTGTACAATTATGCTCACTAGAAGTTACAACAGCAAATTCATCTATTTCTACAGATCTCCAAAATTTCTTGGACAATCATTCCAAGGTGTTTGAAACTCCCAAAGGACTCCCACCTATTCGCGATTATGATCATGCTATTCAATTGATTCCAGGAATTTTTTCTTCAAACATCAAGCCTTATAAATATCCTTATGTCGAAAATAGAGAAATTGAATGTATGAATTGCAAAAATGTTAGAGGATGGTATAATTCAACCTAGTCAAAGTTATTTCTCTGCTCGAGTAGTATTATTGCACAAGAAGGATGGATCATGATGCATGTGTCCGGATTATAGTGAGCTCAATAAGCTCACCATTAAATATAAATTTCCCATTCCTGTGATTGATGAATTATTGGATGAATTCCATGGATAAATTTATTTTACCAAGTTGGATCTTCGTTCAGGATATCATCAAATTAGAATGAAGACTAAAGATATTCCGAAAACAACATTTTGAACTCATGAGGGTCATCATGAATTTTTTTTCATGCCTTTTGGCCTTACAAATGCACCTTCTACATTTCAAGGGTTGATGAATTCCATTTGAAACCCTTCCTTAGAAAATTTGTACTAGTATTTTTTGATGATATAATAATCTACAGCAGGTCTTGGAAGGATCATGTTCAACATGTTGACATGGTGCTCAAACTATTGCAAGAGAAACAATTATATTCAAAAACATTCAAATGTGTCTTTGGAGTACACGAGGTGGAATATTTGGGTCATATTGTATCTCACGATGGTGTTATGGTAAACCGTAACAAAATTAAATCCATTAAGGAATGGAAAGTCCCCACAACCATAAAGTAGTTGTAAGGATTTCTCGGGTTAACGGGGAATTATCAAAAGTTTGTTAAGAATTATGGGAGAATAGAAGCAACTCTAGAAAAATTATTGAAGAAAGATGTATTTTCATGAACTGTTGAAGCAAATAAGGCCTTTGAACATCTTAAAGAGCCAATGTTCCTAGCAACAGTCTTAGTTGCGCCAGACTTCACAAAAACCTTTATTGTGGAATATGATGCCTCAGGAAATGGAATTGGTGTTTTTTTAATGCAATAAGGAAGACCCTTTTCTTTTGAAAGTCTTCTAATCAAAGGAAAGTATTTACATAAAGCTATTTATGAGAAGGAAATGTTACAAATACTACATGCGCTAAAGGAATGGTGAACTTAACTAATGGGAAGACACTTCAAGGTAAAAACTGACCATGATAGTCTTAAAAACTTTTTTGAACAAAGACTATCTTCAAAGGAGCAACAAAAATGGGTCACAAAGATGTTGGGTTATGACTTTGAAATAATCTACAAAAAAAAGAAGGTAGATGTTGTTGCAGATGCACTCTCAAGAATGAATGAAGAGGTGGAAGCATTGATTTGTTCCATTTCTATTATCCAAACAGATTGGATAACCGAATCAAGAGATCAATGGAATACGGACGAAGAAATGTGGACACACATTCAAAATTTGTAGCAAGATCCTAGTAAATATGATACATTTAGCTGGAAAAATGATTCCTTATGGTACAAAGATCACTTATATCTTTGTAATAATTCCCAAATAAAACAAAATATTCTTTTGGAATTGCACACTTCTCCTTTAGGGGGACACTGGCGATTTTTAAAAACTTAGCACAGGGTGTAGAAATAATTTTTTTGGGATGGCCTTAAATCTAATATTCAAAATTTTCCGACAGAATTTTTAGTTTGCAAGAAAAATAAAGTTGAGACAATTAAGACCTCGAATCTTCTACAACCTTTATCCATTCCAGGTTAACATTGGGAGGATATTTCAATGGATTTTATCACAAGTTTATATAAGTCTGAAGGAAAGAGTGTCACCATGGTGGTAGTTGATAGACTTACCAAGTATGCACACTTTTGTGCATTATCTCATGCATTTAAAGCAATTACAGTTGCTACTACATTTATGGACATAATTCAAAATCTAC
The DNA here is from genome assembly GCA_034641835.2 of Pinus albicaulis. Lineage (NCBI taxonomy): Eukaryota > Viridiplantae > Streptophyta > Pinopsida > Pinales > Pinaceae > Pinus > Pinus albicaulis. Next base: position 574,066,430 of record CM076576.1, read on the forward strand.
ATGGAAACTCAAAGATTATTGTGAGCGATAGAGATGCCATTTTTACTAGAAATTTTTGGACAGAGTTATTTTATTGTTTGGGTACTCAATTAGCTCATAGCTCATCTTATCATCCTCAATCCAATGGTCAGACTGAGATAGTGAATAAATATTTGGAAGGATATATTAATTGTTTTGTATATGATAAACAAACACAATTGGTCAAGTGGTTACCTCTCACTGAATGGTGGTATATCACTTCCTTTGACACAAAAAAAAAATGACCCCCTTTATGGCACTTTATGGATATAATCCACCATCCATCACATGATATTTAAGATAAAATTCTAAGGTTCAATCAGTGGAATATCACGTAAAGCATGAAAAATAAGTTCTCCAAATCTTAAAGGATAACCTAAATTTGGCACAAAATCAAATGAAACAATAGGCAGATCAACATCGCAATGAGAGAAGTTTTGATGTAGGAGACTGGGTATTTTTACGGCTACAACCATACAAACAAATGTCCCTCAAGCAAGCTAAGAAGGATAAAAATTATCACCAAAGTAATATGGTCCTTACAAGGTGTTACAAAATATTGGTACTATGGCATACAAATTGGAGCTTCCTGCTTCTTCATGAGTGCATCTAGTTTTCCATGTTTCATGCTTAAAGAAGGATATAGGTGAAAATCTTCTAGTTCAAACAATATTGCCAGAACTTAATGAGGAAGGAAAAATCAGATTGGAACCTAAAGTGGTCACGTCAACAAGAACTCGACATCTACGAAATTGATCAATTTCAGAGTATCTCATCAAGTGGAAGAACTTACCCACTGAAGATTCTACACAGGAGGATGAGAATTTTATACATAAGCACCTTAAGCTACTCAAGTATCGAGGACAAAACTTTTTTGAAGGAGAGGGGCATGTTAGGTCCTTATATTACTAGTTTAGTCCGTTATTGTTATTAGTGTAGCCCGCTTATTATTATTTTTGTACCCCTGTAACCCAAATATTTTTATTATTATGCCCTTACATTATTATTTTTAGGTCGGCTAGGATTATATTGTGGCCCCATGGACTTCTGTATATAGAAGGAGGTTTTGGTCATTTGTATCATCGAAGAATTATTTATTTATGTAATGTATTGGAGGTTTACCCCCCGAAGTGGATGATTTATAAGGCGTTGATCTCTCTTTTCTTCTATTTTTGGAGCTGGTTTCATAACACAAAATACCAAGAATGTCATATAAATATGAATACACAACTTTGAAATGTGGCCATCATGGACGCAGAACAAGTCGAGAATGGCAGAAAGGGTGATATGGAAGCCCACTGGTTGGAATCCTCAATTTATCCCTTGGATATTTTGATTCGAGCCATTATTTCTACGTTTCTATATTTACCTATGGAATCCCTCTTTATAAAAAAAGGAAAGATAAGAAAAATAAGCTACACATGGCATGTTGGCCATCTTCTCTAATGTTGATGTCGATATTTTTTTGATGTGCCATGGTACCTTTGATTGATACTTCTTTATTTATTCAAGTTTTTTATTCTATTTTATTTCTTTTCTCCTCCTCTAAAGCATTCTAGCAAAGTCTAGATTCGTAAATCTACATCACTCCGTCAATTGTTTTTTGATTTTCTACCCCTCATCATGTGTCATTAGTTCTTCTCGCATAATGAACTCGCCTTTTGGTATTGGATATGAGTAGTTCCATGATGTGCTAGTATTTATATCTTGGAATTTATCCATTCTTGAGAAGTGAACCTCATTATATTTGAGTTAAAATTTTGGGCAAGAATTATATAAAATTAAATATGTATTTAAATTTCTTAATCCAGTGGCGAAAAGAAAATATTTTATACCCCATCAAAGTTATCTTCATAGAAGGAAGTGTTGTTATTCACAGTATTTATGGCATCAATAAACTTATCTTTATAAAACGGGGTGCTATTATTCATAATATTACAACATCAATAAAATTATATTTAGGCAAGAGAGTGCTATTATTAATAGTATTTACCGCATCAATAAACTTATTTCAGTTTAGATTTCGGGCAAACAATTATATTAAATTAAATATGTATTTAACATTAATATTTTGGGCAAACAATTATATTAATTAAACCGTATTTAAATTTATTAAACGAGTCTCGAAAAGAAAATATTTTCTACCACAAAAATATTATCTTCATGGAAATAAGTAATTTTCTACCAATTTACAACCAGCAAACATCACAACTCTATTACGGTTACAATTTACATGCTAGTCAACATTTAATGATTTCAAGAGTTTACCCTATTTCGTTTCTTCTAAATGTTTTATATTATAATCATATATCTCAATGATTTTGTACCTTTTAAATATTTCTTTTCTAATCTCTTCCTCTTATGCCTTACAATAGTTATTTATTGAACAATATTCGATAATGATAGGATGGTCCAGTTACCCAATAAAGATAGTAAAACATTTATACTTAAGTTTAATATATATATATATATATATATATATTGAAGAGTAGAGTTGATATGTTCATAGTATGCTTTTTTAGCTGTATATTATAACAACTCCACTTACCACAATTTTATTTTTCTGTTTATAGCATAACTATTAAAATTTTCGTCCATAACTTTTAATTTGCTCACCATTATTTGAAAAAACTCTGTCATTATAATTTCTGTTGTTATTCCTTCATTCATAGTTCGTCACTATTTGACGAAACTCTTTCATTATAATTTATGTTTTTATTCTTTAATTCATAAGTGATGAACTCAGGTGTAGAATTTTTCTGCTATTTACTGTACTTTTCTTTCTTATCAAAGTCATCCTTAGTTTTCCTTGAAAATTACACTTGATTATACCTCATCATTATCTTGTTTCACTATCACTATCATGACAATATTTCTATTTAATCTAGGATAACATATCCATGTTATAATTTACCTTCTAATTTAAACTTTTTATGTCTTCTCTACCTATTTACTTTAATATCAAACTTATATAGTATAATTTATACTATGTCAATCTTTAATAATTCTAGGATATACCATGCACATTCCTTAGGTGATACATATATCATATTTTATAAAATCACACTCTATATATATACTCCATCCGCAACGAATTGGGAAATTTATATAAGTCATGATAAAATCTTAATGATAAGTTCATTAAAGAAGTAGGATGTTGGCACTCTAAATTTGTCCCTCATAAATACCACTTGACTTTACAAAAATAATCATCATATACATTTACCCTTTAATCCTTAATAGTAGATGGTACTTATGATATATATATTTGTTTGAAAATACAATGCTATCCTTATAGTTATACAATATTAGCACTAAAATTATATCACTCCTATGGTGGTTTCTTATAGTAGAGTATGTATACAAATTAATCATACCATGTATGACTCTACTATAGCCATCCTTCTTAATTGTGATATTGATTTTATCATTTGTAGTACAGTCCGTAGATTTTTCAGATCAGAGGTTTAAATACGATTTACGTTTTTGAGATGTTTGTAGTAATGCGATTAATGGAAATCACATGGCCTCGATGACTTTTCCAGCTATTATGGTCTTAGATCAAAGCTACGTGGATGGTTTGGATGATTTTGTATATCTACTATAGGAGTGTTATGAAACCTAACCTTATCTAAAATTTTCATTGTTTTTGTTTAGCTCCCTCTGCTCTCGGCTCTACTTCTTCAACCTCAAGTTGATTTACCATGCAACCATGACTTTTACGGTAATGTTTGTCTCTACGTTCACCAAAATGAAAATTATTTCCACGCTTTCTAAGTTATATCTTAATGCATCTGTGTAGCCTTCAGAGGCCCTCGACTCCTCAGGTAAACTTTCAATGATGACTCATTAGCTTTATCATGCCTCTAAACATATTGTTTTTCTATTATATTTTTTTTCTTGTCATTGTTATAAGTTCTGCAATTTCTAATAGTCATTTTTGGGATTGTAGGTTTTGTATTCATCTCTAAGAATTAGAGGATACTCAGTCTCAACGTTTAAAGAATTGGAGGTAAATTTCCCGTGTAACAAGGAGGTAAGAAATTTCGTTCTTAATACTAGTGTGCTAACTGAAGCAACCTCATATTCTTACAAATACCATGCTTGAATTTATGCATCATTGTACTATGGTTTCATCCTATTTAACCATACGATAACATTAATGTGTATATGCATTTTAGGGTTTCATTCAAAATACGTTATAGCGGGGTTATACAGTTGTATAGTCATGATTTATTTACGGCATATTGGTCTCTGTAACTCCTCCTTGAGACATTATTCTCTGTAGTATTCCACGTCTCTCTAGAATGAAGTTTTTTCTGGGTTTTTGGCACTTATATTTATGATTTAATGTTTCTTTCACTCTTTTGTTTTGGTTATGCGTTTTCTTAGAATGATTTCAGTGTTTTGTATTTCCATGAGAATTCATTTTGAACGTTTCCCCCAATTTTATTATGAGAATAAAGTTAATCACAAATCAATTTTCTTATGGCTTCATGGTATTTTTATGAATTCCTTTCGTTGAATTCAATTAGAATTCAATTTTATATTCAAGCGTTTGTTGTATTTCACATCATTTTTAAAGTATTTCTTTTACGAGAATACTTTTGAATTTTAATGTGTTAGTAATTTTGTAACAAAATTTAGAATGTTTCAATATATATTCTATAACTTTGTTTTTGTAATTTCTATGTCAAACTTATTTTAATTTTATGAATATTCATTCACAAAATAAGTACAGTTTTCATCAAACCTTTTTGTAAATAAATTGTTATATTTATCTGATATAAATTTGATTTCAAATTTAATTCAGAACCTTTATTTACCAATACAATTATTTTGTGATTAATAATATTCCTAGCATGCCAATGTTCAGGAATTTATCCTTTCTGTTGAGGAAATTTATTTTCTTGTTTTAAAATTTTTTTTCTGTATTAAATTCTCATATTGTACTTATAAATTAGATTCAGACAATATAGATTTAATTTTAGAATCTTATTAATTCCCTCAATTCATAAAATTCTCTTTTGTACATGAATGATTTTATCTATTCTCCAATTGGTATAGTTCCTATGACGCACTCTGTCCCTGAGATGAAATGTATTCTTTTATTTTCTAGTTTTTCAATTTAATTTCCTTTTCCTCTTCTATTTTCGTCAAATTCCTTCTCTAATGATATTCCGAATTTTTATTTGTGAATTTAATACCATTGTCTAATTAATAACACTAAGGTAATAAATTTATATTTAATTTCTATTTTTCCTTGAATTATTTATTTTTGTCTTTAATTACTTTTCAAGACAATTGTACTCATTTTAACTTACTTATATTTTTGGATGTACATGTACTCCACATAATTCCATGTCCATGCTTACAATTTAATTGATACTCTGTAATTTCATGTGTACTTCATTGACAATAGATTCTGGTTTCTTCTATATAGGTTGGTATATATCACTTTCAATAACCCAACCTATTCAATTTACAATCCTATTGTACTATTTATTTGGAACCATGAATTTTGTTTATGAATTATGACAAAATTAAATTGTCATATATTTAAAGTACAATATCTAGAATTAAATTATTGCAGTATCATAATGAATACTCATTCCCAGAGTTTAAATTGTATTTACTTTCATGTATGTGTTTTATCCAGTTTGTTCCTTTATGACACTTCTGAGATAATGCAATAATTTTTATTTGTATCCAACTTATTTTACAGTACAGATATTTTTTGGAATTTACATATTCATGTTAATATTATGTCATTGATAAATACACTAACTTCACTTCTTTATAATGTATTTATCTATATCTTATGTAATTATAGTAATAACATTTTCCACCTAACCTCAAATCTAAACTTGTTAATGGGGTTTAGACATTCTAAGAGTTGGTTTATAACTTCTAATTATCTATGTAGCCATATAGATCAACTACAATTTCTATAGTAGTTATCTCTCAAATACATCAGACTATCTAACATATTTTTATACAATATTTACTCATGCATAAATTTAAATCTCTTAAACATGTCCACCTACTGTAAAAAAATCGCAGTTCCATACCAATAAGAAATACTATAATTTCTAATACATAATTGAAATACGTGTACATACCACTTTTGGTCAGACTAATCGCCACCCAACCTTAAGCTTTCTCTCCCCAACTCCCCCTGAGTAGAGACCAATTCCTTCAAGGTGTAAACAACCACTTTTCTACCCAAGAATAGCTATTTTAAGCTTGTCTTCCCTTCGATATGTTTCCATAATTGCATCCAGTTAATTAGGATGTTGTTTTCCTTTTTTCTTACGCTTTCCTTTTTTTTCCACAAAATTACTTTAAAACTATCTTTTTCCTCTTTCTAGTTTTATTTCACCTCTTCTCAATAGATTTCCACTTTACTGAGGCATCTTTTTAGATTTTTATCTCCAATCTCATATTCAATTTTTAATTTATTTTCTCCAAGGATTTTTCGAGAATTTGGGAAATTCTTAGGAATCTTATCCATCCTCATGGACTTGAAATCCTCGTCTCCATTTATACTCTAGTCTTTGCACAAAAATTCAGATTCCACATTTATTTAATTTAAAGGAATAAAATATGTCCACAATAATTGTTTTCCTTTAGGTCCACTTAACCTTTAGGATTGTTCAAATGTCTAATAAAAGTAGTAATAATAGGGATATTACATATATGATCGGTTGATGTGTTTTTTGAAGAAGTTACTACATCATAAATAGCATTTGACCCAGGAACTATTTAAGACCCAATTAAATTTGGGTGGCTAAATTTCACTAAGACTGAGGTATCACACAAATTATCTCCTCGCTGAGAGATATCCTCCACTGTTCCTTTTGTAAACACTACTTATTCTCGAAATGTAGAATCCTACCTTTAGTGGAAGTGTAGAACCCTTTTCTTTTCTTTTTTTGAAATACCTTCTGGTCCACTTGAAATTTAGTTAACAAAAACTAGCAGAATTTCTTGGCATCCAATGGTTTAACTTTATAAATTTCGTCGAATGAATATAGAGCCATATTAGTTGAACAATATGATTAAAATTTTACTGTTAGTTTGTGATGTGATAACAGTAAAATTTATGGAAAAAACATTGGTTTATAAATACCGATAATAATTTTAAACAAAATTGACAAATTTTATATATCAAGTTAAAAAAAAGGTTACTTCACAACCCAAAGTAGTAAAACAATTATGGAAACACACAGTTCTGGGAAGGAAAACAACACAATAAGCGAGAGATTTTTGTTTAGCTTTAACTGAGGGATGCAAGGTGTCTACCTTTCAATTTTATCAGTTTCTTTATATGATGTGCTTAATATATGGTTATATTTTCATTTTATATATCATCCTCATAATGTTAAACTATTGTACCCATTAGAATAAAAAATTTGAAATGTCATATGCATCAATGACAGAGTTCCTTGGGACATTTTTACACTTAGATAAATAAATATGTTTATGAAGAGTCACTTCCAACCATAATTTATGCAATTATTTGCATAAATTTAGATGACATTATTTATTCTTAGATAAATAAACATGTTTACTAAGAGTTACTTCCCACCATAATCTATGCAATTCTTTGGATAACTTTAGATGAGACTAAACATGAAAGTGTGTAAATTTACAAAAGTTTGTGCTGACCAAAATTTATGCAACGTGTGGTAAAAATTTCAGATAGAAGAATTATTTATGTTGTCATCAAAGAAAACTAAGCTATTTGTACAAGGAGGTTGTAATCTCATAAACGGTTAACTGCATATTAAATGAATAAAAGAAAATCAAAATAAAAAGAAAAAAAGAAAAAATACATTGGCACTAACCTTTATTATTATTTTTTTTAATTTTTATTTTATCACTTCATCATTAACAAACTTTAGCGATTACATGTTCAACTTTATTAAATTTATGTCATTGGTACAAGAAATTCCACTAAATGATGGGCATATATATTCCTATAATGGAAGGTAAATTGAAAATGAAGAATATGAGATTTAAACATACACATTATCAATAATTTAAATATATTATGTTGCAAATAACACTATGTTATCAATAAATGAGAAGGTTAGATAGAAGGGTATCATTAAGGAATAGAAATGGATGTTATGGTGTAAATGGATATTACGGTCTAGATGAATGCTATAATATCCCTATTTTTAAACTTTTATAGACATTTAATAAACCTAAAGGTCAGGTGGACCCAAGGAAAAACTATCTGTGGACATATTATTTTCGAAATTAATAAACGAATGTGAATTTTTATTATTCTATAAATACCAGAGTAAATTTGAGACCGAGAATTCAAATTCATGGGGACGAACTAGAATCCTAAGACTTTCCAAAATTATCCATAAATCCTTGGAGAAAAATAAACTAAAAATTAAATTATTAAATGGGAGAAAAAGATCTAATAAAAGCCCAAGTAAAGTGGAAAGTTACTGAGAAGGGGTAAGAATAAAACTGGAATGATGAAAATCTTGTTTTAAAAGAAGCTTTTGTGGAAAAACAAAGCAAAGCCTAGGTTAAGGGAAACAACATCCCAAAATACTTGGACGCAGTTATGGAAATAAGATGAGGGAAAGCAAGCTTAAATAAGCTATTCCTAGTATGACAAAGGGGTTTTCTACACTAAGGGATAATTGGTCTCTTCTTGGGGGAGATTTTTTCAATAAGCTCAAGGTTTGGAGGAAAACAATCATTATACATTGGTATTTACATTCTGTGGAAATTTTCTGTTAGAGCCTATTATTATAAATGATACTAGATCAGTAATGGAATGCAAAAAATTTGGTGGTTCATAAATAATGGATGGAATTTATGTAAATGAAATTATAGATTTCATGGGTATTGTAAAGTGTCTTGTTTCAGCAATTTAATTGTCTTATGTAGTTGAAAGTGTCCTAATTATAAAGGAATATAATTAAGTTAATTGTATTTTTACATATACTTATATGAAGTAGTGGACAAACAAAAAAAATCTTTAAACCCTTTCTCATGGTATAAATATTTTGTTTAAGTCCAATTTTAAAATATGGGGTTAAACTGAAAAATTACAGTATATGTACAAAAGAATTATTGATATATTATAGCAAGATGCATATCAAAAAAATTCTCTAGGAATATATCTTTCAATAAAATTCCTAACAAAATTTATTATGTACATATAACATTAATAGATACATATCTGAATTATTCTATACAGATACAAAGTTCAAATTGAATCTTAAACAAGTTTATATATGATATAAGATGGATATTATCATATAATTAAATTGATATAGAACTCAAACATATATGTGAAAACCTAATATAGATAAAAATATTTAAGATGTGTATTATCTAACTCCTGTACAAATATCAATCTGTTAAAAATCCTCTAATGCAATTGAAGATGGAATAGTAAAAAATTAATTATAAATGAATTAAATAGTGAAATGTTACAATTACATCACAATCATCATCTTAATTAAATGTACAATTTACCATAATAAATTATGCGGAGTAGAATAGATGGAGGAAAGGTCTCCATTGTTCTAAAGACGCACCTAAAACAATATGATAGTGACTATCAGACTCTATGAGTTATAATCACAGGAAAGAGAATGCATGTAGAGGATAACAAGTTAAACCTAAAACAAACAAGGTAGTCAAAGATAGAAATAGAATTGTGAAAATTGTATGGTAACTTAAAGAGTATGTATAGGAGAGAGAATACCTATAATTATCTCTTCCATCTCGATTAATTCGTACTTACACCTACATTAAAAAGAGTTGCAACCAATGTTGGACAAATCACTAGAATAAACAAAAATTATAAAATATTGTAGTTGAATGTAGAACAAACCTCGAAGAGGGGAATTATAGGTTGTATCATTGATGAACTAATATCGACTGTAGTACGTTCAGCTGTGAACAAAAATCAAAATAAATTAATTCTTACAGAACATGTAATGAAAATATTTTGATAAGAATTATAATTATATTTAAAAGTAGGAGTGAAACTTCAAACCTTGGTTGAACAAATTGACAAAGGTGGGTATACTTGTCAAGTTGAATAGGAATCTATAGTGAATTGTTATGATAATTTCAACTACAGTAGTGGTATAAAAAATTAATAAATAATCATTATGAATTGCATTTAACTTCAACATTAGGAAAAATTACATTACCTAGTAAACTAAATTTAGAAAGGAATTTAGTTCAATATGGAAATTTATAGAATTCTGGAATTTAAAGAGGGGAAAACCCAAAATTGGCTAGCTAAGCATGGGTAACCAATATTATAAAAAGTCCAAGAGAGAGATAAAATAATTTGAAAATATATGAATTTCAATATTCTGAATTTACTTATAAGAAATTGAATCTGGGAGATTCAAAGAATTCTTATAACAGAGAAAATCATTTCACTGTGAAATTATAATTATATAATTGAAAAATATAATTTCCTCTATATGAGAAGGATATAGTATCATAAGGTTCCTCCAAATTCAACGAGGAACAAAGGAGGGTATAATCCCGAAACCTTAAAAAAATTATATCTATGTAATTTATAAACTGACGAAGAGAAAAATGCTACGTGAACATATCCAAAATTTCTCTCGCACAGAGAATCAACAGAGTCTATGATTGAAAAAATTGGAACTCCAAATTTGGTGACATAGAGACAAATTAATAAATTATGGCCTGTATGTATGAGGATGAATAACGTGTAAACGTAAATTACATTTTGTTGAATTTTATTACAAATTTGACATATATGTACCAGCTCTCGGCAATTGAAGGAGCAAGAATAAATGCATATAGTAATGATCAAAATGTACATGTCAAAATGGAAATAAATTAGTCATGTTACCATGGGAATGAAAAATGAAATCATTATTTGGTAACATATAAAAATTATTTCCAAATGACGAATTGAATTTATAAATAGAATTCGATAATTTCATAGCCAAAGGCTAAACTCACGGAGGATATGAATTCATAGAAATTCTGGGTTTTCTGAAAGATAGTACAAAGGGTTGAGTAGAATTATTATTGAGTTATTAGTGGTGACTGTAAATAATATAAAATACCCATAACAAGGATTCAAAAGAGTAAATGGATTCACGAAAAAAATCTACAAAACATACAAAACGAAATAAGAATAAAAACCCAGGATTATATATAAAGTATGTATACCAATGAGTCACAACCTCTATTAAAAGAGATAAATGGTTAAAAAAATTTCACATTCGTAAAGAAAATAAGGAGAAATAAATCTTAGTATACCTTACCTGAAATGCTCATATAGCCCATTGACTGGGCGTGGAAGAAGAGGAACCAGCGTAGAGGTTTCGTCCAGATTTGAGACCTCCAACAAATTTAAAGGAACACAAATTAATTCTAACCTTTTAAAAATGTCATGATGAATTCCTATTAATAATTTCAACATAAAGATATGACAAGGATGGTGATTCATTAGCTATAGTATCGTCTGAGCCTTTCCTTCCATGATCTAAAGCTTTTGTAGAAGCTGAGGAAAACTGTGAATGGAATGTTAATATTCAGTTATGAAATTGACGTGCATAACATTCGTCACATATATTAAAATGAATATGTGCTCATATTTCAGTAATATTACCCACAAAATTGCATAAAAAGGCAAGAGCTCTGTGCACGGGTTGACATGGAAGAAATTTGGCTAGAGGCCCAAATGTAGGAAGAGTGAAATGAAAAATGCAGAGTAGTCTCAACAATTAGGGTTTGAGTGAAAAATATGCACTGTCAAAACCACAATGAAGATCCTGAGTAAAAGTGTCTCGGGAAATAACTTCGATCACATGGAGCCATGTGACAGATGGTACAAAAGTTAAATGCTAGATAGAGACTAGATAAGGAAATTCATTAACGAGTTAATACAAATTAACCATTACAGCCCTTGGGTGGAGTAATATATGAGCTGAATTTATTTTGTTACAATTAAGTTACAATTAAGCCAATAAAAACTTTAATGTTTATCAAATTAATGCTATTCAAGGAAAAAGGAAATCACAATTCACATTGGATACGAGTAGATAGTGGGTTATGAGTTATACATTTAGACTATGAACTATATGCATTATATAATTGATTCATTAAGGTTGAAAGGATATTACTTATAGGCCTCGGATGATAAATTATAAAAGAGAGTTTCAAAACCATGGAATGAATTGTTGTATTAAATAGCATTCAATTCCTAAGGGTATTGAAAATTATATTTTCATAAATTACAACTTTGAGTATAATAGTATGTAAGTGTGATTTAAAAGTATTAAAAAGAGTAATAAATAGTGAGGAAGGATAATGGTAAAATTGAGTTGAAATTAGGATATAATACATATGGGAGATATGTATAATAAACTAAAGAAGAGAATACCTTTAAGGGTAAAATAAGTGTAGTTATTATGAACTAATTTTAATGATTAGGTTGTATAAATAGACCTAGGAAATAATTCATAGGAGAGGAAAAATATAAATGTAATATCCGTATTTTCAATGTTATATAAATCGAGAATACAAATAAAGGTCATGGGGACCTAAGAAATAAATTATGTAATTATATATTAATTGTGGAAATTAATATATATTTGTGGAGATTATATAATTGTATAAAGATAGAGTAAATTGAGACTACGAATTCAAATCCATGAGGATGGATTAAACTCCCAAGGCTTTCCCAAAATTCTCCAAAAATTCTTGGAGAAAAATAAAAAATAATAGATTTTATTATATGGGAGAAAAAGATCTAATAAAAGCCTCAGTAAAGTGGAAATGTACTGAAAGGAGGTAAAAATAAAACTATAAAGAGGAAAAGCTAGTTTTAAAAGGAGCTTTTGTGGAAAAAACAAAAGATAAGACTAGGCTAAAGGAAACAACATTCCAAAATAATTGGACGTAGTTATGGAAACATGTTGAGGGAAAGAAACCTTAAATAAGTTATTCCTAGTATGAAAAAGGGGTTGTCTACTCTAAGGAATAATTGGTCTCTACTCAGGGGAGAGTTGTGGAATAAGCTCAAGGTTGGGAGGAAGATAGTCATTATAATAGTGGTATCCACATTCTCTGAAGTCTTGATGTTTTATATTACTATTAATAGTTATCTAATTCCGATGTGGTATGTAGATCAACTATTTTTATAAATTCTGAATTTAATTTCTACCAAGTAAAATTTTATTTAATATACAATGTTTAGTTAATAAAAATTAAGTGTAATATGTATTTGACCAAGATTAACTATAGGTGAGTAAATTTTATATTTATGTGATTTTACATATACTTATTTGAAATTAGAGAAAAACATAAAAAAATCTCTAAACCCCAGGTAGCGTCTAGATTTGTTGTTTCAGTCGAAGTAAATATTTGAAATTTCACAGAAATAGTTACAATATATGTACTGAAATTAAACATAAGTCAGCTATATTAATAGCAGAAAATATGAAACATAAATGAAATTCTAAACATAATACAATCTAGATATATAACATGAATTGAAATACATATCTGAATGATGAATATACAATGCAAATTTAAATTAGAAACAAAAATATAGATATGTTGTCCTATAGAAATTATTATACATTTAAATCCATATTAAAATTCATTAACATAATTACAAATACGTAATATAGACAAAAAAAACAAGTAGCTATATAAATTTACACGTGTCAATCCTTTTCAATAAAATCCTCTAGTGGAGGTGAGGATTAAATAATATTGTCAAACTTAAATAATGAACCCATTATACAAAAGTATATTTACAATTTCAATGGGGTCATCATCTAAATTCAAAATACAATGTGCGAAGATGAATTATACAGAGTGGAAAAAATGGTGGAAGAGCCTCCATTTCTCTAACGACGGACCTGAAATTAGGTGAGATTGAAAGTCATAAACTCTAACTGTTGATTGTCAAGAATTGTATCAGAGAATGAAATAGGAACTTCAAACAACAAAATATATCAAAGTTAGGAATGTAAATTGATGAAAACCAAAAGGAACAATTTAGAAAATGTTCTGGTAATAGAAATACCTATGAAATTATCTTCAGGATGGAAGCCTTCTTCGTGTACATACAAAAAAGGAACTGTAAGGAGAAGTAGATAAGAAAAACATATTAAATTGTGTGATGGTAAATAAATGTGAAAATGGGAAAATTTGATACATACCTGAGGGAAGAAGTGTCCTAAAGAAAATTAGTATTATGCATAATTGTGGAAGACTATGAGAATATGGAAAAGGGATTCCCAGATTAATTACAGAAAGAACAATATTATGAACAAATTTCATGATGAAATTTTGGAAGAATTAGTTTAAATTTTAATTTCTCTAAATGTACAGAGTAATATAACATAAAAATAGAGATCTAAAATGTAAGTAGAGGTAACTTAGTTTCAACATGTGTACTATATTAGAATACTCAAAATTCTAGTATAGAGAATTAAGTTGAATATCAATAAAACAATTATAGTTATAAAGTAAAATATAGAATTGTAGAAATATTCTTTTACACAACGGAAATAGAATATAAATTATAGGATGTAATAAACTAAAGTAATGTTACATTTACTATTTCAAAATCAAGGGGAAATTGAAATATTAAGATGTCTATGTAGTGAATGAAAATCTCAATTGAGGATTGAGTGGGAAAATAGAACACTACAAAATGTTATTTCATAGTCTATGATGGACTCAAAACGAAATGGAAATTTGTTAAAATAAAATCATAGTTATACTCTCCGAATCCTAAAATTTATAGCTATGTCTAAAATTAAAGAATTCAGAAAACAATTGAGGTAAATGACATAACGATGTTGGATTAAGTTCAAGGCATCTTATGTATTTGGAATAATAATTCAAAATAGCAATATCGAACTCAATTTGATATTCACTAAGTAATAAACCACTTACCATTTCAAAGGGCGTAAGGAATCTCTGGTGGTGAACCACGAGAAAGAATTTCTTGATACGAAAGTGCAATAAGTTGTATATGATGTAAAATCTAACATATATAGACAAACTAAAATGATACATTTCATAACTGGAAATTTTATAATAGAGTTATATAAAATTAAGTTACTATAAAGAAAAATTTCAAAGTTCTCTCACATGTAACTATAGTAGAGGAAGAGAAAAAATGGGCATCGTAGATCAAGAAAGAATGACTACAAAACCGTAACAATAATTCAATGCAAATCCAGAATCCCAAGTTGGGAAAATTATGATTTAAAAGCAAGGGAACACAGATGATAAATACGTTCATAAGATACTCAGTCTAGTTAGAAGAAAACTCTAAATTATTCCATTGATACAAAACAGAGGGACGAAACTTCGAGCTTATGGGTCGCAACGTAGGGAATTTTTTGTTTGTTGTCAAAATCATTTTAAAATCTTATTTATGATTACTAATTGATATCTGTGTAGAAGAAATTAGTGCAAAAAAGTTACAGTTACTGCCATAACTGACACATAAGAGACGTAAGTAGAACTGGGAAGGGGATGGACCCTACTAGATCCAAATGCTCAAATGTTAAAAACAATACTACAAAAAAATAAAAAATAAAAAAAAAATAAAAAAACAATACTACAAAAAGAAAGGCGTTCAACTAAAGACTAGCAATGAACAGTTGCTGCAGTATTGAGAAAAAGAGGTCTGTAAAGAAATTTCCTCCAAGTATCATTTTAAAATGAAACAGAATCCAACTTAGAGAGGTCTGAGAGTGGGTAAGAATCTTCTTAAAGAGAAAAAGAAAAGGGAGTGCTAGGAGAACTCCAAAATTAACTTAATTCTCTAGTCCTTAAATAAAAGAAGGAAAGTCTAACAACTCTACTTACCTAATTTTTTTTCTATTTATACTCTTTATGTTACATTGGTCGTAATTGACGTATTTAATTTCATCACATTCTAATCTCTTACTAAATTTTTACTTTCTATCATCAACAACTGTTGTAATGACATAATTTTTTTCAAACTCTCTTTACTATGATGTTCATACCACCAAATGATGTTTCCAAAATTCCCACTCTAACCTTTATTGTCCTTTATGACATTCGTCAATTTACACGATGACATTTCATCAATTTAGAGGACTTCATTTATAACAGTCTTGTATGTGACTATTATATTATCCCTTATTAATACTATGCTTTCGATAGCATGTTTTTTCATAACATTGTAACTTTAATAATTTAACACTAAAGTTATCTAAACATATGCCAACTTCCTACTTATTACATCAAGTCTCAATTCAACTCATATTAGATACCATTCCTCCTAATCTATGTTTATAATAGATCACGTCTTAGCTTCAAATAATATTCAAATATTATTATAATGAATTTCGATACAGATATATGTATTACCCTTTATGGGTTTAGTTGTTAAAACTTAGACAACTACTTTATAATTTTACTTATTATTATAACGATTAAATGGTAACGTTGATATTTCATAGCCAATGTATTACCACTTTATCCCACAACCTTATCCTTGGGATAATATTTGAATTGATTGTTTGATCTCATATCATTACAATTAAATGATATTATAATATTATACCTACCCATTATAATGATTGATATGAAAGCCTTTTTATGGTTTGTATTTTTCGATGGGTGATGTAATTTAATTACAACATAGAATTAATATCCCAAAATATGATAATTATATACGACTATCCTTTTGGGATTTCTTAGTATCAACTTCATTAAATTCATGATAGTTCCCAAGAATGGTTCTTTGTTCTGTGTTATCAGATTTTTAATGGTTTGTCATTCGCATTTAATCAGTCAAATGGCTATCATAATTTTTATGCTCCATTTCTGCAGATTTTTGCCACACTAACGGTACCAAGGAGCTCGTACTATCTCAATTCATTCTCCTCCTTAGGTTTTTACGAGCATTCATTTTTCATAGTTTAGTTTCATTTGGTCATTTTCTCCTGAGGGTTTGGTGATGAAATCTTTCATGGAGATGTATTTATATTACCGTTCTTCAAACAATTATTTGCCTCATTGTTGTCTCAAATGATCCAGATAAGAGGATAATCATTTATTTCAATTTCTTAGAGTTTCTTTTCCCTAAATTATTTATTATTTTTTTATCAGTCACTCTATAATATTAATCTACATTTTATTGGTGTGGTTGTAGAACAGTAGAGGGGTTTTTTTCGTGGAATACCTCACTCCTTTCCTCTCCATCTCTGTTCACGGTGCCTCCGAGGTAATAGCCATTTTATTTTCACAGGTAAGTTTAATATCCACCTTCACAGTTTAAGTTTAGCTCTTAACGTATATATAACTTTCCATTTGTTTATTTCCTCTGTGAAGGAATTATTACACATTTTAAAATTTGTGTAATGAACTTCTTTTTCTCTGAGACAATTCATGATTTCCTGAGAAATTTGCTGAATGTTTTGCCTTACGTTCTTGTCAGTATTTCATGCTTGGATAGTTTTAACAACGAAAATATTTTTTTGTAGGATTTGTTATATCGATTTGCCCATTTTTTTGGATTTCTCCAACATAAATACAACTTTGTTTTAGTTTCCAAGAATGGAATTCGTTTTTGACTCCTCTGTTTGTAATATAAATTCAACATGAAACTTCATTTCTATGTATAATTCATATTATTTTCCTCGGCTTACTTTATAAATTCAGAGAACACATACGATTTCATTATGTAGTTGGTTTACCTCTCTGTGTATGAATTTTTTTCATTAATTTTGTATTCGATATCATGTATATGTCAAAATCATTTTTCATATTTTTTTTTTACTCAACTATAAGTAATTAGTTACACTTTTAATATTCGTTTGGTAATGTAAATGCCTTAATCCATTGTCGTTTACCCTGACGACTCCAATTATTAAGGTTTCAGTTTTCTTAACCCAACATTGTTATCCTCCACGATTTGGTAATTTTCATTATTCCGACAACCCTCTTGGTATGGAAAACAAATTGAAATTGTTTATGTGATTAATTTGTTATCTCTGTCAAAAAAATTTACAATATTCTATAGTTACATTTCTATAATTTCACTTTTGACTAGTGTTATTTTTCATCTGTTCTGGTTTGTTTCTCAATGATGCATACATATAAATCTTCATTTTTCCATATTACCCATGATGGTAAGGAATGAATGGTAATTAAAGTTAATTCAATTGGTTTTCCACAGAGATGTATTTTTTATGACTCTATCTCTAATTATAGAAGTGTGTTTATATAATTTTATTCATGACTTATATGTGCATATTTTTCTTCTTCTCAAATTATATAACTAATTTCATAACAATTGAGAACCATAGCTAATAATTTCATAAAAGGTATTCAAGATCTTCATTTCAGAATAATTTATCATT
Organism: Pinus albicaulis; assembly: GCA_034641835.2. Classification (NCBI taxonomy): domain Eukaryota; kingdom Viridiplantae; phylum Streptophyta; class Pinopsida; order Pinales; family Pinaceae; genus Pinus; species Pinus albicaulis. The sequence goes on from CM076576.1 coordinate 574,084,852, forward strand.
TTATTAATTTACCTCAATTAATAAAATTATTATTATACAAGAACTCTTCTTCCAACTTCGAGATCAGTCATGGTTTTCGTTAAGTAACTCGTCTGCCAGACTACAGGTAAACACATTTTTATGTTCTCAATATTGTTACTAATTTATAGTATAGTTCTTTGTATTTCTATCCTTACAACTATTTAATTTTCCTGTTTGCATACAGAAAGGATTTTTAGACATCTACATTAACTCATAAGGTAATATTATGTTGTAATTATAGTTGTCCATTTATCATATTTGATATGGTTAATTTAATTATCTTGTTTATTACATTTTAGCTCTTCTCCATATGGGTTTCTCGTACAGGTATTGCATTCTTTCTCACAAGCCTTGACAGTTACTTTTATTCCTTCTATTTTCGGGTTGGTCGATACCATGCACAAAATTCAATCCATTGAATTCAAGGATCATTATTCATGTATAATTTATGTAATTACTAGACAAAACATTTCACTTCAATCAATGTACTCGTGATAGTGTCTAATGACATGTTCTATCATTTTTAATACAAATTTATGTTCTTATTATGATGATAAGAATTAATCTTTATAAAAACTTTGCCTATATTTTTTTCCCTTATTTATGGTATCTCAAATACCTATTCTTTTTAAACAAGAGTTCCACTTATTTTTATGTGTACCATTTTACTATACTATAGTACTTCAATATGTTACTGATGTTTGATTTCTTATTTGACTGTAAGAATGAATAGAAATATGCCACTTTTGTATATTATGTACAACAAAGGTAATTAGATTTAATTTGTATAATCATGTTTTCTTCTAGATTGAAAATTATCTCTCATTGCATCTATATTTCTGTTTGATTATTGTTTACAATATAATTATGTTAAATATTTTTCTTAACATACTTTCCACGTCTAATGATGTATTTTATGAATTTAATATATAAATTGTTACAACCTAACAATAGATTTAAGCTTTCCTAATTAAGTTTAGACATTTTTTTTTATAGTTTACAAATTTAATTATTTCATGTAACTATACAGAGCTAAACTATGTTCACTATAGTTATGTTATATTAAATACATCAGACTTTGTAAACCTAAATTTTTACAGAATTCTATTACACTATTTAATAACTCAGAAAATATACTTTCCCACTTATATTTCTACAATAACCATCATTAATATAAAATATAATTCTCATCATAATACCAGAATCATAAGAAAAAATTAAATTAATTGTGCATGCAAATTCTGGTAAGACTATTTCCCACCCAACCTTCAACTTTTTCTCGACAGCTCCCCACAAGCAGAGACCAATTCCTCCAAATTGTAGACAACCTCTTCTCTACCTTGGAATGGCTTATTTATGACTAATTTCCCTTCAGCATATTTCCATAACTCCATCCAGTTAAACCAGGATGTTTTTTTCTTTTAGCCTAGGCTTTACTTTTGTTTTTTCCACAAAAACTCTTTAAAACTAGCTCTTTCCTCTTTCTAGTTTTATTTCACCTCTTCTCATTAAATTTCCACTTTACTGAGGTATATGTTAGATTTTTATCTCCAATCTAATATTTTTAAATTTATTTTATTTTTGCCAAGGATTTTTGGAGAATCTGGGAAATAATTCTGATTTAATTCCATCCTCATGGACTTGAAATCCTAGTCTCCAATATACTTTACTATTTTCACAATAATTAAAATTTCACATTTATTAATTTAAAAAATATAATATGTCCAAACATATAATTTTCCTTTAGGTCCAATCAAACTTCAGGATTTTCAACTGTACAATAAAAGTAGTAAAATAGGGATATTACATATTCCCCCTCTAAAACAAAACACCATCCTCAGTGCTGCAAAATATCAGTTCACTTTTCAAATGGTGATGGATATTTCTCTTTCATTTCTTCTTCTCGCTCCCAAGTAGCTTCTTCAACTGTAAAGTCCCTCTAATGAACTTTCACCCTAGCTATGATCCTATTCTAGAGCTCGATTTCTTCCCGTGCCAATATACAAAGGGGCTCTAAAAGAAATTCCCCTTATGTTTCCACTTGTATCACAGTCCAGTCAATTACATGAGTAGGATCATGTATATACTTTTTCAATAAGGAAACATGAAAGACATTGTGAACCTTAATATGACTAGGTAGAGCTAATTTATAAGCTATTGGTAAGCTATTGGTCCCATTCTTTCTCCTACTTTGAATTCCCCATGAATTATTTTTTTTCTTACATATGCTCTTTATCGATCTTGAGTCATTTTAATATTTTGTTGAATTTTCTTCACAGTCTTTCCATCTCCTGCAATGCATCAGGTCCAAGAATTAACTTATGTTCCGGTTGAATCTAGCTAAGCAGCGTGTGCCACTTTCTTCCATACAATGATTCAAAAGGACTCATCTTAATTGAAGCTTAATAGCTATTATTATATGAAAATTCTACTAAACGCAGAAAATATTCCCATCTTGTAGGCCTATCCATAACATACATGCGTAGCATGTGTTCTAAAATCTGGTTGGCTCTTTTAGTTTGCCCATTTTTTTAAGGATGGTATGTGGTACTAAATTTCAATTTGGTACCCATTCCTCTAAACAGAGTTTTCCAAGAGACTGAAGTATATTTTGTATCTATGTCTGATATAGTCATTTTGTAATTCCATGGAGTTTCACAATTTCTTTCATCAATACATTAGCTATTTGAGCTATACTAGAAGCATATTTCACTGGTAAAAATTCTTCAACCTTAGTCAAGGTGTCTACAACCACCAATATAGAGTCATGTTGATACTTATTTCTAGGCAATCTAGTAATGAAATCTACAGAAACTACATCCCACGTCCATTCTGGGAAAGGTAAATGGTTCGACAATCCTGATGGATGATGATGTTCCACTTATACTTTCTAGCATTCTAACATCTCTCTAGATAATCAACAACATATTCTTTCATACCTGGCCAAAACATGTTCTTCCTCAATGCTGAAATTAGTTTTTGATAACCAGGATGACCTACATAAGGTATTTTATGATACTCATCCAAAATTTCTCGTTTAAATGATATAACATTTGGAATATGAAATCTTTCTTTGTAATAAATCAGTCCTTTCTAATTTTTAGTATATCCCACTATTTCATTTTTCTAGAAATTATCTTGCAATTTCACATAGTTTTGATCTTGCATCATCACTTGCTGTATCAGTTCTTCTATTTAAAATTTCACACTCCTTCCATCATTATTCAAAATTTGATGAGCATTCATACTCAAAGCATCTGCAATCTTATTTTCCTTTCCTTTAATGTGTTTGATTTCCATATCGAACTCACTAAGGAAAGATAACCATCTAGCTTTTATAGCATTTAAATCAGGTTGAGTAAAGAAATATTTCATACTTATGTGATCTGTCATTACTATGAACTTCTTTCCCAATTGATAATGTCTCCACATCTTCAATGCATGTATCACAACCGCTAATTCTATGTCATATATAGTATATTTTTGTTCATATTTTCACAATTTTCTTGACTTGTATGCTATGACTGAATTTTATTGTAGCAATACTCCTCATAAACCTTCTGCACATACATCTGTACATACTACTGATTCTTTATTTGAATAAAAAATCTTCAATATGGGGGAATATGCTAGTTTAAATTTCAAATGTTCAAAACTATTTTGACACTTTTTTGTCCATTCAAACTTTAATCCCTTTTTTGTAAGGAAGTAATACAATAGGCTAAGGCTGAAAATCCTTTCACACATATTTGGTAGTATCTAGCAATACCCATGAAGGATCTTATGGCTGGGACATCATTAGGTATAGGTCAATCCATTATGGCTTGTATTTTCTCTAGGTCTACTGCTAAGTCATCCTCTGAAATAACATGACCCAAATACTGAATTTTGTCCTTGTAAAATTCACACTTGCTGAGTTTTGCATATAACTTATGTTCTGTAAGTGTTTGTAAGATAATTATGAGATGTTCTTTGGGTTCTTCTTCATTTTTTGGAGTATACGAAAATTACATCACTGAACACTAATAACAACTTGTCCAGGTACTTATGAAATACACTATTCATTAAACACATAAATATAGTAGGTGAATTAGTAAGTACAAAGGGTAGGAATACAAATTCAGAGTGTCCATATCTATTCTGGAATGTTATTTTGTTGATGTCCTCATCTTCTATTCTGACTAGATGGTACCCTGTTCTTAAATAAATATTTGAGAATATAGTGGCTCCTCTCACTTGATCAAATAATTCATCTATCCTTGGTAGAGGTTATTTATTGTCAATTTTTAAGTTGTTTGTAATCTATGCAAATTCTGAATGTGCCATCCTTATTTTTAACAAAAAGTACTAGTGATCCCTAAGGGGACACACTTGGTCTGATATATCATCTGTCTAATAACTCTTGCAATTGAAGTTTTAACTATAACAATTCAGGAGTATTCATTATATAGGGTGCTTTAGAGATAGATGTAGCTCCTGGTACTAATTGAATTGAGAAATAAATCTATGTTCTAGGGGGTAGATGGGGGATTTCCTCTAGAAATACATATTTGAACTCTCTGATAACTCGTAAATTTTCTACAACTTATTTTTCAATTTGTTGTCCCAGTTCCTCCACTTGTACAACATACACTTGACAACATTTCCTTGATGTCATTTTTAGCTGTAGTGTAGAGTTTTTCCTAATTGATATGGGTCTTGGCTTTCCTTTCACTCTCACCGCTCTTCCCTTACCATCTATACAATGAACCGTATTATCTAATAAATCAATCATTTATTCCTTCTTCTCTAATCAGTCCATTCTGACTAACGAATCATATGATCCTATAGGCAAAATGTTTAGATTCATTTCAGTGTCATACCCATTTGATTTTACAACATTTTTTGGAATTTTATTGGTAACTTTTCTTTTTGTTCTTATAACTAACTACAGTAACCAATCTTGCTGAATTTTTTATGATTTTAACTTGCATTTTTCCACCATTTGTGGACTTACATAGCTTAAATTTTCTCCTAGATCTATCAAAACAGAAACATGTTGTTCAATGATCATACCTTCGATTTCTATGATGGTTGGTTTCTGTTCAGCCTGGCGATATTCAAGTGAAACACTGATCCTTGGAATGTTTCTAGCAATGTTGTTTACAACAGTCACCTCTCGCAACACTTTAATGTTATGAACTATTCTGTGAGGACAATCACGTAATAGGTGAGGTTCTCCACATCCCCATCACTTTAGTGGTTCTTTCATTTTTACAATAGCTTCCTTTTTGATGTTTGCATCCATATGTTTAGACCTAGTCTATGATTGTGCTGGTTTCTATTCTCTAGTGTTATTAAATTTCTTCCTTTCATGGTTTTTCCCAAAAATTTTCAAGTATGCTAGTTTTACTCTTTTGACATTAGAGTCACTCTTCCCTTTCTCTTGGTTTTGCCAATTTTTCAGCTGATCATTTCTTCCTTTAAACTGTTGATAAGACAACCATGCTTTGCAAACATCTTCATCCATCATCTTTGGATTGTCAAATTCTATTCTCTCTTTATAGATGGTAGGTAGGTAGTTTAAACATCGCTGTACTTTGGCCTTTTCCTCTATGATATAAGGCACATAACAAAGAAAGTGAGTAAATTTGGTAAGAAACAAATCAATTGTGACTTTTCCCAATATCAACTCATGAAATTATTTGGGTTTTTCATCATAATATCTCGCAGTCAGATATCTAGACTTAAATTTTGTTTTAATTTCCTCCCAGGTAACAGTTTTTTCATCCAAGACATGTACCATTTTGGTTTCTTCCCACGAAAGGGTAGTTTTTCCCTATAGTTGGTAAACAGAAAATATGGCTTTCAGGTTACTTCCATATTCATAAATTTGAAAGTATTTAACCATGTTCAGAAGCCAAGCTTCTTCATCCTCCTCCTTTTCACCATAAAAATTGGGAGGTTTTATTTTCCAAAATCCTCCTTGCAATTCCTTTTTCTATCTCGATTGTTGTCCTGATACTTCACCACCCGCAAATCCTTCTGAGTTAGTTTCAACTTCTTTCCTCTTTTTCCCAGGGTCTTCATTTTCGTGACTAGACCTTGAGGTTAATTCTTTTATCAACTTCTCGTGCTCTTCTCTCACTTGCAACAATCGTTCATTGATTGTTCTCAGGTGAACCAATTCTCGTTTCATATCTCTAATCATATCCATCTATTCAGCACTTTGATCTAGTGGATTTCCCCCACCCCTTAGATCCACGTACGACCCTCCTCCACCAATCATAATAGCAACCATACTTTTCTGCACTTAATCACTTTACACAAAAATAAATTAGTGCATCATAATCTGAAAATTTTAAGTAATTTACAGCAACGTAATTTTGGGTTACTATTTTTTTTTCTCTGTGGGGACACATAGGCTGGGTGTTTTAAACATGGGAACATTTGTAACAACTCTCCTTACCCAATTTTTTTTTCTATTTATATCGTTTATGCTAGTTTGGTCGTAATTAACGTCTTTAATTTCCTCGCATTCTCATATATTATTGCATTTTTACTTTCTATCATCAACAGTTGTTGTAATGACATAATTATTTTCATATTTTTTTTTTCTATGAGTTCCATACCACGACATGATGTTTCCAGAATTCCAGCTTTAACCTTTATTATTCTTTATGAGATTAGTCAATTTATAGGATGACATTTTATCAATTTAGAGGACTTCATTTATAACAGTCTTGTATGTGACTATTATATTATCCCTTGTTAATATTGTGCCTTCAATATCATTTTTTTCATAACGTTATAACTTTAATAATTTAACACTAAAGTTATCTAAACATATTCCAACTTCCTACTCTTTACACCAAGTCTCAATTCGACTTATGCTTCATAAAATACCTCATAATCTATATCTATAATAGCTCACTTCTCAGCGTTAACTAATATTAAAATTTTCTAATAATGAATTTCGAGACACATATATGGATTATCATTTATGTGTTTAGTTGCTCAAACTTATCCAACTACTTTATAATTTTACCTATTATTATAATGAGTAAATGATATCATTTCTATTTCATATTATTACCACTTTATCCTGCAACCTTATCCTTGGGATAATATTCGAATTGATTGTTTATCCTCATATCATTACAATTAAATGATATTATAATCTTATACCTACCCATTATAATGATTGATATGAAACCCTTTTTCTAGTTTGGATTTCGATGGGTGATGTAATGTAATTACAACATAGAATTAATATCCCAAAATCTGATAATTATATATGACTATCCTTTTGGGATTTCTTCGTATCAATCTCATTAAATTCATGACAGTTCCAAAGGATGGTTCTCTATTTTTCATTATCATATTTTTAATGGTTTTTCCCTCGCATTTAATCAATCACATGGCTATCTTGATTTTTATGCTCCATTGCTTCGGATTTGTTCCACGATGACGGTAGCGAGGAGATCATAATATCTCGTTTCATTCTCCTCCTTATGGTTTTACGAGCATTTTTTTTTCAAAATTTAGTTTAATTTGGCCATTTTCATCTTAGGGTTCGGTGATGAACTCTTTCATGGAGATGTATTTTGATTACCATTCTTCCTGCAATTGTTTGACTCACTGTTGTCTCAAATGATCGAGGTAAGTTGATAATAATTTCTTTCAATTTCTTAGATTGTGTTTTCCCTAAATATGTTAGTATTTTTTTTATCAGACACTCTATAATATTAATTTGTGTTTCATTGGTGTGGTTACAGAACTATAGAGTGGCTCTTTTCGTGGAATACCTCACTCCTTTCCTCACCATCTCCTCTCATGGTGCCACTGAGGTAATACTTATTTGATTTTCACAGGTAATTTTAATATCCTACTTCACGGTTTAAGTTTACCTCTTAACGCATATATAACTTTCCATTTTTTTATTTCTTCTGTGAAGGAATTATTATAGAGTTTTAAATTTGTGTAATGAACTTCTTTTTCTTTAAGAAAGTTCATGATTGCCTGAGAGTTTCTTTGAATGTTTTCCCTTATGTTCGTATCAGTCGTTTATACTTGGATAGTTATAACAATGAAAATATTTTCTGTAGGATTTGTTATATCAATTTGCCCAATTTTTTAGATTTCTCCAACAGAGATACAATTTTGTTTTAGTTTCCAAGAACGAAATTCGTTTTTGACTCCTCTCTCTATAATATAAATTGAACATGCAACTTCCTTTCTATATCTAATTTGTATTATTGTCCTTGGCTTACTTTCTAAATTTAGAGAATGCATACGATTTCATTATGTAATTGGTTTACCTCTTTATGTATGAATTTTTGTCATTAATTTCATATTCGATATCTTGTATATGTCAAAATCATTTTTCATATTCAGTTTTACTCAAATATGATTAATTACTTACACTTTTAATATTTTTTTGGTAGTGTAGATTACTCAATCCATAGTCATTTACCCTCATGACTCTAGTGATTAAGGTTTCCTTTCGCTTAACCCAGCATTGTTATCCTCCATGATTTGGTAATTTTAATTATTCCAGCAACCCTCTTCATATGGAAAACGAATTGAAATTCTCTATGTGATTAATTTTTTATATCAGTAAAAAAGGTTTATAATATTCTCTGGTTAGATTTGTATAATTCCACTTTTGAATTATGTTCCGTTTCCTCTGTTCTAGTTTTTTTATCAACGATGCATACATATAAATCTTCATTTTCCCATATTACCTGTGATGGTAGGGAACAAATGGTAATTAAGGTTTATTCAATAGTTTTTCCATAGAGATGTGTTTTTTATGACTCTGTCCTTGATTAAAAATGTTTGTTTATATAATTTTATTCGTGAATTATATCTATATATTTTTCTTCTTCTCAAATTATATAACTAATTTCATAATTATTGAGAAACATAGCTAATAATTTGGTAAAAGATATTCAAGATCTTCGTTTAGGAATAATTTATCATTTTATTAATTTACCTAAATTAATAAAATGATTTATTATACATGAAGTCTTCTACCTGCTTCGATATTAGTCATGATTTTCACTAAGTACCTCATCTTCCAGAATACAGGTAAATTCATTTTTATGTTTTCAATATTGTTACTAATTTACATTATAGTTCTCTGTATTTCTACCCTTATAATTAATTAATTTTCATGTTTGCATACAAAAAGGATTTCCAAACACCTCCATTGACTCATAAGGTAATATTCTGTTGAAATTACAGGTGTCCATTTATGAGATTTGATATGGTTAATTTAATTTCCTATTGATTACATTTTAACTCTTCTCCATATGGGTTTCTTGTATAGGCATTTCATTTCTTGCAATTTACCACTCATCAAATTGTGCATTATTACTCACAAGCCTTGAAAGTTACTCTTATTCCTTCAATTTTTCAGGTTGGTCGATATCATGCACAGAATTCAATCCACTAAATTCAAAGATATTTATTCATGTATAATTTATGTAATTACTAGACAGGACATTTGACTTCAACCAATGTACTCATGATAGTGTATAATGACATGTTCTATCATTTTTAATACAAATTTATATACTTATTTTGATGATAGGAATTCATCTTTTTAAGGAGTTTGCCTATATGTTTTTCCCCTTATTTGTAGTATCTCAAATACCTGTTATTTTTAAACAAGAGTTCCACTTACTATTATGTGTACCATTGTACTAAATTATAGTACTTTAATATGTAACTAATGTTTAATTTCTTACTTGACCATAAGAATGAATAGATATATGCCACTTTTGTATTTTATGTAGAGTAGAGGTAATTATATTTAATTTGTACCGTCATGTTTTTCTTCTAGATTGACAATTATTTCTCATTGTATCTAGATTTTTGTTTCATTAATGTTTATAGACCAATTATGTTAAATATTTCTCTTAACATACTTTCCACCTATAATGATGTATTTTTTGAATTTAATATATAAATTCATACAACCTAACAGCAGATTTAAACCTTCCTAATTGGGTTTATAATTTTTTTTTCTTGGTTTACTAATTTAATTATTCTATGTAACTATACAAAGCTAAACTATGTTCACTATATTTATGTTATATTAAATACATCAGACTCTGTAACTTAAATTTTAGAGAATTCCATTATGTTATTTAATTACTCAGAAATGATACTTTCCCACTTATCTTTCTACATAAACCATCATTAATCTAAACTATAATTATCATAATAATACCAAAATCATAAGAAAAAATAAATTAATTGTGCATACCAATTCTGGTAAGACTATTTGTCACCCAACCTTGAGCTTTTTGTCCATAGATACCCGCGAGTAGAGACCAATTCCTCAAAAATGTAGACAACCTCTTGTCTACCATGGAATGTCTTATTTAATTCTTATTTTACTTTAACAGTTTCCATAACTGCGTCTAATTAAATGAGGATGTTGTTTTCCTTTAGCCTAGGATTTACTTTTGTTTTTTTCCACAAAATCTCTTTAAAACTAGATTTTTACTCTTTTTAGTTTTATTTAACCTCTTCTCGGTAAATTTCCACTTTACTGGGGAATATTTTAGATTTTTATCTCCAATCTAATATTTTTAAAATTAGTTTATTTTCTCTAAGTATTTTTGGAAAATTTGGGAAAGTCTTTGGATTTAATTCCATCCTCATGGACTTAAAATCCTGTTCTACAATATACTCTAGTATTTGCACAATAATTAAAATTCCACATTTATTAATTTAAAAAATATATTATGTCCACACATATAGTTTTTCTTTAGTTCCACTTAACCTTCAATATTTTCAACTTTCTAATAAAAGCAGTAAAATAGGGATATTGCAGAAAGGGATGTGGAAACCTGACTCCTAAACAGGTATATAAATACGAAATAAATAAGAAAGTAAGATTTGTGTGTTACCAGTGGAAAGGAAAAGCCACACTTTGGTGAAAGAGACAACAATTTTACACTGGCATGAAATTTTTTTTTTGTGTCATGAGAATAATTTCAAGAGAAATTCAAACCTCGAAGACTTAGTGAGAGGTATTATGATGACAGTGAAAATAAAAAAGTATGAACCAAGGCAGGACAACTCATTATAAATGAAATTGTGATTAAATTCACAAAATATCTTTGATATGTGCCTTATAGCAGGGAATAAAATGCCAAATTACAGTGAATTATGAACTATCTAATCAACATCTAAAAAGAAAGAATAGAAATTGACAATTTTAACATTATGAAAGCGTCTATTTGAAAAACATGACTGTATTACCAACCATAGAAATAAAAGAACGATCAACTGAGGAACTATCAGAAACAAGTGAAGGCAAAGAGACAACAAGCACAAAAGGAATCAAAGGAAGAGAAACTGAAAATAAATCAACAATGATTAAAATTGCAGGTATAAATTTTGACCAACCTGTCTCTGTTTTACTTGATTTAGTAGAAAACTTAAGTTATATCAACTTCAAGGTAGTGGAAAAAAGTAGTTTGAAAAACCAAAAAAAATTCAATATGCTTGACTGGTACTGATAATTTCAGTAACAAAGAAGAAGGTCACTCATAAACTAACTAAATTATCTAAAATTTTTAAAAGAAAATAGTACAGAGTTTCAAATAAAACATCCTTCCTATAGAGACATATTATCTTCTAGTGGAAAATTGATTTAATGGAGCAACAAAAAGTAATAATTAATTTCTTTAAAAGTAGGTAACTGCACTAATGAAATAGTAAAATATGTTACAGTTAATGGAAAAAAAATAGTGACCATTAAACAGATTTTTACACTACTAAAAGAACGAACAACAAGAAATTTGTTTTTGTCAAGTATGCTGCCCAAGTTGAATATGTGTGATAGCCAAAAAGAATAAGTCGATGGAAGACTTATCTACAATCAAAAAATTCAGAAATGTAATTACTGAAACAATTCAATGATGTATAGAATGAACACTCCTGAATAATAAGAACTGAAACTTCAATTCCAAGTTAGACAAGAATTATATTAAACCAAGTGTGTCTATGGGAGAGAGTGCTAATTTTGGTTTCCAAAAAGAAGGATAAGACCTTCTAGATATCTATAGATTCATATAGTTAAACCAGTTAACTATCAAGAACTAGTACCTCTTCCACAAATAGATTATCATATTAATCAAATAAGAAGAAAAAATCTATAAGAAAGTCTTCTGAACTAGATAAGGACATTATAAGGTTGAAAATTAAACCTTTGAACTTACAAAAACCATGCTACCATCCTACAATCATGTACATAATGAACAATATGCTACCGAAACAATTGAACAAGTTTGCATGAGTGTTCATAGTAAATGTTTTGGTATGCTTCAAGAAAGGGATAATAACAACAAGAAAATCATAGCATAGTGTTGCAAATCATTAGAGAACGTTAACTGTAGGAAAAAATCAGCCCATATGAGTTTTATAAACACCCAAGAGTCAATAAATTTAACATGACAATTATAATGATGGATTGGGGACAAATGAAAAAAAGGGTACATGCAATATTTAATTGACCTGAATCTAATGAGATACTAGCAATACGATCAATTAGGAGTATTTCCAAATAATACCATAAAATTTGAAAAGGATTTTCAACGTTATAGAAAAAAGGAGAAGGTAAAGTTGAGTGGAAAAACAAAGTGACAAGTTAGTTTGGAACAACTGAAATAGAAATTTAGTATTTCACTGAATTTTTTTTATTAATCTAAGGAGTGGTTGTGTATACTGAAAAATAGTATAGAAAGACTGAGAGAAATATTGTTGCAAAATAATAGAGAAGTATTTATGAATCTCGGAAATTGAAATTCGAAGAAACGTGAATATAGTTATGCAGTCTATGAATTATAATTAATTTATGTTATAAATACATTAAAAACAATGTGGAAATATTGGTCGGGAGAAAGGTAAAGTTAGTGATAATAAGTCAAAAGTAATTCCTTACTCAAATAGAGTAAAATGAAATATAAGAAAGGAGGTAAATTTCCTCAGTAAATTTGATATAAAAATAAAATGAATAGGGAAAAGAAAACCAAATTATTGATTTGTAAGTAGATAAATTCATCAATTTCTGACACATACAGGTATTAGTGTAAGATTTGAAGAGTAAGAAACAATGCAAGGCGAATTATTTCAAAACTCTAAAAAATGTAAGATCGGGCAAGATGAAATTGTATGATAAATACTAAATCAGCCAATACTGATTGTTAGAAGTAAAAAGTATAAAAATTCTAATGTTTCAATCTTGAACCATGAAATTGTGGATGAATACCATCATATTACCATCTGAGACCTTATGCGGGTCATCAAGGTATATAACAATAATAAAAACTTCGAAGAAAATTTTACTTTGACCAGGGATGAAGAAGGAGGAAGCGAAATCCTCGGCAGAGTGGTTGAAAATATCAACAAGGTAAAGTACAACTTTAGTATCTTACTGATATATTAAATTCCCTCTATAATTGAAAATATAAGAAAGAAGGGGTATCGATGGAATTTAATTCAAGACTACTAATTTCCAAGTACCAACATGAAGAAATTATGGGAATAATGGATACTCTAGCCAAAACAATACACTTATGCCTTTAAAATCCACTGTTGGCACATCAGAAGTGATAAAGGGATTCAGGAAAGAAATATTTGACTCCATAGAATCAAAAAATTGATTTCTCTGATAAGAGATGCCAGAAGTACAAATACTTGTGGAAAATCGTAGCTATTGGAAGACGCGGGACAAAACTAAACAACATTGCAACTTACTATGCTCATATAGATAGAAAAAATAGAGAACACGCAATTATTAGTGGACATAATGTACAAGTATTAAAAAGAAAAAAACTAATAGTCGGGGAGAATTTCTGCAATTACTAGAAACTGCATAAAAATACAAGTATCAGAATTCTAGTGACATAAGTCAGTCAAAAGGCTTGTATGAAAGAAATAGGTCACACTCCACTTAGTTGGATTCAATAAAAGGAAAAATTGGTCCCAAGACCAAAAGTACTACATGAGGTGAAAATAGATGGTAGAAAGAATGCAACAGAATCTTAAAGTGACTCAAACTCGTCAGAAGAGTCATGCAAAAACTCATACAGAATTCAAAGATAGAGATCAAGTAGATCTCGTAAATTAACTTCATGAAAAGGAAATTGCATGTCGAAAGATGTTATAAGTAGCACCTAGATATTACGGGGCATTTGAGGGTTGGAGTGAGATTACCAAATCGCTCTACTTCATCATATTAAAAATGGTTTCATATTTGAAAATATTTATGTGCATGAACCTGCTCACATGATTGACTAGAATATGATATAGGTGGAAAAATAAGGGAACCTTCATCGAAAACTACTTCGTATATAGGAGTAGGAAGAAACCATGCTCTGAAATAAAACAGTAGCTCGAGTGAAAGTGCAATGGAAGAAATTTTCACCTCAGGAAACTACTTGATCAGGAGTTCATGAATTTTGCTCAAAATTTAAAGTGCTCGAAATTGTGCTGAACCTGAGTGATCAGGTATATCTCATCTTTCTGATTCTGGCACCGTGAATGCTTCGAAAAACTAATGTTGTATGAGGGAGATATCGCGTCCTGATCGATTTCCCAAACAAATAAAGTTGCGACAGGTTTGATTGGGATTCCAAGTCAGCATACAGAGGTACATTTAGCAAAAATGAGAATATTCCTAAGAATATCCTGTTTTCCCAAGCAAGTAATATTCTGCCAAGTGGCGCATTTTCATTCATTGATGGAGTTATACGAGGTTTATTTTTTGGGCCAATGAATGGGTGACACATGGCTAGCACTGAGGCTACCACGTGTCCCCTGTACGGTTTATTAAATTTTTGTTAGGTTTGGGGGGTTCGACCCCATGAACCCTACCATGCTTGCAAGACTCTCCACCAACTCCGCTAACCATGCATATTAATATTCATAGAGCTTCAGTATTATTTATGTTTTAAAACATATGCATATGGGGGGGGGGGGGGTGCCGACTGCCCGAACCTGTCGACGACCCCATTGAAGTGGTCACATGCTACTATCAAACCGCAACAACAAAATTTAACACCAATCGCAAACAATTAACTTGATCCCATGACTCATCATGTGGCAGAGTTTACCACGAGAGTTACGCTGGCGGTTAGAGAGAAATCTGGTTCTAACTCCACATCCAACCCCACTTTTAGTGTTAGGTTTCACTCAAATTAAATATGACCGTGGGGTTCGAGGGTTGGCATGTGGCCACCCCCTCCCCTTAACCATATTACTTAATGTTACAGTTGGAATACTGGTGGACAGTTTAACCTACCCACTAAATTTTGGAAAAATACTGAATTTAACTGCAGTTATGTGCAGTTCTCCACATTTAG
Organism: Pinus albicaulis; assembly: GCA_034641835.2. NCBI lineage: Eukaryota > Viridiplantae > Streptophyta > Pinopsida > Pinales > Pinaceae > Pinus > Pinus albicaulis. The sequence continues at coordinate 574,100,238 of CM076576.1, forward strand.
TGGAGGTTTGTAGGTGCCATTGGGAAAAAGGCTAGGAGGGTCATTTTTCGACCAATTTGGGTGAAACAAGAGTCTACCTAGACTAATTTGAGCATTCTGAAGCCATTGGTGCAGAGAAAACAACCATTGGAGGCTTTTAAAAACATGTATTTGCAAAATTTTGAGCATAATGAAATATGGATATGCCATTGGGTGCTTGACCAATAGATGTAGCCCAAGAGGGGTGAACTGATTCATCATGCTTGCTATGTAAATCTTATATGTGGTTTTATTTCTCTGTTATACATTATTTTTCAATGTTATTTAGGCTTATTTGCATGCTTATCATTCAGAAATTCATCTATGTTTCATGGTTAAATTCCTCAATATTTAAGAAAACAAATGGAGACAAATATGTACATGGCTTGTAACTAAAAATACAATTAGCACAAAATAACGAATAAATTCCTTCTATATCAGGTTGGTATGAAAGCTAGAGTTTATTATCTAGTGTTGTTGTGTGAAAATATTAGTTTAACCATTTGCAAGTTTTCACATGCTTAGTAGGCTCAAGCTCAAGAGAGGAGAAGGAAAATTGGTGGAAGCAAGAGGGTCTCAAAGTGAGCCACAACAAAGGAGAGAAATTTTTCCACATTCTCCGTCACCTAGTTCACCTCCTAAAGAAGCAGAAGCAACATTAAGCATGCCTCTAGAGGGAAGAAAAATCCATGAAGAAATGGATCCCAAACAGGAAGAAAGAGTCTTCAGGAAAGAATTCCTTCACATAATTGAGATGGTTAGAATCCTTTATCAAGAAAGGGATAATAAATTGGAAGGAGAAGGATCCAAAATTCACAAGGAATGACAGGGATCATCAGGAGGTCATAATGATGAATAGAAGTCAAAGAAGGGCAATGGAGGAAATGGAGGTAGTGGAAAGTCACCATCCTCACCCTCATTGTCATCATCCTCTATTTCATCTTCAGTACATCAGTCACACAAGTGAAAGAACGATGGTAAAAGTCCTTCCCTAAAACTTATTGTTAATTTTGAATTGCTAATGTTCAATGGTGAATTCAATGAAAAAATCTTGATAATTAGATTAGGAAATTGGAGGTATATTTGATAATCCAAAACCTTCAATATGATGATACCAAAATCCAATTAGCTTCATTGATAATGGAAGGTTCAACACTTGTTTGGTGGGAATCCAAGACAAGGGAGGAGATCAAGAAGCATGGTAAGATTATCCTATCATAGACTGATTTCATTACTGCAATAAAAAAACAGTTTCATCCATTAGATCATATGCAAAAAGCTACAATGAACTCGAAAAACTTTAGACTATTGAAAGAAAAGAATGTGCAATAATACACCCAAGAATTTAGGAGAAGAGCTCTCTTATTTGGGGTAGATTTGCTGAGCCAAGAGAATTTGCTCAAGTACATAGGAGGCTTACATAGGTACCTAAAACATACTATCCTCATGCTTAACCATACAAGTCTAGATGAGATATATGTTCAGGCCACACATCTAGAAGCTAGAGGGAAAAAAACTTCTAATGAGGGTAGGAAGAAACCTTTTAAGGGGAAAAACAAAGAGAAGACCTCAAAATGTAAAGGAAAAAATAATGCATCTTTCAAGAAAGAGGGAGAAAAATTGGTCTGTAAACATTATTCAAAATAATGTCGTGATGAAAATAATTGTTCGAAATTACATCCTGAAAAGAGGCCCAAACATCTGAACAACAAAGGGAAATAGAAAATTGCAGCTACAACTCAACATGCTTTATGAGAGCATTCAAGTGATGAATCTAACAATACAGCTATGATATTTAATAACATAAAGGGGAAATAAATTGAAATTAAACCCAGTACTAGTACATAAAACTGTCACATACAACCTCCAAATGAAGGAGAGAATTAAACTATTTCATGTGAGGGTTATATCCAAACATGCGAAGATTGACACATTGTTTGACAATGGGTCACAAGAAAACTTAATATCTGAAGACTTGGTTAGGAAACTTAGTCTTGAGACCATTCCACATCCAAAACCATATCCACTTGGTTGGATTTGTAAGGATGCAAATTTATAGGTTTCAAAGAACTGTATATTGCGGTTTGCAATAACTGCACATTTTGTTGAGACAGTTGAATTGGATGTGGTTCTGCTTGACATTAAAGGTATTGTGTTGGGTAGTCCTTAATTGTGTGACCAACCAGAAATCGATCTTCCATCGCCATGAGAAAAATATCATTTAGTGAAATATGGCAAGGAGTACATTGTTAGAGCACATCGCAAGAAGACAAATATTGCTATGGTAAATGTAGGAAAGGTAAATAGGCTAGTAAATTCATGTAAGAATTTTGTTCTTCTGATGATTAAGCCTAAAGCTGATGTTAATCACGAATCATTTGAGGATTATGATCCTAAGTTGAAATCTGACTTATATGATGTAGTTGATGCACATCATGAGATGTTTGAGGAGCCAACAGGATAACCTCCAAAAAGGGAGATTCAACATGAGCAACAATATTGTCCTCTTCCAAACATCAACATGTATCACAAGTCGATAATGGAGAATTTTGAAATAAAGAAGCAAATCAAGGACATCTTGGACAAGGGACTCATAAGGCCAAGCACTTCACTATTCGGTTCACCCATAGTCTTGATTCCGAAGAAATATGGGACTTGGCGCATGTGTGTAGACTTTAGAGCTTTGAATAAGATTACGGTAAAGAATCGATACCCATTCCCAATGATAGATGATTTTATTGATCGGCTGAAAGAAGCAAAGTTTTTCAGTAAGTTAGATTCACGAAGTGGATATCATCAAGTGAGAATTGTAGAAAGTGATATATGGAAGACTGCATTCAAAACCAATAAAGGACTCTTTGAGTTGTTGGTTATGCCATTTGGTTTGTGTAATGCACCGGTAACATTAATGCATGTTATGGATAATGTTTGGCATCCATTTCCTGATGACTTTGTGATTGTGTATTTAGATGATATATTGATTTTTTAGCAAAACAAGAGAAGAACATGTCTTGCATGCAAATAGGGTGCTTGATGTTTTGAAGAAAGAGAAATTAGTTCTTAAGGTGTCAAAGTGTGAGTTCAAAAAGACTTCTTTGGTTTATTTGGGACACATTGTAGGAGAAGGCGAATTGAGAATTGATCCTTCTAAAGTGGAAGTCGTTGTGAATTGGCCCACTCCCAAAATAGTAACCAAGGCAAGAAATCTCTTAGGTGTAGCTCAGTATTGGAGAAATTTTATTGCTAATTTTTCTACCATAGCAGCTCCTATGCATGCAGTGACAAGTGTGAAGAAATGCTTCCAATTGGGAGGAAAACAACAACAATATTTTGAAGCTTTAAAAGAAAAGATTAGTTCAGCTCCAGTCCTTGGATTACCAAATTTGAGATAGCCATTCGAGATACAAACTCATGCTAGTGATTATGCCATGGGTGTGGTTCTATTGCAGCATGGTAAGCCTATCACTTTTCATTCTGAAACATTCAATTGTGTTGTAACTGATTATCCTACATATGACAAAGATTTGTATGAGTTGGTACAAAGCGTCAAGAAGTGGAAACACTACTTGATGGTTAAGGAGATGATTATACATACTGATCAACAACCATTACAGTACTTGCAGTCACAAACAAAATTGCAGCAATCACGACATTTCACGTGGATTGGTTTCCTTCAATAGTTTCACTTGGTTATAAGGTACAAGAAAGGTATTTTCAATAAATTTTCTCATATGCTTTCAAGGCCAATTATAAGTGCTTCTACATTAGTTAAAAATGTTTCTATTGTACATGAGAGTTACATAGAACAATATGCACATGATGTTGATTTTCAAGATGTGTATGCTATTTTGAGTGAAGGGAATCAAGTTGAGGAAAATGATTATCACATGCATAACAATTTTTTGTTTCATTTGAGAAAGTTGTGTATACCAAAAGGAGAGAGGCTAAGTGTCATGAGAGAGGCTCATTCATCTCTTATTACTGGACACTTTGGGGTAAGACAAAAAATGTCACATCTACAGAGGTATTGCTATTGGCCTCGCATGATAGATAGTGTGTTCTGTTTTATAATAGGTTTTTCTATGCATGCAACAAGCAAACCTAGCAATAGGAAGCTTTGGTTGTACATTCCACTACCAGTACCATCAAGGCCATGGGAGAGTGTCGCCATGGACTTTTCTGGACGTCGAACTATTTCGTGAAACAAAATGATTATATTTATATAGTTGTGGATAGATTCAGTCAAATGTGTATACTTATGCCATGTAAGAAAACCATTACTGCTGAGAAAACTGCTAAAATTTATTTTCAACATGTATGGGTTCATTATGGATTGCCTACTTCTATTTTTAATGACAGGGATTGTAGGTTCATTGGGATTTTTTGGTCCAATATTTGGAAGATAATGGACACAAAGTTGAAAAATATTATTTCTTTTCATCCGAAAACTGATGGCAAAACCGAAGTGGTGAACAGAATTGTTGTGCGTCTATTGAGAGGATATTGCAGCAAACATCCTAAGTTGTGAGATGAGTAACTGCATTACATTCAGCACACTTACAACTGGGAAAAGCAATCTCCTACAAAAATATCACTTTTTTAAGTATTCTTTGAGTATTTTCCAAAATCTCCATTAGACTTCATCTTTGAAAAGGATGTTTCAATTCATGGGCATAGTGATATTGACAAGGCTCTAAATTTCATCGAGAAAATTCAGATTATACATCAACATGTTCAAGAACAACTTGAGAAGATTCAAAGAAAATACAAGGAGAGGCATGACAAACATATATTTGATCAAAAGTTTCAAGAAGGAGATTAGGTATGGTTGCACATAAGCAAAGAAAGAATGCAAGGGGAAGGTAAAAATCTCAAACTCATTCGCTATTTTCTATTCAAGATCATAAAGCAAGTTGGTAGAAATTCATTTCAAATTGACTTTCCTTCATATATGCAAATGTATTCAGTTGTTAATGTTGAAAAATTACATTTGTATGAGCCACCTTTGATCAATGATCAAGGAAGTGATGTTCACCTGCCTTCTATTGAATATTTATCGCCAGAATTTCTGGATGAGCTCAAGCATGATACAATTCTTGATAGGAGGACAAGAGCATCTAAAAGGGGAAGTGTTGACTACCTTCGAGTTGCGCTCAGAATTAGTAAGCCAAGAAAGGAAAAATGGATGGAAGTTGCAAAGATGAGGGAGTTTTACAAAAAAATATTCCCAATGGGGAGGTGTGATCAAGAGTTCATGAATTTTGCTCAAAATTGAAAGTGCTCAAAATTGTGCCGAACATAAGTGACAGGGTAGATCTCGTCCTTCTCATTCTGGCGCCCCAAACAGTTCGCAAAATCGATGTTGTATGAGGGACATATCGTGTTCTAATATATTTCCCAAATAGTTAAAATTATGACAGGTTTGACTGGGATGCCCAGTCAGCATGCAGAGGTACAGTCAGCAAAAATGGGAATATTCCTAAGAATATTATGTTTTCCCAAACCAATAATATTCCACCAAGTGGCACATTTTCATTAGTTGATGGAGTTGTATGAGGTTGATTTTTTTGGACAATGAATTGGTGACACGTGGCCAGCCCTCAAGCTGCCACGTGTCCCTTATACAGTTTATTAAAAATTTTTTAGCTCCATGAGGTTTCAACCCTACGACCTCTAGCGTGAACGCAAGACTCTCCAGCAACTCCACTAACCATGTATCTTAACATTTATAGAGCATCGGTACTATTTATTTTTTAAAACATACGCATAAGGGGGTTGGAATGTGGCCACCCCCTCGACTTAACCATATTACTTAATGTTACAACTAGAAGACTTGTGAACAGTTTAGCACGCCCACTAAATTTCGGGAAAGAACCGAATTTAACTATAGTTATGTGTAGTTCTTCGCATTTAGTGGACGATTTGTAGGTGTTTTTGGGAAAAATGCTAGGAGGGTCAATGTTCGACCCATTTGGGTAAAGCAAGTGTCTACCTAAACTAATTTGAGCATTCGAAAACCGTTGGTGCAGATAAAACATCTCTTGGAGGCTTCTAAACACATGTATTTGCAAAATTTTGAACATAATGAAAGATGGACATGCCAGTGGGAGCTGGAACAAAATATGTAGCCTAGGAGGGGTGAACTGCTTCATCATGCCTGCTGTATAAATCTTATGTGTGGTTTTATTTCTCTATTATACACTGTTGTTCAGTGTTATTTAGGCTTATTTAGATGCTTATCATTCATAAATTCACCTATGTTTCATGGTTAAATTCCTCAATATTTAAGTAAAAAAATGGAGACAAATATGTACATGTTTTGTAAATGAAAAGGCACTTAGCACAACAAAACTAATACATCCCTTTCATATCACTAGTTGGGAGCAGGAAGATATGTTGAGAGAAACATTAACCATCACTAGTTAATGGGTAAAAAAATAGGTTTTCAAACACTGAGGACTTTTTTTAGTTTTAGAGGGGGACTGTCTAATATCCCTATTTTCAATGTTCTATAAATGGAGAATACACATAAAGGTCAGGGGGACCTAAGAGATAAATTATGTAATTATGTATTAATTGTAGAAATATATATATATATCTGTGTGTGCGTTTGTGTGTGTAAATTCTATCATTGTATAAGGCAGAGCAAATTGAGGCCAGGAATTCAAATCCATGAGGATGGACTAGATTCCCAAGAATTTCCCAAAATTCTCCAGAAATCCTTGGACAAAAATAAGATAATTAAATTTTATTAGATGGGAGAAAAATAGCTAATAAAATCCTCAGTAAAGTGGAAAGTTACTAATAAGAGGTAAAAATAAAACTAGAAAGAGGAAAGTTAGTTTTAAAAGGAGCTTTCGTGCAAAAAATAAAAGAAAATCCTAGGCTAAGGAAAACATCATCCCAAAATAATTGGACACACTTATGGAAACATGTTTAGGGAAAGCAAGCTTAAATAAGTTATTCCTAGTATGACAAAGGGGTTGTCTACACTAAGGAAGAATTTCTCTCTGCTCGAGGGAGAGCTATGGAATAAGATCAAGTTTGGGAGGAAAATAGTCTTTATAACAGTGGTATGCACATTCTGTGAAGTCTTGTTGTTTTATATTACTGTTAATAGTTATCTAATTCTAATTTGGCATGTATATCAACTATTATTTTATAAATTATGAATTGAATTTCTCCCAAGTAAAATTTTATGTATTGTACAATGTTTAGTTCAGAAAAATTAAGTGTAATATGTATTTGAAAAGGATTAACTATAGGTGAATACAATTAATATTTATATGTTGTTACATATACTTATTTTAAACTAGGAACAACCATATAGAATCTTTAAACCCCTGGTAGGGTCTAAATCTGTTGTTTTAGTCCAACTAACTATCTGAAATTTCACTAAAATAGTTACAGTATATGTACTATGAAACTAAACATAAGTCAGATATATTAATAACAAAAAATATGAAACATAAATGAAATTATAAACATAATATTATCTAGATATAAATCATGAATTGAAATACATATATGGATGATGAATATACAATTCAGATTTAAACTAGAAATGGAAATATAGATATGTTTTCGTATAGAAATTGTTATACACTTCTATCGAGATGAAAATCCAGTCACATAATTACAAATATCTAATATAGACAAAAAAAAAGTAGTTCTGTAAATTTACATGTGTCAATCATTGTCAATAAAATCCTCTAGTGGAGATGAGGATTAAACAATATTGTGACACTTAAATAATGAACACATTATACAAAAGACTATTTACAATTTCAGTAGGGTCATCATCTAAATTAAAAATACAATGTGCAAAGATGAATTATACAGAGTGGAAAAAATGGTGGAAGAGCCTCCATTGCTCTAACGATAGAGCTGAAATTGGATGAAATTGATAGTCATAAAAACTAACTATTGATTCTGAAGAATTCTATCAAAGAATGAAATAGGAAAAACCTTAAATAACCAAAGAAATCAAAGTTAGGAAGGTAATTTGATGAAAACCAAAAGGAAAAAAAATAGAAAATGTACAGGTAATAAAAATACCTATGAAATTATCTTTAGCCTAGAAGCTTTCTTCCTGTACATACAAAAATGGAACTGTAAGGAGAAGTAGATAAGAAGAAAATATTTAATTTTGTGACAGTAAATAAATGCGAAAATGGGAAAATTCGATATGGACTTGAGGGAAGAAGTGTCCTGAAGCGAATTAGTATTATGCATAGTTGTGGAAGACTATGAGGATCTCGAAAAGGGATTCCCAGATTAATTCGAGAAAGAACATTATTATAAACGAAGTTGATAATAGAATTTTGGAAGAGTTGGTTTAAATTTTAATTTCTCTAAATGTACAGTGTAATATGATATAAACATAGAGATCTGAAATGTAAGTAGAGGTAACTTAATTCGAGCATTTGTACTATATTAAAATAATCAAAATTATAGTCTACAAAAGTAAGTTGAATATCAATAAAAAATTATAGTTATACAATAAAATATATAATCGTATCAATCTTCTTTTACAAAAATGAAATATAAAAGAAATAACAGGGTGTAATAAACTAAACTAATGTTACATTTAATATTTCAAAATCAAGGGGAAATTGAAATATTAAGATTTCTACAGAGTGAATGAAAATCCCAATTGAGTATTGAGTGGGGAATTCGTATGCTAGGAAATACTATTTCATGGTCTACGACATAATCGAAATGAAATGGAAATTCTGTAAAAGAAGATCATAGTTATATTTTATGAATCTTAGAATTTATAGCTATGTCTAAAATTAAAGCATTCATAAATCAATTGACGTAAATGACGTAAATGACATAATGACGTGGGATTAAGTTTAAGGTGTCTTATGTATTTTGAATAATAATTCAAAATAGAAATACCAAACTCAATTTTAGGAGCAATAAGTAATAAACCACTTACCATTTCAAAGGCCAAAAGTAATATCTGGTGGTGAAGCAAGAAAAAGCCTTTCTTGATAGGAAAGCACACTAAGATATATATGATGTAAAACCTAACGTATACAAACAAACTAGAATGATACATTTCGTAAGTAGAAGTTTTATAAGAAAGGTATATAAAATTCAGTTAGAGTAAAGAAAAAATTCATAATTCTCTCCCATGTAACTACAATAGAGGAAGAGGAAAATTTGCGAATAAAAGAGCAGGAAAGCGTGAGTACGAAACCTTAATAATAATTCGGTGCAGACCCAAAATCCCAAGTTGGGAAAATTACGATTTCGAAGGAAGGGAACATGGATGATAAATACGTTTATAATATAGTCAATTTATAAGAAAACTATAAATTCCTCCATTGATATGAAACATAGTGACGAAAAGAAAATAATTCGGATAAATAATATTTTTTGAATTAATAAATAGAACGATGAAATTTAAATCTCTTAGGTAATCCAATATGTAAAATGAAAATTCCTTAGCTATATGAGAAACCATAAGTTTAAGGTACTAAAATGAAAAGTATGAACTGCGGGAACTCGTAGAATGTGAAATTTAACAAGAAAATGAGAACCTAGAAACAATATCTTAGGGTTTCAAAATTCTAAATTACGTGTAATAGAAAACTAAGAATATAAATTAGATATTTTTACCTTGTTATTCATGCCATGAGGAGTACGTAGAAGATGAAGGGGATTTGAATGACTTCTACACAAAAATGTGACCCTTCCACAAAACAAAAAAGTTTAGTATAATCCTGTGGATGGAAATGAAATTATACACAGTGAAATTACATTTAAACAAATGCATAAACCTTCCATTCAAATAATGAAGTGAGAAAAAAAAATGAGGTACATGTTAGTGATACGAGCATTACAAATATTCAAGTTAGAAACTAGTTGCTAGAGTGTTAAGTTTAAGATAAATTGGATTTGCATAGAAACGTCTTGCAACTTTGTGACAATCCATCACCAAAAACGCAGAGGAAATGATAACTTAGGTCTAAAGACATTCAAGAGACTTAGTTTTTCAGAATAATCATCATCGTTGCTAAAATATTAGATAAACCATACAAGTGTCCTTCAAGAGTAATGAACCCATGTGATATGAAGGTGGAATAGTACGAACAACAAATGGATTAGTAAATCATAACGATCAGGTGGAGGGGTGAATAAATAGGGTATGGGTACAATCCCATCAGTCATCAATTGAGTTATCGATGTTATGAAAAGAATTCAAAACAACTTTTAGACTATGATGAATCATATTGAGAACTATGACGAGATGTCAATAGATATTAAAATGTAAAATTTATGGGGTGTGTAATTTATGTGAGTTATATATATATAAATTTTTGTCTGAGTATATATATATATATTGGTAATATGTAGTAATTGAATTAACATTGGGGGGAGTTTATAGATATATATATATATAAGTCTCATGCCACCAATGAATAAAACAATAAAGTAGTAACCTATAAGTTGTGTGACTAATAGTTCATAGAATTAAGTTGGATTATATGTGGGTAAAAATGCGAAGGTGGGTTACACTTTCGTTAGAAATGCAGTCGGAAATTTCATTTTCCCAACAGTTCCACAAAACTGTTATCAAATTTCGGCCAAATTGTTAGAAGTTTCAGCTAATGTTTTGAAATTAATTCATCCAAAATAATTCTATCATTTACATTGATGGCATATTAACGGTGTGGGTAAACATATTTTTTTTAAAGATGGGAAATTAGGAAACAAAATTTTGGTCAGACTAATAGTGTTGCCGAACTATTAGTTCGATCGAACTTTTGAAAATGATTCGACCAAAATTTTTCTTATAAATATACCACCCCCCAGACAACAAAAAGTTTTAGGTTTGTTACCATTTCATTATTTACTGTTGATGTTTGGCTCACTCTGTTGTTGTATGTCTCGCTCTCTTTGTGTTCGATGTTGTAGGGGCGAGGAGGGGAGCAAGCGAAGTTGAGAAGGTTATCCTATATTTATGGTTTATTTTTGTTTTTGTTTTTGATTTTTAATTTATGTGTTCACATTTTATTCGTAATCTGCATCCTCGGCAACGTCCTTAGTGATCTTCTGCCTCATTGTCTCGCTGCCTACTCATTGTGACCTTGTCGTCTCGCTATCTTGTTGTCTCATCCTTTGCTTCACAGATGAATGGTGATGTATTTTATTATGGGCTCCCCAAGTCTATGCTCCAATTGATCCCCTTAAAAATTTATTTAATTTTTTTTACAGATTGTGATACTAACAAGGATATCAGATTTTAATGTTGATACTACATAAGTATTGGTAAGGTTGATCAAGCATGATACCTATCCAGCTTAATTAACTAGATTATTGTACTCAGATTGATGATTACACTAGTGAAATGGGCCATACATATCATTCTTTCCATAATTCATCTTGATTGAGCTCTATTATTATCTGAATGCTTGTAAATCACCCAGTCGTATGCTTACTAATATAGTAGGAGTAATATATCTTTCACTATGATATAGCTTTTCTTATATTTTCTTAAACCATGTGTTTATATGTATAGAGTTTATATATCCATATTAACTCACATATGCGTAAATGTAATTATAATCACTCATTCCAATCACACATAGTACTCAAAATATGTATGTGCCACCAAATTAGTCCTTTATCTTCCATTTTTTCTTTATGTTCCTCCTTTTCCTTCCTGATTCAAGAATAATTATTCTCTCAAAGGAAAATTGTTGGGGAAAATAATGTAAAAGAGATGTGTACCTGCAAACCTCTAGTTACCATTTGTATCCCCAACCTCTCCACTCTCAAGGGTTAGATTCCTATGAACCGAAACAAAACAAAAAAAATTATCCCTCCATTGAGTGATTTAATAATTTTTTACCAAACACTGACTGCATGTGACCAAGGGAGGCAAGACCCTTGTAAGGCCGGTATAACCTAGAAGAAAAATCTGGCAACAAAAGAGGAGATTAAGTTAACAGGTAAACGATGGATATTTTTTTTTTCAAAAGACACCTCTAAGTCTAAAAGAAAAAATAGATTAATAAACCAATACCTCCTCCATCATTACAAAGCTGAGTGCCCCAGAAGAAGGAGGGGAGGAGGAATGAGCGTAAAGACCTGGGAAGGGAAACACATCACAACCACATTTATTTCAGTTTCTAAAGCTTCACACTCCTTAAATCACAACCGTAGATAAATGTTCAGACAAAAATTATTTTTTGAAGAATGAATAGTTGGTATCCATCCAAAAATTCAACAAACCTCCATACATCTAGAGTGGATATATGCATAATAGGGCTAGATAAGATTTTTATAGAGTTCTGATTTTATTATTTTTATTGATTTAAAATTTAATAAAATGTGTGAGATGTATATATCTTGACAACTTTATTTAATTTTATTTACCAATTATGATACTATAACAAGGATATCAGATTATTAATGGTGATACTACAGAAGTATTGGTAAGGTTGATCAAGCATGATACCTATCCATAATTAAGCTTGATTGAGCTATGTTCTTAGCTAAATGCTGGTAAATCACCCAGCCATATGCTTACTTATATAGTGGGAGTAAGCTAGCTTTCACTATGATATATCTTTTCTTATACTATATTAAACAATGGGTTTATTCTTGTAGAGCTTACATATCCATATAAACTCACATATGGGTAAATATAATTGTAATCACTCATTCCAATCACACTTAGTACTCAACATTATGTGGTTTCAATAAAGGTGCTTTTGTTTCGTTAAGAGATACATGTAGTATTACGTTGATACTTCAGAATCACTAGTACTAATCAACTTAGTAAGAACCATCATAACTAGCTTATAGTATCCATTATGTTCGAGCATCATTGATTACTAGAAGTTTACTAGTTAATATCAACTTACAACTTGGAGTTTATGTTTTAATAATGGTAATTGAAACATGAACCTTGTAACTGTCGGTACAAGTACCATTGTATTCATTATTTAACCTTACTGCTTCTATTACCCTTATATGTTAGATCCGTTCCCATTAAGATTTTTAATCATATAGATAACTCAGACTATGTATTAAGAAAATTACTATTAATTAGGGTAGTACTAATGGTAAACAAGCAGGAGCTCCTATGGTTACAACTACTTGGAACTAGTACAGGATCATTAGGTTAGTAGAGTAGCGGGTATCCATAATAATAACGAACAAAGTGATAAACCCTTGTAATGATAAGGGTAACCTGAGATTTTGTGGGATTGGCTTTTCTTGCCTTCATTGAGGATGACCTTTATTATACAATATTATGTGTGCACTACTAAGTTGCACACACTATTATAAGCCTAAATATGTACATTAATATGACAATGAGTATGATACACAGTTTTAAACTAAGTAATGTTTAACTATATTAGATTATCATGTTTACAACTAGTCTGATAATAGAAGCTGTCATAACTATTGTTACTTTTTCAACCTCTTTATATAATCTATAAGGTCATTGTAATTGCATATTCAATGGGCTTTGATTCCCTGTCTATTTGACACTAAGTAATGTTTACCTATATTAGATTATTGTGTTTACAGCTACTCTGATCATAGAAGTTGTAATAATTTTTTTTACTTGTTCAACCTCTTTATATAAGCTAGAGAGTCATTGTAACATCATATTCAATGGGCTTTGATTCCTTGTTTGTTTTACACTAAATAATGTTTACCTATATTAGCTTATTGTGTTAACAACTAGTCTAATCATAGAAGCCGTCATAAATGTTGTTACTTGTTTAGCCTCTTTATATAAGTTATAGAGTCATTGTAACATCATATTCAATGGTATTTGATTCCATGTCTGTTTTAATCTAAGTAATGTTTACCTATATTAGATTATTATGTTTACAACTAGTGTGATCATAGAAGCTATCATAACTTTTGTTAATTGTTCAACCTCTTTATATAATCTATAGAGTCATTGTAACCTCATATTCAATGCGCTTTGATTCCCTATCTATTTTAAACTAAGTAATGTGTATACCTATATTAGATTATTGTGTTTACATCTAGTCTGATCATAGAAGCTATCATAACACTTGTTACTTTTTCAACCTCTTTATATAAGCTATAGAGTCATTGTAACCTCATATTCAATGGCCTTTGATTCCCTCTCTGTTTTACACTAAGTAATGTTTACCTATATATTAGATTATTGTGTTTATAGATAGTTTAATCTTAGCAACTATCATAATCGTTGTTACTTGTCCAACCTCTTTATATAAGCTATAGAGTTAGTGTAAACTCATATTCAATGGATTTGATTCCCTTTATGTTTTACACTAAGTAATGTTTATGTAGATATTAGATTATTGTGTTTATAGCTAGTCCAATCATAGAAGTTGTCATAACTGTTGTTACTTGTTCAGTCTCTTTATATAAGATATAGAGTCATTGTAACCTCATATTCAATGGGCTTTGATTCACTGTCTTTTTTACAATAAGTAGTGTTTACCTATGGTATATTATTGTTTTTACATCTAGTCTGATCATAGAAGCTATCATAATTGTTGTTACTTGTTAAACGTCTTTATATAAGCTATAGAGTCATTGTAACCTCATATTCAATGGGATTGGATTCCCTGTCTATTTTACACTAAGTAAGTGTACCTATATTAGATTATTGGAATAACGTAACCTATGATACTTACCTATATTCAATTCTTCATTTGGAGGGAGAAGAAGGCATTTCAGGATTTGCAAGCCCTCTAATCATCATTGAATTCCATAAACCCTTACTCAACACTTGTCAATGAGGCTTCCCTGGATTTCCAGTGTGATTATCATTTTCATCTACTGTTGTTGAAATTGAGCTTCCATCGCCACAACATTGAAGAAAAACCAAAGCCAAAACCCCAAACATGAGAAATATTAATCCTCCAAATCTCAACATCATCACCCTCATATAATATTCATGAGGTTCAATTTTTTTTTTTTCCTGTAATAAATTGGTTAACAATTTAGATAAGGTATAATGTAATTATTTTGTTTTTGGTTAATACAATGAGATATTGTTTTAGAAATATATTTAACATTTTGAAAAATATTGTTTTAGAAATAGATTTTGAATTTTGAATTTTTTTTGAAGTACTTAGATTATGTAAAATTTTCTCAGGCCTTTTTCTTTTTAGCAGACTTAGATATGCATTGATATTAATACTAATGTTATATTTATTGAGATATAGATTTATATTGATTAACTAATTTTTAATTTATTCTGGCAAGAACTTAATACTTTCACTTGTGGCTTGTGGTAACGTACTTATGCACACAACAACTCCACCAGACATACATACATACATCCATATATTAAACATTAGTCTACATACATTTTTTAGGAGCTATCATGAATAGTACTAGTGTGAAGGATAATTTTTCTCCACAAATATTTCACATACACACAAGTAACCAGACATACATACATACATCCATATATTAAACATTAGTCTACATACATTTTTTAGGAGCTATCATTATAATTTCATTTCTGTATGTAGGATAATTGTCTTCACACAGCTTTCACATGCAAAAAATAGGTCCACCAGACATACATGCATACATTAATATATTAAACATTAGTCTACATACATCTTGTTGAACCTATCATTATATTTTAATTTTTAGCAACATATTTATTTCAAAAAAGTTCATAAATAAACATACCAATTTCAACTTATGCCCATACTTGGTTTTCTTGGCTAATGTTCATCCTTAGATGAAAACATGACTCCATGGTTGTAACTTAAGGCAAACGTTAAGGCAAACCATGTACATGTCATTTCTATGTCATTTATACCATAAAATTTAAGGATAACCATATACATGTCATTTCTCCCATTTCTCCCATAAACGCAAGGCAAAATTTAAGGATAACCATGTACATTTCATTTCTCCCATAAACTTTATGGAATTTGCTAGTGTTTTTGGAACCATGTACATGTCATTTCTATGTCATTTCTCCCATAAACTCAAGGAAAAATTTAAAGACAACCATGTACATGTAATTTCTCTGATAAACTTTAACGAATTTTCTAGTGTTTTTTGAACCATGCACATGTCATTTCTCCCATAAAATTTGTGGCAAACTTTACTTTAATTCATTTTCTAATTTTTTTGGAACCATGTGCATGTCACTTCTATGTCATTTATCCCATAAAAGGAAAAAATTTAGGATAACCATGTACATGTCATTTCACCCATAAAGTGCAATTGGAATTTGCTAGTGTTTTGGGAACCATGTACATTTCATTTCTATGTCATTTCTCCCATAAATTTAAGGCAAAATTTAAGGTAAACTATGTACATGTGAAACTCAAGGAAAAATTTAAGGCGTGTCATTTATATATCATTTCTCCCATAAATATGTCATTTATCTCATAGACTATAAGGCAAAGTTTAAGGAAATCCATGTAGATGTCATTTCTCCGTTAAACTCTAGGCAAGGAAAACTTTAAGGCATGCCATTTCTAGATGTGATTTCTCCCATAAAATTTAAGGAAAACTTTAATGAAAACAATTTACATGTCATTTCTCCCATAAACTCAAGGCACAATTTAAGGCAAATAATGTAGATATCATTTCTCCCATAAACTTTAAGGCATTTTCTAGGGTTTTGGCAACCATGTACATGTCACTTCTCCCATAAACTTAAGGAAAAATTTGAGGAAAACCATGTACATGCCATTCTCCCATAAACTTTAATTTAATATATTTTTTTATCTTAAGGCAAAATTTAAGGAAAACCATGTACATGTCATTTCTCCCATAAACTTTAAGACAAACCGTGTACATGTCATTCTCCCATAAACTTTACTTTAATACATTTTTAATGAAAATTCTAGTGTTTTAAGGAAAACCATGTATATTCCATTACTCCCATGCATTTGCAATCAAATTTAAGTCATTTGCAATTAATGTTCATTTAATATATTTTTAAGGAAAATGTTAGTGTTTTTGGAAACCATGTACATGTCATTTCTCCCATAAAGTTCGAATTTGCTAGTGTTTTTGGGAACCATGTACATGTCATTTCACCCATGCATTTGAAATAAAATTTAAGGCATTTAGAATCAAATTTAAGGAATTTAAAAGAAGGAAAATGCTATTGTTTTTGGACACCATGTACATTCCATTTCTCTCATGCATTTGCAATAAAATTTAAGTCATTTGCAATAGATGTTCATTTAATATATTTTTAAGGAAATACTAGTGTTTTTGAAAACCATGTACATGTCATTTCTCCCATAAAGTTTGCATTTTCTAGTGCTTTTAGAAACCATGTACATGTCATTTCTCCCAACCATATACATTCCATTTCTCCCATTAAATTTAAGGCATTTGTAATAAGGAAAATGCTAGTGTTTTTGGAAACCATGTACATTCTATTTATCCCATAAACTTTAAGGCATGGAAAAGAAAATAATTTTGTTAGAAAATTTCAATTTTGTATTACAAGATATTGTCAAAATGTTAATAAGATGTTTGGTGATCTACTGTGTGGGGAAATTCCAATTGAAGATTCATCTGTCAAAGATGAATTAATAGATGAATTAGTATTATACAGGGAAATTCAAATTCAAGATTCATCTCTCAAAGGTGAATTAGCGTTGAGACGCTCTCCTTCAAAATTTATTGATGGACATTGTAACATAAATTTGATATGTGTGTGTTCTTTACTTATAAATGTGTCATTTTTAATGACATGTGTTTTTTCAATTATATACCAAGTGTGCTCCCACCATGTAAGCACAACTTGGTGAACTTAATTTTTTTATAAATTAAAATATGAGGACTTCAAAAAAAAATTGTTTAAATTGAGTTTCACACATCAATTTATGATTTGAAAGTTGTGTTTTACATAATTTTTCTACTAAATTACATTAATAATTTGAAATATTTTGAATTTATTTTAAATAGTAATTTAAAAACAATTGTAAATGTCAACTGTAGATATCCATATATATCAAGGAGGACGAAAGGCGAAGATCAATAAAATCACATGCCTCTACGAGAGAGGGGAATCATGGATCGAGGGATGTTCATGGTATTTATATTAAATGTGCATTTTTTTAAATGAAATTTGAATATATAATATTATCTCCATACATACATGTACATACATGTGGAATTAATTTTTTTATTGACTATATATAAAATTTTATCCCCATGTACATACATGTATACATATGGAATTGATTTTTTATCAATTTTGTCAGTTAAATTAGTTTTTAATAAATTTTATTTTTTATTTTTTAGGAGTTAGGAGGACAAGATTATCTACTCCATCAATGGAGCATGGGCATGGTTCAGGCAATCGTGGTATGGTTCATGCAATTTTATCAATCATATGCACATGTACTTATTTGTATGAATGTATTTTTGAATTGATTATAAATTAAATTTTTTTTTTTTTATGAAGCTTCCCTCTTATTGGGTGAGGTTGGTAGTGGTACACATTCCCCTCATAGCCCATCAATAGGTGGTGTAAAATTTCATGAGGGTGGTGATATGAATTCCCTCAAAGGCCAATCAATGGGTGGCCATGTTGTTTCTCAACCAATCGATGGTCATTATGGTTCTCAACAGTCTTAGGGTGGGCATGATGATGGATGACCATATCGAGGTGGCCATCAATATGAATATTATTTTCATTCAATTTCTATAAATTTTTTCACATGTTTTTTTATTTATACAAAATTTTATATATTGACGTTGAGGGTGAAAATGTTGCTCCAAAAATACATAGGCTAGAACATATTATTCAAGAAGAAGGTTTTACACCAAGCATGAATTATCTATCTGACATTTTTGATATACCTTGGGAAAAAAAATCTAACAATGAACATTACAAAGGTGTCAATATCTTTAGTCAAAATTGGAGAAAGATATTGTGTCTTTGAAACTCCCTGCTAAGAGTCGAGAAATATTAGAAATAGTTACTTGATTTTTAAGCAGACTTGTAGATGTGTACAAAAATATTGGGCCAACAATTGATACCTTTGTAGAAATGATGAGGAAAATAAAGGAAATAGTGACATGTCTCAATACAAGGGAGGTTGTTAAACAAAGAGTTACAACAGGAATGGCCAAGTGTATGTTGAATTTCAAATAAGGACTGGAAAGAAAGATGCTAAAGGTGAAATATTTCAAGCATCCTACTATATTTTTTCATTTGTATGATATGCACCTTCCTGCCTATGGAAGAATACCATGGAATGACGAGGTTCCTCTTTATTTTGCAGAATTATTTTATGCAAAAAAAAATTTGGGAATGAAACCCAAATATAATGACCTTCCTTGTGATTTCTTTGGTCCTAGGAAAGGTCGATTATTTCATTTTAGGGGCACTAAGTGTGATATTGAGTTGCCTCACATCAAGCCACCATTGGTAAGTCGACCTCTTCAAGTGGAAAATTTTTGGTCAGAGATGGATTCCACTTCTCAAATTAGCCAAGAAGAAAGGGATGTCATTATTGATAATGTTCAGAGTGGACTTGGTGGAATTGTTGTTTTTTTGAATTGACAAAGAGCATGAGATAATGCACATGATAATTTTGTGTATCATATAGATGATGAGATAGGCAACATGAGTGTTGAAGGTATCAGAACATATGCAAAGAATTGTCAGAATGGTTAGCGAGACCTAATTATTCATGAGGAAGAGGAGATGGGATTGATATGCATTAGTGGTTAGGGTGATTGTTTTAACACATGTAGAATTTGTAATAAATACATATACATATATTTATTTGTATATGTTAATATATCAAAAATGTATCATATATGTGAACAACATTTGCAGTTCCCACGCTTGATGAACAAAGATGTTAATATCACAATCGAAGCTTCAGGTTCACTCAATCAAGATGGTTCTCACCATCAAGATGATATGTTGGCACATGTTAGCTTTTTTTAAGTGAACATGATGATGTACAATTATTTTAATCTATTATTATATAAAGAAACATGATGACTTATTTTTAAAATAAGTAATTGTGTACATATGTATATGTATATAATTAAATGTTAACATATTCTGATTTTGTCTGATTTTTTTTTATTGAAGTACCTTCTTCTTTCTTAGGAGATGTTCCAAATACACCATCACAAGTATGAACAATTTTTTCACCGAAATATGTTTTTAAGTTATGTATTGCAGTTCAAAAGTTCCATTAAAAAATGAGATTTAAATCTTGATTTATTTTACAGTTTTAAATTTTTTGAATATTCAGTTTCTAGAGATGATTTTATTTTGGAGCCACCCTTAGGAGATGTGCCCAATCCACCATCACAAGTATTCAATTTTTCACTTATATGTTTAAGTTCAAAATTTTTATTATAAAATGAGATCTAGATCTTGAGTTATTTTATAGTTTTAAAATTTTTGAATTTTAGGTTTTTTGAGATGATTTCCCTTCTCCAAGGACTCTAACGATGGAGTGTATGATGTATATCGGAACATCCACACCATTTTAATAAGTTGTCTTACCTTTTTTTTTAATATTATTGAAAATTAGTTTATATGCATTTTCATTTGAAAATATATATATATATATATATATATATATATATATATACTTGTACATGTATATTGTACATTTTATATATATGATATTACTGTGGAGGATGTTTTAATGGATGAGAAACGAAAGACAATGGAGAGGGAACTACATGAGGTATTACATGATTTTTTTTTTCATTTTGTTTTTTACACGAATTTCTACATTCTCATTCAATTTTAAAACACTAAATTTTAATTTTTGTACACATTGTGTGTAGGTTCCTGATTCTTTAGAGGATAGCACGAGGTTCAGGATGTTGCTGACGAAGACACTAGATCCATCTATATTTGATTGGTGATGCACATGTGTGCAACATTTTATTTGATAGATCCAGTCTTAAATTTACTTTTCTATATATATTCTTATCTATGCAGAAATATTTACTTTTCTATATAACTTGATACTTATAACAATATACATTGAGCTATATATATTCACTTTTATTTTTCATCTGATACAAATTTTGGACATATTTTACTGTTTGGATGTTGTTTGAAACTAGATTTACATTTATCAAGAATGATTTTAAATTCTGGATAGTTACATTTGGCATTTGATCACATGTTGTGATATATAATGTTTTGTTTTTAAAACTCAAGTTGTAATTTTATTTGTTAAATATAAAATGAATCTAGATGGAAATTTCAAATTACAAAACACATACATGTGTATATTTTGGATATTTGAACTACATTTTTCATGTGATCACATGTTGTGATATAATGTTTTGTTTTTAAAATTCAAGTTGTAATTTTATTTAGTAAATATAAAATTCAAATCGAGATGGAAATTCCAAATTACAAAACACATGTGTATATTATGGATAGTTCAACTACTTTTGGCATGTAATGACATGTTGTGATAAAACGTTTTGTTTTTAAAACTCAAATTGTCATTTTATTTGTTAAATATAAAATGAATCTGTAGACGGAAATTTCAAATTACATTTTCACAGTGTGTATATTTTGGATATTTTAACTACATTTGGCATGTGATCGCATGTTGTGATATAATGTTTTGTCTTTAAAGATGAAGTTGTCATTTTATTTGTTAAAAATAAAATGAATCTGTAGATGGAAATTTAAAATTACAAAACATGTATACATTTGTACATATTTTGGATAGTTGAACTACATTTGGCAGGTGACGACATGTTGTGATATATTGTTTTGTTTTTAAAACTCAAGTTGTCATTTTATTTTTTAAATATAAAATTAATGTCTAGATGGAAATTCAAAATTAATTTTTCATGATGTGTATATTTTTAATAGTTGAACTACATTTGGTAGTGATCACATGTTGTGATATAATGTTTTTTTTTTAAATTCAAGTTATCATTTTATTTGTTAAATATGAAATGAATCTCTAGATGGAAATTTCCAATTATATTTTCACAATCTGTATATTTTGGATGGTTGAACTACATTTGGCATGTGATCACATGTTGTGATATAATGTTTTATTTTTAAAACTCAAGTTTTCATTTTATAAAAGTTAAATATAAAATGAATCTCTAGATGGAAATTTCAAATTACAAACTGTTAGTGACCTATAAATATATGATTCATAATTTTGAATTGACTATTGATAATCTTGTAAATCTATACATACTTTTCCTTCTGCAAGTTGTATTCACATATTTTGTAAAAAAATCAAAAAATCAAAAAGAGGGTAAAAAGTCCTAAAAGAACAATCAAAGGACTTAGAAAAAATAAAAGACCCCAAAAGAAAAATGAATAAAACATGAAATTGTGCATTGTATAAATGCCACTACTTTTACCATTTGACTATGGCAGAGTGTCAATAAATGCCATAGTCTATGATAAGTTGAACAATTTAATCTTGACTTGTCACTTTTCAATTTCAAATGTTGTAGATAGAGAATAAAGAATTGTCACACTGTTTAATCATGACAATTCAGTAGTTAAACAGAGAAATAAGTGAATCCAACAGTTTAATTTGGATTCATGGATGAAATAAGTGTAGAATTAAATAGTTTTATTCACTTTCAAAAAGAATAAATGTTGTAAAGGTTGCTAGCTCAAATCCACCTTACTAACATGGAAGGAAAAAATGTTAACATGGTAAGTTGGGTAGGTAGAAGAAGGTGAGAAACATCAATGTAAATATCACTCACCATGAATGCAAATAACTAAATTCCCCTTGCCATGGCCATTAAAAATTCTAAACTATCAGTCAGGAAGGCTCAAGGCATTTCCTTGACTTTTGTTGGGACCGGACCCAAGGCTCTATGGCTGATTAGTGGAAAATGTTAAATGACTATATTAATCCCTAAAAAACACATTATTATTCCATTCATGCATTCATTCCCTTGAATAATCCTAAGCAAAAACTTCATTTTTACTTAAAAACACTCTAATTCCCATTTAACTAATTTCCTCCATCGTATGAAAGAATAAATCCCTCAAAAATTACATTTAGTCATAAGTTAAAGTGATGATGTTATTATGAAAATTTTCTTTATACTTCACTTTAATTGTTTTGTTTATGTATTTTGAGTGTTCCTTATCCCCTTTTTCATATTAATTTTAACTTATATATTAGCTCCCTATGAGAAAAAAACCTTTTTTCTATAGTTTATAAATCCCTTTTATATAATAACCCCAAAAAACCCCACTAATATAACTTAAGCCAAAGTTATTTATTCCCACATGTTTAAACACAAACCCTCCTTATAACCCCTTTGGCTAAGTTTATCAATATATAAATATCCCGCCCCTTATGATGGTTAAGTCAATCTGATTTAATTAATCATATAATAAAAATATATGAGAAAAAACATTTAAACATGTTTAAACATATGTTTAAAACAAAAAATCGAAGTTTCTTTTAAACTAAACTTCTATAAATAAACCCATTCCCTATGTTAAAAATTCCATTCCCCGACTCCTTTAAACCCAAGGTTAAATTTATAACTTAACCAATTCTCCCCTATATATTTTCCCTTAACCTTGGGTAAAGCCCTTAAGAACCCCTCCCAATCACTTTTTTATTGAAAAAGTCAGTGTTATAGATAAAACCCATCAAAATCCATTTTCCCATAGGGTTCAATCATGACCCTCCGATCTTCAGCACTCATTTAATTCAACAATTCTTATTACACTCGATAGTTTCCAGCTCCCGTTCCCACCATCGCCCATCGCGCTCAATATATACCGTCGATCTTCCTTCCATATGATCAACGGCCAATAAACAATCTCCCGGACCCACTGCACTTTCCCCGCACCTTTCCTTTTAATCCCAATCGTTTTCTTTTGTAAACTAGATCTGACGGCCCAAAACTTATATCGCACAAATAAAGTGCCCAACCGAAGTTTTGGAAAAGTTGCGCGGTATGGGTGGTTTTCCCAAACCGCCCTGTGTTGACGTGTCTCAATATAACTGGATCGTGTGCAAAAAGCTAAATTCAGCTTACCTCTTTGGAGCCGCGCGAATACCACCCAGTGGTATTTCGAAACCGCTCCCGCCATACTGCAATAAATGCAATTAAAATTGTGAAATGACTTATGGTTTAATGCATAAAACTTATAGTTTTTCTTCACATTTTCATTTGTTTGTGCCATTTTATCCTTGAGAACCTTTGCAGAGCTCTATGTGACCATTTTCAAAGCCAATTCCGAACCAGTGAACCATTTGAACTACCATTTTCTCTGCAAATTATTCCCGAAGAACCTCTATTACCTCTTATAGCCTAATTCAATCGAATTGAAGACTGTCAAAGCTATTGCAGCTCCTTCGACCATAGATATACCTGTTAACAGGTATTTTTCGACATTTCCAACCAAAAGTACTTCAAATTTCAGAGGAAAATCATCATTTTACCATCCATTGGCTAAATTAGATAAGTTGTCCGTAAAGAGAATCCAAAAAACCTCCAAAATAAAGGGGAAACCCAATAAAATTTTCCCTAGAATCCCTCCTTTCCATTTAAGCATGTTTTTTCCACTCCCTGATCATTTTTCACTACTGAAATTAATCAAATCCATCTTTTGAGCAATAAAATCCGTTTCATTATCCAGAACCCTGCTGAGAGTCCAATTCTGCCAGAAAAATCCTTCAAAAATCCCTTTCTTCCAAAAGAACTTAGAAAACAGTTTAAACTTGCTCTATTCATTCAAAAAATGACTAAGAAGCAAGTAATCCCTAAATCAGGAGGCCAAAAACCTCAGAAGAAATCCTCTGGTCAAATATCTCAAGCTGAGCCCTCTAAGCTTGATAAGCCCACCCCTGCACTCACTGCTGAGTCCACAGAAGTGGTAAGACTTGTTCAACCTCAAGTTACTTCACAAGAAAACAATGCTCTAGTTGATCTTGATTACAGAATTTTTGACCCTTCAATAGCGTTTAATCTTTTAGATTTCCATAACTGGTGTTTTGGCAAATCTGTGGAAAAATATGATAAATATGTGCCTGTATGGGATTCCAATCTTCTTAAGTACATTGTTCCTCTCACTCATGCAGCCCCAGATTTTCTAATATTGTGTCAATCCTATTATCTTCCTGATCAAATATGCATTGTTAATAAAGATAGGGACGTCTTATTCTACATTAATGCTAAAACCATAAAATCTATGTTACAATTAGACCATGACCGTAATGCTAGTTCATTGTCAATAGAGGATTTTATTCAGCTTTACCTGGACCTAAATTTTGCTTCCAAGTCCAAAATATTTCAATTTTTTTGGCCCACACCTGTCAATGTCCCTAATTTTAATCCTCCATTTGATACATTTGACTTTCCAAGTGAAACAAGGTAGATTGTCTCCATGCTGTCATTTATACTGGGATATAATAGTGATGAATTCACTGATGTTGCTATTTTGTGTTTTTTGTCTACTTTAAGTCCTGGTGAGCCTCCATCCATTGTATACAACTTTTCCAAGTTTATTGCAGAAAATATGCACTACCAGTTGTCCAGATTACCAGAAAAAGGAGTCTTTAGATATACTTCATATCTACTTCATCTCTTTTTGTATTACCAAGCAGATAAATTTCCCATTGACTTTCAGAAGCTAGATCTAGAAGCGAATTTACTTTCACTTGTATTTTGGTCATCTATTTTGAGAAAATTGAACAGAGAACATACATATGCAGATTTCAATGACTTATTTATAGTTCCTGCAATGAATTTGTTGAATAAGGAACAAATCCCTAGAATTAATGAAGAAAATAAGAGGATCTTACAACTATATAAGAGCTATAAAATAGGGGATTGGTACTTGGATAAGAACTACATAGAAATCAGAGTGTATGGCGCACTCTTGGCCCCATATAAACTGCCTAGATTTGTGACAAGAAGGATTTTTGCTCTAGAATATTTGAGGCAACTTTTGAATGCAGATGAAGTCAATTTTATGGCCTCTAGGAAAAAGACTCAGTTTAAACTAAAGAATCAAGTTGGGCCATTCATTGTTAACAACAGAGAAGCAGCAAATGAGATTAACATCAAGTTGAAAGAATTCAAATTTATGTGGAATTATGATCCTCAGGGTGTTTTAAGTCAAATCAGATTGAATTGAAATTTTTTTGCTTTCTTGCATGATTCAAAGCCTCAAATTGAAAAATATTCCAATAAACTTAAGTGGGAGGTAAATACTTTACTTGATGACGACATAAAGGGCATACAGGGAAACAGTGAATAGGATAAGCAGGTGGATCAAGGAAAAATTGTTACAGTCAATAAAGAAGTTGAAATTTCTCATAAAATAATCAGAGAGGAAGGCAGTTTCATAGCAGAAACTATTTTAGATAAGAGATTCAGAATTCCATACAGTAAGAAGAGTAAATTGACTGATCAAGAAAGGGATAAAGCTATTAATTTTGATGATAATAATGGCCATCAAACTGATGATGAGGACACTTTAATTGTAAATGAAAGACTCAAAGAGCTTCAAGATGTCCAACTTGAAACACAGAAGAAAAACACTATTATGATTGGGAAACAAACAAATGTTTATAATCCCTCTTCTTCCAAAGAACCTTACAACACAGAGTCAGATATTCAAATCAGGTTCAGAAAAATCAGAGAAAAAAATGAAGAACTCAAAAGTGAAGTATATTCTAAGTTTCTTAAAGAAAAGCCTGGGAAAAAAGATAGACTCCTCTCAGATTTTGATTACTCTTCAAATAAATTGGTAATTTCATTTCTGAAGCCCACAGTGGCTAATCCAAAAAAAATTGCAGACTACTCAAAGACAAACTTGGAAGTGGATGCAGATGCTGTCCATGAATTGGAAAAAATAGAATTCCACTGGAGAAATACAAAGATGCTGTATTCAAAAATAGTAAACAAGACTATGAATTCTATTAAGCTTGAGAAAACATTGATAAATCTTTAGAATCAAATGAAATTGGATAAAGCATCATTGTATGCCAATGGCTTAAGAATCAAAACATTGGAAGATATAGTAATTGAAGCAAGAGCTGACCGAGCAAACATTGAAGGGGAAAAAGCCATAATCAAACAAAAAAACGAAGACGTAGCAGCTCTTAGGAAACAACTAAAATTGCCTCAAAGTGAAAATCCTCAGGCAAAGGAAATCCTTCAACAAAAGATAGAGAATGATGAATTAAAACAGCTTGTTCTAAAGATGACAGCCCAAATAAAGGAAATGGAAAACCAAGTAGAAGCTTTCATGCAAGAAAATGAAAATTTAAAGAAAGCTTAGCAAGTTTTCTTTCCTACAGTTATCCAAACTGTAAGCACAACTATCCCCTCAACATTGGTAGAACATTTTGCACCGCAAGGAGTATTGGCAACTGCAGTTTCAATTACTTCTAAAGATATCTCTGCCACTTCTTCATCGACATCACGGACAAACACAGTAGGGGAAGCAAATGCTATAATCAAAGATACGGAAGACATGTCCATAAAAGATGAAGAGATAATCAATTTAAAAGACACCATAAAAAATATGGAAGCATCCAATAGAAATGCCTTAATCACTTCCAAAGGACATGAACAAAGGGCTAACAAATTAAAGGAACAGGTCAAAATTCTTCAACAGGAGGTAGATCTCACTGAGGAAGTTGCCTACATAAGAAAACATTTGTGTACAAAGATCATTGAAGGCATCCATGCTCAATGGCCTTCAATTCAAATAATCTATGAACAAAGAGATCTGTTGCAAGCTACATTAGCAGAAATTGATAAAACCAAGGAAATTGGGAACAAGCCCACACAAGCTATTCAAATCATTGGATTTCTGAATAGTAAAAACAAAGAGGAGCTAGAAGAATTAAAAATTCCTGATAGAACTGAGGCAATCCTTTAGGTAAGAAAGGTTCTTACCAAGAGAAATATCATGAATAACTTGGAGGATAAATGTGAGACTATGCACTTGTCCATTGCCAAATTCAAGGCAAAGTATGATCTACTGCTAGAAGCTAGACTACTTGATATACATGGGTTCAATGCGAAACTATTGACACAGAAGGATTATGATGATAAGATTAGGACCCATGCAAAAGAACAAGCAAAGAAACCATTGCCTCAAGGGTCTCTTAGTGGAAAGGTAGTCTTTGAGTATTTTAAAAATTTGTTTTTCTTGCATCATGAAATTAAACATATGTTTGTAGTAAAGCCTAATTTTTCAAAATATACTAAGGCCGATGAATGCTATAGGAAGCTGAGAACTATAAATATTCTCGCTCCTCAAGAATGGCAAGAATTCATAGACCTTTTGTGAAATTGACAGGAAAGAACAGCGAAATCATTCAGAGATCATGTTTTTACCTTAGGGTGAAAGTACAGGGTCAAAGTGTAGCAGGTATAAAGAGTATCAATGAAATGCATATTTTACTGCTAGTCATTTTTGAAAGTATAGCAGTAAAACAGTAAAAATAAGAGATAAAGAGTATCAGGATTGAAAGTGAAAAGAATGAGTGATCTACAAGCCATCTTCCACGAGATAAAGCATCCAATGCTAGCAATGCTCATAGCAAATCATGAAATAATTTTAATTAGGATAATTAGTTCTATATTTTCTTGTAAAAGAGAACAACTTGCAAACCGTTTTGCTGTTGTCCCTCTTCTTATGTTATATTTCCTATTTTTCTTTGAAACATTATCTCAAAATTTGAGATATTTTGTAAGCAGATTATTGCTATAAATACTTAATCTTTTGAAGTATTCAGTGTGGAATAAAATTTATCAATACTACTATAGTCATTTTGCTAGATATATTGAAGTTGGTGTGAGTCAATTAGGAAAGCAACAGACTAGAATTGAGATTAAAGACATCATAACTCAGGATTCTTGTGCTGACCAGCTAAGTCTAGTATTTTTCCTGTTTTCATTCTTTTTCTTTCAAAAGTTTCCATACATTCATTTTAATGTGTTTCTATCTTTAATGATCAACTAGGAGAATTTAGACAGGATTAGTGATAAAAAGCTCCATGTTTTTAACTAGTTGGCATTGTTATGTTTTCTACTTGATAACCGAACTGTAGAATTCTTAATTGCTCTAGGTCCTTGTTTGATTCCCTCCTTCAATATTCATTTCTGTAACTTAAGGATTCTTAAGTGATTTTGTTCAGATTTCACCCATTCTATCAACAATGCCTATTCAAAATCCTTTGAAGGTCATCTACCCTACCCTTAGTACATTTTCATCTTTAAGTCTTATTTCTTCGCTCCGCTTGCCTAGAAAGTTGACTCCATAGCCCAATGGTCTGGTAGATCCCTATGTGGTTTACCTTGAAACACTTTTTATTCCCACCACACTTTCAAAACAAGTCCCATTGTCCACTCATAACTAGCCTAAAATTCAATTATAAAACAAATTTAAATATTTAGGAGAGATCCCTCTCCGAAACTCAGGAAGGCTAGATCCTGAATTCTAAAAGAGGTTCTTGGTTACCCCTGTTTTTCTTAACTACAAAATCCTCATCCCACAACCTGAGAGTTACTATGGTGATAACATATTGGCGACCATACTAGGAAACTAATCATTCTCTAGTTTTATGTTTAATCTTCAAGGAAGATTTTTAACTATATCTTTTCTACTTTAAGATTTAATTTAAAGGTTGTGGGTATTTCCCCAATAAACATTCTAGATCCCAATAAATTCTATTACACTAGATCCAACCTTGATCCTAATCCTCCAGATATAGTAGACAATCTAGACTAGATAGGAAAAAGGAAAAAACAAACTGTTAGTTCCGAGACTGAAGTGCCCCTGAAAAGAGCTGATTCTTTACCCAAAGAATTAGTAAGTTTATCAGACATTGAATTTGATTTGAAGTTTGAAAAATATCTGCTTAGAACTAAATCTGAATCTGATTTAAACAAAATTGTTTTAGATCCAGTTTTTACTTCTTATGTGAGTGAAAAACAAAAAATTATTTGTGTTCCTACTAAATCAGACAAAACTGAAATTCAAAGTCCAGTGAAAAGGGT
This sequence comes from Pinus albicaulis, assembly GCA_034641835.2. Lineage (NCBI taxonomy): Eukaryota > Viridiplantae > Streptophyta > Pinopsida > Pinales > Pinaceae > Pinus > Pinus albicaulis. Next base: position 574,130,256 of record CM076576.1, read on the forward strand.
AAATGTTACAAAAATTAAAGACACTGAAGAAGTTGTTAAGTTAGCCAATTTTTTGTCTCAATTCAAACCCCCAGTTTCCTAGCTATACACCACAGTCTTTCCAGCATCAAATTCTACTCTATATGCTGCCACATCATTTACAGATTCTACTGTTAGTTCACCTCAAAAGCCTATAAGCCCTGAGTTACCTTTGCACCATAGAATCATATATTCATCATATCCACAATCCACTGCTAGTTCATCAACAGATCCATTCATCCCTGAGCTTCGCGTGCAGCCTAAAGTAATATATCCATCATCCACTCGGTCTATTTCATCCACTACTACCATCAGCACTAGTCATACTACTTCTTTTTCATCCCCTTTGCCAAGCTCTTCAAGTACATCTGCTATTGTAATCAGCACTACTACTACCACTTTTCCTCCCAGCTCAGCAAAAATCCAAGCCATGGCAGCCAGATATGCTCCCTTGGTCTTACCACAAAATATCCATGACATGCCCTAGAATTACGAAAAAGATATCCCACTATTTGATAATTTTTCACAGATCTACAACAAAAACATTGAAGGGCCAAAGGTCATAATCAGATAGAAAAATGAAGACATAGCAGCTCTCAGGAGACAACTGAAATTTCCTCAAAATGAAAATCCCCAGGCAAAGGAAATCCTTCAACAAAAGACAGAGAATGATGAATTAAAACAACTTGTTCTAAATGTGAAAGCCCAAATAAAGGAAATGGAAATCCAAGTAGAAGCTTTCATGCAAGAAAATGAAAATTTGAAGAAAGCTGAGCAATTTTCCATTCCTACAGTTATCCCAATTGTAAGCATAGCTATCCCCTCAACATTGGCAGAACATTTCACACCGCAAGGAGTATTGGCAACTGTAGTGTCAATTACTTCTAAAGATATCTCTGCCACTTCTTCATCGACATCACAGATAAACACAGTAGGGGAAACAGCTGTAATAATCAAAGCTATGGAAGACATGTCCATAAAATATCAAGAGATAATCAGTTTAAAAGGCACCATCAAAGATCTGTAAACATCCAAAAGAGATGCCTTAATCACTTCTAAAGGACATGAACAGAGGGCTGACAGAATAAAAGGAACAGGTGAAAATTCTTCAACAACAGGTAAATCTCCTTTGGCTTGAGGAGTTGCCTACATAAAAAAATCATTTGTGGAACAAATATTATTGAAGCATCCATGCTCAATAATAACTAATTAAATAATCTATGAACAAAGAGATACATTTGGAAGAAATTGCATTATGAAGAAATTGATAAAACCAAAGAAGGAAATTAGGAACAAGCCCACACAATCTATTCAAATCATTGGATTTATGAATAGTAAAACAAGAGGAGCTGAAGAATTAAAAATTCTGATAGAACTGAGGCAATCCTTCGGAGTGAAAGGTTCTTACCAAGATAAATATCATGGATAACTTGGAGGAGAAATACGAGACTATGCACTTGTCCATTGCCAAATTCCGGACAAAGTATGATGCACTAGAAGTTGGACCGCTTGATATACATGGGTTCAATTAGAAGCTATTGACACAGAAGGATTAGATGATAAGATTAGGACTCATGAAAAAGAACAAGCAAAGAAACCATTTCCTCAAGGGTCTCCTAGTGGAAAGGTAGTCCTGGAGTATTTTGAAAATTTGTTTTTCTTGCATCATGAAGTTAAACATGTTTGTAGTAAAGCCTAATTTTTCAAAATATACTGAGGCCAATGAAACCTATAGGAAGATGAGAACGATAAATATTCCCGCTCCCCAAGAATGGCAAGAATTCACAGACCTTTTGTGAAATTGACAAGAAAGAACAGCGAAATCATTGAGAGATCATGTTTTTATCTTAGGGTGAAAAATTTAGGGTGAAAATACAGGGTCAAAGTGTAGCAGGTATAAAGAGTATGAGTGAAATGCATATTTTACTGCTAGTCATTTTTCAAAGTATAGCAATAAAACAATAAAAATCATAGATAAAGAGTATCAGGATTGAAAGTGAAAAGAAAGAGTGATCTACAAGCCATCTTCTACGAGATAAAGCATCCAATGCCAGCAATGCTCACAACAAATCATGAAATCATTTTAATTAGGATAATAAGTTCTATATTTTCTTGTAAAAGAGAACAGCTTGCAAACTATTTTGTTGTTGTCCCTCTTCTTATGTTATATTTCCTATTTTTCCTTAAAACATTATCTCAAACTTTGAGATATTTTGTAAGAAAATTATTTGTATAAATAATTCATCTTTCGAACTATTCAGTGTGGAATAAAATTTATCAAGAATACTATAGTCATTTTTATGGATATATTGAAGTTGGTGTGAGTCAATTAGCGAAGCAGCATAATGGAATTGAGATTAAAGATATCATAACTCAGGATTCTTGTGCTGACCAGATAAGTCTAGTCTTTTTCCTATTTTCATTGTTTTTCTTTAAAAAGTTTCCATAGATTCATTTTAATGTGTTTCTATCTTTAATGATCAACTAGGAAAATTTAGACGGGATTAGTGATAAAAAGCTCCTTGTTTTTAACTAGTTGGCATTGTTATGTTTTCTGCTTGATAATCGGACTATAGAACTCTTAATTTCTCTAGGTCCCTATTTGATTCCCTCCTTCAATATTCATTTCTATAAATTAAGGATTCGTAAGTGCCATTTTGTTTAGATTTCACCCATTCCATCAACAAAGCCTATTCAAAATCCTTTGAAGGTCATCTACCCTGCCCTTAGTACAATTTCATCTTTAAGTCTTATTTCTTAGCTCTGCTTGCCTAGAAAGTTGACTCCATAGCCTAATGGTCTGGTAGATCCCTCTGTGGTTTACCTTGAAACACTTTTTATTCCCACCACACTTTCAAAAAAAGTCCCATTGTCCACTCATAACTAGCCTAAAATCCAATTATAAAACAAAGTTAAATCTTTAGGAGAGATTCCTCTCTGGAACTCAGGAAGGCTAGATCCTGAATTCTAAAAGAGGTTCTTGGCTACCCCTAGTTTTATTAACTACAAAATCCTCATCCCACAACTTGAGAATTACCAGGGTGATAACACAAACCATGTATACATGTGTATATTTTGGATAGTTGAACTACATTTGGCACGTTATCACATGTTGTGATATAATGTTTTGTTTTTAAAACTCAAGTTGTCATTATATTTGTTAAATATAAAATGAATCTACATGGAAATTTAAAATTATAATTCACACATACATGTGTATATTTTTGATAGTTGAACTACATTTGACATGTGCTCACATGTTGTGATATAATGTTTTCTTCTTAAAACTAAAGTTGCCATTTTATTTGTTAAATATAAAATAAATCTAGATGGAAATTTCAAATCACATTTAACACATACATTGGTACATGTTATGCATTTGAACATTAGTGTGAATGTTATATAATCTTAGGATGTACATATATTATTTAGGTGATATTTAAGTATGTAGTTTGCATGATCATACATTTCATTTAAAAAAATCATAGATGGTTAAATACATATTTAAGTTCACATGAATATATGTACATAAAGATTATTGAAATGCATGTTTTAATATATGGAAAGAATATTGAAGTACAATACACATCGATGTATATATCTAAAAAAAATCATAAAATGTAAAGGTTAGAAGGGATACCTTGGCCCCACACCAGCATCAGAAGCCCATCAGAGGCAACTATAGGGGTTCGTTCCGAGGCCGCTCTCACTATGGCCATGACGAACGATTGGAATCCAGTGAGGGCTCTGCATCTGATAGCCATGAGGTTTTGGCTCCTCAAGCATTTGATAACATTCATGGTGAGAATTTTTTGCCTCAAGAGAAGCCTAATGGTAGAAGAGGCTATAAGAAATCCACAATTTTGCAATATGTGCAACCTTTACCTAGGAAAACCAACCCGCTTGTAGTTTATGAGGCCACGATGGAGGATATAGGTGTTTTGGTTACGGACATGGACGGTTTCTGAACTAGAGATTACGATGTAGAGTACCCAGTCACTCTGATCGTCCATGCAGACATTCTGAAGCCTCCTCGAATGCCCACAGCTGAGGAGAAATCCATTGCTAGAGAATATGGGTGTCTGATAGAGGTAGAGCACCAGGCGATAGGAGAAGATGATTGAACTCCATGATTGTTCGGTAGCAAGGTTAATTTTTGTTTTTTGTCACCTCAGGATATACTTAAACTCAATTTTTTTTATATGGGCCACTAAATATTTTGTATTACAAGTCTGGATGACACTCTTGAGGGGTTGGTTTCCTCCTTTGAGGCAACCCCAAAATTGGTTTATTTTGAATACTACCAATGCAGGGATAGGTTAAGAACTACTTTACATCTCCGCCCATTGCCTCTATATAGTTTTTCATGCTTTTAATATACTTTAGCCCCAAGTTACAAAAAAAAGAATCACATGAATATATATACATAACAATGATTGGAGTACATGTTTGAATATTTGTAAAAATTATTGAATTATAATACATATCAATGTATATCTAAAAAATATCATAAAATTATAGGTGTTCTTAGATGTTTCAAACAATCATAAAATTTTAAAATTACATTAAAACATATATCCAGTACACAACATTTTTCATTAATGTACATAGAAAAGCTACCTTGAGTTGATAGTAAACTGTAAATTACAAAACACGTACCATGCATTTTTCATTCAAGAGTGAATATTATAATTTACTTAATAGACACATCTAAAACAAAATCATGCAACTTAAAATTTTCATTATAGCAACTATGCTAGATACACACATATGTACATCTTGAAATAATGACATTTTGTCAAATTGTATCAAAGAATATATGAAATAATTTAAGACCAGATAATATAGACACGTGTATGTGTACATGTGTATAAATTACTTGTGTGCGTGTACCAAAACAATGTACATGTGCAAACACTTGTACATATAACATAAAAAGGCAGTTCAATTTTCAATCAAGTTCTGGAAGTTCTAAAGGATTAATCCAAAGAAATAAATTGTTGGGCAGTTCAATCAAAAAAATTCCAATGGAACCCCATCTTCAATGATCTCTTCATGATCAGCTTCTGACATTTTCCATTTCTTAATTTTCGATTTTTTTCTTTGATTGAACTTCTATCAACTTCATTCGTGATGCACACACCAAGTGACTATATTGAAAATTTATGACCTCAGGTTCATAATCTTGAATGTAAAAATAAACCCCACTTTGATGAGTTTGATGGTAAAATTAACCTTTTCGTATAATATACCCTTGGTCATATGTAAACCCGTTATCATCATAGTTTTTCAAGAATTTCATCTTTCGTTCAGTGTAACATATCAAATAATACTTCAGATTTTCATGGTTGATAGTACGTGAAACTACAACAAAAACATCTCCTACACAATAAAACAAACTTAAGTATTTAAATTTAGATCATAATTAACATGAAAAACTAACTATAATATTAACATGTGTACTTGATTTTATTATCTATTTCTAGATCTCTATCATTTTAAGGAAATTAAAATGTTACCTTCTCTAACAAGATCAAAAACTCGATCACCTTCCGATGATATTGTAGTCCCCTTTGATTCCATTTCTTCAAAGCTTGCAATAGACATTTTCCTATTTGTACTTAGTTCACTATGTTGCCAATATTTTACATACATTTTTTTTTCACAACCATCATTGGATTCTGTGTTGTCTATGCAAACATGACAAAAACAATAATATTTTATTTTCTCCAACGCAATCACATTTTTGGAGAGCTTTGTTTTAATTGAATGTAATTTTCGAGTCCCTTTTATTGTTTCAACGTCGTCTCCAATCGATATATCTACATCTTGGACCCCAATATGCCAAAAAACCCTATATGGAAAATTCAAAGAAGAATATAAAAATGTTATCAAAATACCATCAAAGATAATCATTGTGATAAATATCGTTTAAAATTAGAAATCCAATAAAAATTAAATTTAATGTACCTTTGTACTTCCCTTGATCGGTTAGTCTCATGGCTCAGTGCAATGAGGCACCATTGAACAACTTCTTCAGCTGAGACAAGTCTATTTGTAGAGCGGTCAATTTGATATCTTCGAAATGCTCATTTTATACATGCCCCTGCACCATCATGTTCTCCTTTTCCATGACCGGTCTCAAAGAAATTCCAACAATGTTTAATGTGGGTTTTCATATGAAGACGACACAACCAAAATAATAATCATGAAGGTTTGAATTTACTTGCATATCCATCTGAGCATATCCGATGTTCATTGAATTTTATTCCATGAATTTTCAAGGAGTTATAAATCTTTTCAAAACAATGGTGTATAAAATATGTATCATGTGTACGATCGTCATTGATATAAAAGTTATACTCTTTAATAACATGCCTATTTTCACTCGTGCTTTCTATATAATCAACATTTTGTTTAGCATGTCTATATAGAATATGTACAAGAATGGAGACTTGGTCAGAATGATAGTATTCACTCTGTATTTATTTTTGTGAAACGAATGTGTAGTTTTCTGCAAAATCAACTATTGAAAAAATGGTCCCTGGTGGAAAAACTTCACGAGATTTTTTGAATTGCAAGTCCTTCCATTGAGATCTGTGGGAATGCTTTGTGTATTTATAAATTTCTGCCTCAAAATTTCTCAAAAAATCTATCACAAAAAAATGTTCTTGTAAATCAATTCTTTTAGCACTTGTAGTACTCCTTGAACCAATCAATATATGGATATATTCATATATACTCCATTTCACTTTTATTTTGGACAATGATTGATCATTTATATCAGTGAGATATTTTTTTTGAAATTTTGTCAAATTTCCACAATCATAGCATTTTTTACCACCAACACATCTATTTTTGTAAAATAATTCATGGATTTCTCTTCCACATATAATTTGAGATATGAAATCATGGATAGTGGAAGGAGGAGGAAAATTTTTCAAAAATATTTACCAAAAATAAGGAATGTGTAATAATATAAATGAAATTCCACATGATAACGCCAACAACAAGTGTCGCGTAGAGTGATAGGTTTAACATACCATGGTTTTTGTTGCACAAAAGCATTGATTGAGACATCAATTTCATGATTCTTTCTTTTAATTTGTTGAACAACTCTATCTGAGTGGTGTCCAAGAAATTCTTTGCATGTTCTTCGTACTGATTTCGTGCTATTCTTCTTCGCATCACATCCCTTGATTTTGGTGAAACAAGAGATTTTTTCATCCAATATTAATATATTATATTTTTTAATATTTCTCCAAGTATATCATTATATTGTTGCCTACAAATAGTTGTCCAACAAGCGAGCTCATCATTTACATCTATTTGCAATCGAAATTTTTGATGTTTCTGTAAATTTTTCCGTGAGGTTCCTAATTCTTGTGCCATAGATTTTACCAAGCGATTCTCTTTAGTACTTGATGAAAACACTACCATTTTCATTTTTATACGTGCATCTGAATCACTTTTATTTCTGGATGTTCCAATTGACTTTATAGCACTATTTGTATTTTTTATCACAATTTCCTTCATTTTTTGATCTTTTGTTAACTTTTGAATACCCAATAAAGTCGTAGCTTCTTTTAATTTCCTTGATGTTAAGAGACTTTTCAAATTTTGGGCTTGAACTACCACAATTTCATCTTTGAAGAATGAATCAATAATGTGATTAACACGATATCGTATAACATGGTCAGCGTTTTTATCTCCATATGTGTGAGTGTTAACATTTTCTAACATCTCATCATCGATATTGATTTCATCTATACATATTAGAATTAAATGTACATAATAAGTTTACATATTCAATAAATAATTAAATTAATAAATATGTATAATTTTAATAATACACAGTCAACATTTATACACACACACACACACACACACACACACATACCTGGTGATTAAATTTCTTCACTTGAATTTCTTTCAACATTTTCACCATATTCAATCATTGGTTCAATATCTCTTTCACTTTATCTTTCAAAATTTTGTATCTCATCATCAATTTTTTGAGGAATATCTCTCTCTATTTACATTGCAAAATAATTTTCAAATTAGTTGATCAAATAAAAATTAAGTTTCACAATACACTAGTCAATTTTTAAATATTAAATTTATAATATTTACATTTACATACAGGCTTCAACTTCTATTTGAGGTTGATTTTCCCTTTCAATATTTGAGTGTTCTTCTCTCTTTTTTTTTGTGATATTCTATCCATTTTTCTCTACGTTCCTCAGGGTCTCTTGTTCAATCATATATTCTCTTGCAATTCCTTCGATTTCCCATGGTAATTGAGTATGAAGCTCAAAAAATTTCCTTCAAAAATTTAGACAAAAAATCAATTAAAAAAAGTATCACAAAAGACTTAATTTTAAAGAAACACTTTTTCAATTTTTTTGCACAAAAGACATACTTCAACCCAAAACACTTAGTTTAAAAATTACGCTAAAAAAAAATCTTTTAAAAATGAAATGAAGCTTAGAATTTTTTCTTTCAAATCCTGTAAAAAAAATCACTTAAAAATTTAGACAAAAACTCACTTTAAAAAATCATTATAAAAGATTTACTGCAACCCAAAACACTTACTCTAAAAAAATGTCACTTTAAAAAATACCTCCAAAAAATTTCCATTAATTAAACCCAACCTCTTAAAAAATGTCACTTTAAAAAGTACCTCCAAAAAATTTCCTTTGAAAATTAAGCCCCAAAGCCTCTAAGAAAATATCTCTAAAAAAAATACCTCCAAAAAATGTCTTTTGGAAATTAAGCCCAAAAAGCCTCGAAAAAAATATCACTTTAAAAAATACCTCGAAAAAATTCCGTTTGAATATTAAGCCCAAAAAGAGTCCTTTGAAAATTAAGCCCAAAAAAGTTCTTTCGCAAAATCAGCCCAAATGAAGAAATGTGTGAAATTATGCGAAAAGAATGATTTTGTTTTTAGATATTTATATAGCTGCGAAATGTTTTTTTAGAGGGGCTTCGTCGAATTTTTTGACCGACATAAATTCGATTAAAAGTTCCGTTGAACTTCTGTAAAAACTTTAGATGAACTTATGTGTCATTATAATTAATGGGTTGATGGGTCAAAAACAATTTGGGCAAACTTTATTAAAAGTTTGGCCGAACTAACATGTCTACAACTATGCAACAGCTCGGCTCTGAACACATTTCTTCAACTTTGGAATGATTAAACTCCATGAAACTTTATGAATTAACTATCATAACCAAGAAAATAATTTGCAGAATTCAATCTACTTTTAGGAAATATAAATTTGATGTAATTCCATAAATATTAACTAACTTTAATTAATTTTGTAATAAAATGAGTGCAGACAATTTTTGAAGGTCATTATGATTCAGTGAAACCAAAATTCCGTATCTTCCAAAATACATGTAACAACTCTATTTCCACTTTTTTTTTTTCTTTTGATAGTCTAATGAGTAACTATCTTCAATTGCATTAAGGTAGTTCATCACTCTTTGACGCATTCGTGCATTCGATTTTCATCTCCCTTACTATGGATGTATTCAAGTCCAACATTTTTCATTAGCTATTTTTCTTGGATGCCCAACATTGACTACATCTCTTTACTACCTTGTTTTAATATAATGGAATTTTCTGATACTTATGCTAACCATAGCATAATATAATTCTTATATTATACCTTTAACATTTTAATTCCATTATTGTTATCGATGTAAAATCATATGTTACTCTATTTTCTATCTAAGTCATTCTTACTATGCTTATAGCCACTTTATTTTATATTATCAACTTCCACTAGTTGATAATTATATATTTATATTTAATTAAGGTTATAAATGGGACCTTACCAATGTATTTATTATACTAATTTACATATGTACGCATTTAATTTTCATATTTGATCCATTATCACCTTAGAATGAATTCTACCTTATCACAGATCTACTAACCTTAACTTCGTAATCCACATTATAAGATATATAATTTATAACTTTTACAATTTCATATCGTATCTTAATTTATCATTTTAACATAAGGACTTTATATTAATATCTATGATCTTATATGGGATTGACGTCATGTTATATAAATACTAATGTATGTAACGTATACATACATTCTTGAGATAGCATGGAGTTTCATATCTCTCATGGGCTTTGCCGCATATTAACCTAACACTGGTTCATATAATGATACGAATTCATGTAGTTTTTATTTGATATGACTATTCGTAATATTTTGCAGTCAAAAGCTTTTAATTACTTTATCCTTTTGAGATTTTATCACTTATGAGAAGTACTGTGTTGATTAATGCCATCACATGGCCCTGGAGACTTCGCTTCTTGTTTGCTAGATTTATTCCCTTAGGTTCGATCAACTCCACGTGGATGTTTACGATTGAATCATATTGTTGTTTCAAATTAACTCTTATTCTTCCCTAATTTCATTTGGTTTTATTCATTGTTATTTTGGCACTGTGTTTTTCTTTTCTTTTTTCGGCTCTTGTTCTTCCTCAAACCCTTGTCTCGAAAGCTTCCATGTCATTCATTCATCCTTGCCAGAATCATGACGCAAAATGTCTTTGGTTCCCATTAAGGTTTCGTGAGGGAATACCTTCGCATCTTCTTCAGGTAACATTTAGTTTTAGTTGAAACCTTTTCAACATGAAATCTCCGTTATATATTTTAATTCACCTTAAATTCATTTTTTCGAATAATTATGCTCAACAAATTATATATATATTCACACTGATTGCATAGTTCTCTTTTTGTTGTAGGGTTTTACATTTTTGGATGAGTATATTAGCCATTATCCTTCGAAGTTCAGGAAATCTATAAGCTAACTTGTCGTCGGTGTCCACTAGGTAATAATTTCACTTATTTACCCAATTGATTTGAGCTTACTGTAAATTTGAAATCCATAATTATATTATAGTTACCTTTGGCATCATTTCCCTTCCATATCTTGCGATATATTAGATCGATACTAGTTTATCTTTGTATTTGTTTTTTTGTTAATTTTCGTTTATTCATACTTTGATTCTTTGCATTAATATTTTGTTGTTTTTAATTTTGATTGCAGGCTTGTTATTTTTCTCGTTGTAACTAACCCTCCATCTATGTCTCCTCCAACAGTAAGAAACTTCCCTCTACGAGTATACTTACCTTCCTTTCATTTCAAACTAACCGTTCTTATTCTTGGCATCAAAATGCCTCTCAATTTATGAGTTTTCTGATATCTTAACCCTTCCATTCAAAATTCTCTCTGCGTCTTTCCAATTAATATATATTAATAACTTTTTGTTAAATAAATTTATGGGTTTTCAATCGACTATGGATTTTTGTTAATTCACCTAGCTCTTCTCTAATCTACTATGAGAAACCATCGTCAATATTGGTCGTTCTACCCTTCTCTAATGGACATAAGGGTTTTCCCAATGAATATACACTACGTTATATAATATATATTTTGACTTCATTTTATTTTGAGGGTTCTGCGTTGAAACTTTCATTAGTTTGTCACTTCAATTTTTTAGGAATATGAATGTAAATCTTCATCGGTAATTGACCCAAGTTACATTGGATAAATCCTTATAGCTCTCGGATGCTCATTCTATCTTCAGAATTCTGATTTATGAGTTGACTCAAAACTCCTCTATTCCTCATGAGGATTTTAGAATACTATTTGTTCTCGAATTATTCAAGCTTTCTCACGTATAGGCAATTTCATTCTTTTTTATTTATTCTAAATGAATTTAACACCACAATATTACAAATTGATAGTCTGTATACGTTTCTTATATTTATTTTTATATATTTAATTGCAAAGAATAGGATATGATGACACTTATCAATACTTTGTATAGGAACAATAATTTGTTCACAGTTCCTCAGAGTTTGTCAAGCACTTTGTTGAAGATAATTTAGGTAATCATTTTCCCTCTGTTTCTATTAATTTCTTCTTGCTATTATGTTCCTCTTATTCTCAGTTTAATTTTTATTTTTTTCCTAATTTTTATATGCATACTTACTTTCCTGATGTATTTCAACCAGTAAGGTAATATTTCTATGTTTAATTATCAACATCACTTATTTACATATTCATTTCTTTATTGAATTTAAGGAAATTTCTTAATTCATCTTTAATTGTTTATGTATAGGTACTCTTTTTTCTTTCCCGCTCACTTATACAAAAATTCTATAATTTTGTAAGTCATACATTGAAAATAAAATTTTATTTTATCTTCATAGGTTGGTCCAGAATTCTTTAAGGACTTCCTCCTTTTGTATTCTAAAAAAATTCGAAGTGATAATTTGGTTCTAATCATGGGATTCAATCTTGGACTCTATCTAAATTTTATTACAGTATTTAATTAACATTTATGTACATAGAAATATCCAAACTTACTTTGTGTTAGTATAATACATTTATTTCAAAAGTTTAAGCTATGTTTATTTTTCTGCATCTATTAGGTTATGTTTGACATTTGATCCATTCCTTAGTTAATGCTATGGTTTATGTAGATATAGAAAATCTTCTAAACATATTACCATAGAAGATATTGTTTGAAATTCACAATTTCATGTTTAATAAGAGAAAATATTTTCCTCATTCTATGTAAATTTTTTATTTATGTTATTATGGCTCAATTGATAAATAAACTAAATTTATTTTCCTTTCCATGTATTTATCTATTTCTCTATGTATATAATAATAAGATTCCCAACCTAACATCAGATTTAAACATGTTACAGAGGTTTAGACATTTTGAGAGTTAGTATAATTCGTATAATTTTCTGTGTAACTATACAAGACTACACTATATCTGTTATAGTAGGTTCTGTTAAATATATCAAAATTTGTAACTTACAACTAACAAATTAACATAATACTATGTAATAACACAAAAATATAATTTATCACTTAAATTTCTACCTAAACCATCATATCTCTAACTTTCATCATAATAACACAATGATAAAACATAATTAAATAAATTGTGCATACCAATTCTCGTAAGACAATTTTCCACCCAACCTTGACCTTTCTCTCCACAGCTCCCCCTGAGTATAGACCATTTCCTCCCAGGTGTAGACAACCTCTTTTCTACCCATGGTTGGCTTATGTAGGCCTTCTTTCCCTTCAACATGTTTCCATAACTGTGTCCAGTTAATCGGGATGTTGTTTTCCTTTTTTCCTAGGCTTTCCTTTTGTTTTTTCCACAAAAGTACTTCAAAACTATATTTTTCATCTTTCTATTTTTATTCCACCTCTTCCCAGTAACTTTCCACTTTACTGTGGTATGTTTTTAGATTTTTTTATCTTGAATCTCATATTTAAATTTTTTAATTATTTTCTCCAAGGATTTTTCAAGAATCTGGGGAAGTCTTGGGAAATCTTATCCATCCTCATGGACTTAGATTCCCGATCTCTAATTATACTCTAGTCTTTGCACAATAATAAAATTTCTAATTTTATTAAATTTAAAATAATAAAATATCTCCACAATAATTGTTTTCCTTTGGGTTGTTCAACTTTCTAATAAAAGAAGGAAAAATAGGGATATTACAATACACTGAAAAAAGAATTGAAAAAAATATGGTGCATTACACTAGTTCCTCATGTGTAATGGGTAGTTTTTAGATTTTTATTTTATAACTAATATGTTAAGAAATTTTGTGTGAGCTGAAACATATGCAAACTATGCATTTTTTTCATATTGGATCAATTCAAAAAAATCTAGTAATTATGATATGCATTGGTTGGTTTCGTAAATATAATGAAACGGAAGTAGACTTTGTCTCGATTGTTGTAACAATTTTTTTTTTCTCAAAAACAAAAAGTTTTCAAAGAATACACCAATGCATTAGAACATGAATTTTTATGAATATTTTGATTGTTAAATAACAGAAACTCGAAGAAATGTTAAGTTCACATATCAAATGTGAATAAAAAATTCCAAAAAATAAATAATAGAAAGCTAATAAAATTTCTGACAATTTTTTTTAATCCTAAAATGAAATTCTAAACAAAAAAATTGTTTTGGCTCATAGAAAGTTGAAGAACAGAAATAAAATAAATAAATAAATGATATTTTTTCTCGAAAAAGGGAAAAAAGTGTAACAAATTATACTGAGGGAAAATTTGACTTTTATGTAGCTTTAATTTTTTTATGTCTATTTTTGTTTGCAAAAATTATCTCTTGTAAATTAAATTTTATTATTATTTAATTTTCATTTTTGAAAACCAAAATAACTTTAAAGCCATGAGAAACCTATAAAATAATAAAATCGTGTACTGTATATTTATATAGCTTAAATTTATAGTTTCAATAATGTTTTACCAAATTTTAAGTAACATTAACAAAAAAAAAAAAATTGAAAATATAAATATAAATATAAAATAATTTAATATTCATAAAGATAACTCTTCTCTAAATACAAACTCATTCAAAAAATTAATATATAAATTGATATAAACAATAAGTTAAAAAAAAATTGCATTCAATAATAAAAATGAAAATTATCTAAAAATACCCAACACATTAACAAATCTAATTCAGTAGAAGCTGAAAAAAATTAATTAAAAACAAATAAATAAAAATAAATGAAAAATTAACTTTTAATATAGACAAGTTAATAAACATATGTTACCTTTCATAAATAATTAAAAATAAATAAATAAATAAAAAGCATGAAAATTTAACTTTCAATATAGACAAATTAATGATGATATGTAACCTTTCTTTATTTAAGAAAAAAAATGTATGGCGTTAGAAAAATGACAACTCATATCTGACCTAACAAAGTATCTTAGGTATCATCAAGGAATATACACTGTTAGAAATATGACTAGTCACACTTTTGTACTCTTAAAGTTTTCTAAATAGAAAGGGTTGGACTAAATATTGTTTCTCAAATGAGTAGAGCGAGCGTATACATGGTACTTTTATCCTATATCTTATATTTTTGTTCCCAATGATAAATGATTAATTTTTCTTATGATATTTTGTTTCATGTATCTATTTGAAAAAAATCACTTATTAACTCACGTTTGAACATGTTAGATTGTTATATTTTGGTACATATTCAATACAGGCAGTAAAAAGTTGTGATATAGCCTTATCCAATTGATTTAATTAACTATTTAATTAAATCAATTATGTCAAATCGTTTACTATCGATAAGTGTTTGTATAATATTTATTTGCATTCATTGAAATATCATCTTTATAAATCGTAGCGAGAATATAATTCATCCCAAGATACATATATATAGATACATTATTTACTTCAAGCTTGCTATTACTCCCATCTACCAAGTTATAAATGGTAATAATCCCATCCATTCACCCAATTATATTTCACTGGGAAACTGGTCCGATAAATCCAGTCGGCGCCACCATACCAAATGGAAAAGGGACGGTTTTTAAGTCTCTCACTAGGTGGTTTTCCCCGATGTTTTTGCACTAATTTTTGGGGCCTAAACGGTTTTTGTGCTATAAGGAGCACATGACACTATGAATGGGACCAAATATTAATCCAAAAATAAAATACCATCAAAACAGTTGTTCTCCCTCCAAATCTCCTACAACTTCTAGCCCTAGTTAAACATATCCTATTCTTAGAGCAGAAGTTCAATCTCACCTCAAATCCTAGTTCTACTCATAAAGAACTCTCTTAAAATTTTATTCCAGAATGACCCGAAATACAAACCTTAATAAATATATTGGAAGAAATTTCAGGAAATATTTGAGGGAACTGGTGTATTAACCTGTTCTAAGAGAAAAAAGCTCACAATAATCCCTTTTTAGTTTCATCTCCATTCTCACCATAGGAAATATCTGATATCCAAAAATCAATCATCTACTAGTGAGATTCAATCCTCTTCTACCCCTCAAACTCCATCATTTATTCCTCCTTCTTTTACAAATTCTCAAAAAAATTCTTCATCAATTCACATTACTTATTATTTCGAGTCTACAAATGTTGCCTCAAGAATTATTAGTCCATGGAGTTGTTCAATTACCACGTCCTCTCCATTCTTTACCTAAGCATCCTGAAATATGGTTTCCTAAGTATAACCAGATGATGGTCTACGTCAAGAAGAAAATATCCATATTTTTATGCTTTCCATGAATATTAAAGATGTAATTGAAGAATATTGTGTAGTTAAATTATTTCCCCATACTTTTCAAGGATCATTTGGATCATGGTATTCCTCACTGCCATCATGCACTACACCATGGAGGCTCTTCGATTCAATATAGAAGGTAAGCCATGAATCCATAAGATAATAGTGAAATGTCACAAGTCGTATCCAATAAATATTCATACATACATTCACATTGGTGTTGTCATATTTTGGACTTAAATAATATATTATTGAGTGCAAAGAAACTACAAAATGGGGGAACATAACTTCATCAACCAAAAAAATTCATGTTAGAAGAAAGAAGAGTTATAATCAAATCATCCCAAATAGTTAGTAGCAAGCTATACTATTTATGAAAGTAAAATTAAGAAGTTAAATAAAAACCATTTATAGTAGATAATAAATTCAAGGATTGAATATTTCAACTTATGTTGCATTGGAGAAATATCACCCATGAAAGGTTTTGTAGACACCTCAATAGGGTGACTGAGAGCAAGACATATTTTTTAGTAGTTCGAACAACCCTTGTTCATATCTCCATGCATCAATTTTTCTAATTGAAATTATGCTTTTTATGTTGAAATCATGTTTCTAAGCAATGACCTATAATGGAAACATGAGCACCCACTGGAATGACAAACCTAAAGAAAGCACAACTTGACATCCTATAGACTAAAATATTTTTGCAAGAAAAAAACATGTTCAAAAGACTACTTTGAAGAAGCCAAGTGTCATAACGATTTCCAACTATGAAATTGTATATGAACAAAGCCACTTTTAGTAGTATCCACACCACTACCCTCAAGCCACCATATCAAATACGCTTGAGAGAAAAAAAAAATCTAAACAAGAAAGCCAAATTATGCAGCAGACTCGGGAAAGTATTCAAATGTTAAAGGAATTGAGAGAAATAAAACCCTCATGCATGCAAACAACAGAGAGTTTTTTAAAACACACTCAAACCATTACTTCAAAGAATCCATTGTAAGAGGAATTGTCAGCAACAAATCCATGTACCAGTAAAGACACCTCCATTAATAATTCCACCACCCCCCTCAAATTGCTACTACAAAGTTGGTACAAGAAAAAAATATTAAACTAGTTGGATAAATAGCTATATAGGATAATAAAAACAATAAGAATCTTGATTAAATTCCCCCTACATGTAGGTTGAATTGTGTTCCTCGAACTATTACACCGCTATCTAAATCAATCAATATCAATCAACCTCTTCCTAATTTACTAGGCCGGGACTCCAATGTACCATAGCAGCATCAACTCAATAAGACTTTTGATTAAATTACTCCTTCATGTAGTAATGACTGTAAAGCTTTAATTCAAGACATTACTATCCAACTCAATCAATATCAATCAACATATCCACTTAATGTGAGATCTTCAGTTGCTCGTTATGTACTACTACCTACCTAAATTTACACTAATAAACACCCTTGATGCTAATTAGAGGAAATTAATATATATATATATATATATACATAGGTGTGTATCACTATAAATTCATATGTTCGAACCAAACTTATCCAAAACAAAAATAAAAAAATATGTGCAAATTAACGTTAATTACTATAATAATATTTTAATATTTAAAATAAAAGCAAAATATACTAAGGGGAAAATTTGGAATTTTACATAACTTAATTTTTTTTAGTGTCTTTTTTTTTTTTTTTAAAAAAAAAAATTATCATAAATTAATTTATATTATTATTTAATTTTTTGAAAACGTAAACAATTTAAATATGAGAAACCTATAAATACTCAAATCGTATATTGTATATTTATATAGTTTAAATTATCAATAATGTTTCACAAAAATTCTGGCAACATTAACCAAAACAAATTGAAAATACAAACATAAACAAAATTACTTTAATTGCTGAAATAACCGTTTCCTCAAGAAGGTTAACCAGGTATGTACCCAATATATAAATAGATATAAACAATAAGTTTAAAAAAAATTTGTGTTCAATTACAAAAATGAAAAAGATATAAAACTACCCAACACATTAAAAAATCTAATTCAGTAGAAGCTGAGAAAAATATAAATAAATAAGTAAATAAAAATATATGGAAAATTAACTTTTAATATAGACAAATTAATAAACATATGTAATCTTTCTTAAATAAATGAAAATAAATAAATAAATAAAGAAGATGAAAAATTAATTTTCAATATAGAAAAGTTAATAAACATATGTAACCTTCTTTATTTAAGGAAAAAAATGTATGGCGTTAGAAAAATGAGAACTCATATTTGACCTAACAAACTATCTTAGGTATTATCAAGAAATCTACAATGTTAGAAATATGAGTAGTCACACTTTTGCACTCTTAAAGTTTTCTGAATAGAAAGGGTTGGACCGAATACTATTTCTCAAATTAGCAGAGTGAGCGTATACATGGTACTTTTAACCTATATGCTATATTTTTGTTCGGAATGGGAAATGGTTAACTTTTCTTATGATGTTTTGTTTCATGTATCTATTTGAAAATAGTGAGGCATTAACTCACTTTTGAACATGCTAGATTGTTATATTTTGGTACATATTCAATACAGACAGTAAGAAGTTTTGGTATAGCCTTATCCAATTAATTTAATCAACTATTTAATTCAATCAATTATTTGAAATCGTTTTCATATTTCTAAGTGTTTATATAATTCTTTATTTTCATTCTTGAAATATCATCTTTATAAATCGCACATAGAATATAATTCATCCCAGGATACATATAGATAGATACATTATTTACTTCAAGCTTGCTATAACTCCCATATACCAAGTTACAAACGGTATAATCCATCGATTGACTAATTATATTTCAACCGGAAACTGGTCCCATAAATCATTCGGACCCACCATACCAAACTAGAAAGTGACGGGTTTAAGTCCCTCACAAGGTGGTTTTGCAACGTGTTGTTACATTGATTCTCACGGCCTCAATAGTTTTAAGATGCCGAGAAGGAGAATCGGACTATGAATGGCACCAAACCTTAATCCAAAAATAAAATACCATCAAAACGATCATTTCTCCCTCCAAGTCTCCTATAAATTCTAGCCCTAGTTCGAATCTCCTATTCTTAGATCAAAAGTTGTTCAATATCCCCTAAATCTCCTAGTTTTATTCATAAATAACTCTTCTGGATTATACTCCAAAACCACCCAATGTACAAACCTTAACAAATAAATTGGAATAAATTTCTATTTCAAGATAGAAACATGTACTTTCTAAAGCCTCGAAGGAAGTATTACTTCAATATTTGAGGGCACTAGTGTATTAACCCTTTCTAAGAGCGAAATGATCGGAATAATCCTTTTGAGTTTCATCTCTTTGTCTCACCCTAGGAAATCTCCAATATCAGAAACTTCGATCATAAACCTGCGAGATTCAATCCTCTTTTAACCCTCAAACAACATCATTTATTCCTCCTTATTTTACATCTTCCCACGAACAATTTCTTCATCGATTCCACATTCCTTCTTCTTCCCAACCTACAAACATTTCCTCAAGGAGTATTAGTCCACGTTCATTTTTTCTTCTACACCTACATCCACTATTGGAACTACTTCTTGCACTCTAAATCATATGCCCAAAAGAAAACTAATCCTCGAGTTCACACAATGGCGGAGGTAGACCTTGGAAAAATGTTTGGAGTTGTTCAATTACTAGGTCCTCTCCATCCTTTACCCAAGCATCCTAAAGATGGTTGCCTAATTATAACTCGGATGATGGTCTACCTAAAGAAGAATATCTCCATAATTTTATTCTTTATGTGAAATTTAATGATGTAACTTAAGAAGATTGTTTAGTTATATTATTTCCTTATACTTTTCAGGATCAGTTGGATCATGGTATTTCTCACTACTATCACACACTACACCATGGAAGATCTTTGATTTAATACAAAAGGTAAGCCATGAATCCATAAGATAATAGTGAAATGTCACAAGTCTTAGCCAAAAAATATTCATAAATACATTGACATTAGTGATTTCATATTTTGGACTTAAATAATATATTATTGAGTGCAAAGAAACTACATGATTGGGGCACACTACTTCATCAACAAAAAAAATTCATGTGAGAAGAAAGAAGAGTTATAATCGAATCTTCCCAAATAGTTAGTAGCAAGCTATAATCTTTATGAAAATAAAATTAAGAAGTTGAATAACAACCATTTATATTAGATAAACACTTAAAGGATTGTAGATTTCAACTTATGTTGCATTATAGAAATGTCATCATGAAAGGTTTTGTAGAGACCTCAATAGAGTGACTAAGAGCAAGATAGATTTTTGACTAGTTCCAACAACCCCTTGTTCATATCTCCATGCATCAATTTAATTGAAATTATGCTTTGTATAGTGAAATCATGTTGGAAAGAGATGATCTACAATGAAAGCAAGGCCACCCAACGGAATAAAAAACCTAAAGAGAGCACAACTTCACATCCTATAGATTAAAATATTTGCACAAGAAAAGAACATCTTCAAAAAACTACTTTGAAGAAGCCAAATGTCATAAGAATTTCCAACCATTAACTTGTATACGAACAAAGCCACTTTTAGTAGTAACCACACCACTGCCCTCAAACCACCATTGCAAATAAGCTTGAGAGGAAAAAAACTCTAAACAAGAAAACTAAATTATGCAGTAGACTCTTGAAAATATCCAAATGTTAAAGGAATTGAGAAAAAAAAAAAAACCCTCAAGCATGCAAACAACAACACAGTTTATTAAAACTTAATGAAACGATTACTTCGAAGAAGCCATGGTAAGAGGAATTCTCAAGAACAAATCCATGTACCAGTAATCCCATCTCCATTAATAATTGCACCACCCCCCTCAAATCGCTACTACAAAGATGGTACAAGTAAAAAATAGTAAAGTAGTTGGATAAATAACTATGTAGGGAAATAAAAACAATAAGAATCTTGATTAAACCCCCCTACATGTAGATTGACGTGTGTGCCTCTAACTAATACAACGTCAAGTAAATCAATCAACATGTCCCTAATTTACTAGGTTAGGACTCCAATGTACCACACTAGCATCAACTCAATAAGTCTTTTGATTGAATTCCCCTTCATGTAGTAATGACTTGTGTGCCTCTAACTAATACACCACCATCCAACTCAATCAATATCACTCACAATATACTTAATTTACTAGGAGGGGACCCCAATATACCATACCAACACCCACTCAAATTTCCGTAATCAACAAGACCCTTAAGATGCCAATTACACTAAAAATAAATAAAATATAAAAATATCATAAATTTGTGTTTAGATCAAACTTTATCCAAAGACCAAAATAAAAAATATGTAGGTGCAAATTAATACTAATTACTATATAATATTTTAAAAATATTTAAAATAATAGTATAGAAAAATTTGACATTTATATATCTTTTTAATTATTTTATGTCTTTGTTTTATTATTATTATTTAATTAACATTTTTGAAAACCCAAATAACTTAAAGGCACAAGAAACCTATAAAATACTCAGATCCTATATTATAATACTCAGATCCTATATTATTTGGCTTAAATTTATATTTTCAATAATGTTTTAGAAAATTTTAAGAAGCATTAACTGAAAGCAAATTGAAAATATAAATATGAATATAAAGTACTTTAATATTCATAAAGATAATCTTTCTCTGAATACAACCTCGGTCCAAAAAAAGTTAACATATAAATAGATATAAAAAATAAATTAAAAAATATATATTATTCAATGATAAAAATGAAAATTATGTAAGAATACCAAACACATTAACAAATCTAATTGAGTAGAAGCTGAAAAAAATAATTAATAATAAATAAACAAATAAAAAGACATATAAAATTAACTTTCAATATAACATATAATATAGAAAAGTTAATAAACATATGTAAACTTTCTTTATTTAAGAGAATAAATGTATGGCATTAGAAAAATGAGAAGTCATTATTTAAAAATGTAACCTTTCTTTATTTAAAGTATTTTCAGACAACTTATAAGATTCCAACAATTTGGAACTTTGTTTCAGCCCGAATGTAGGTATAATCATGGCACTTTTCAGGGCAACATAAGATTCCAAAAATTTGGGCTTAATTTTTTCGAGCGAATGTAGGTATAATCAACATTTTATGAGTTTAATGTATTTTCGGGCAACTTGTAAGATTCCAATGATTTGGACTTTTGTTTTAGTAGAATACTCTCTCTGTGCCAGATTATGCCTTTCACCAATGATAAACTTGTCATCTCCATCTATTTAAATGGCTCACGGCCTTTTGAGAAAGCATATAGGTGAAGGTGAAGTGGCGGTTGTATATATCAATGGAGAATATATGGAGTGGAGAACGAAGTGATAATTATTGCTCCAAAGTTCGAGTACACTGTAAAGGTAATAGAGGCCCATCCTGGTACCACCTTCCCCACATTCTCCCAAAACCATCCTCTATCTTTCCAATCTGGACGACCATTTTCTCCTAAGGAGGAGGAGATTTGATGTATTCCTTGTCTACGATGGTTCATAAGATTTACGGGGCCTGAAATCTGACTAGGGTTATTAAGGATGCCTTGTCACAACCCGTCTTACTATTACCCACTCGTAGGCCGGGTAAAGGAGAACACAAGACGGTCGTAAACGGTGGACACCACGGGAGAGGGTGCTCTCTTCGTTGTATATGAACATCACGCCCTTCCAGTGCAGGAGGTCGAGTATTGAAAACTGTTTGTCTCTGTCGATTTTTTTTTACTTCTGTGTTTAGGAGGAGAACTTATTCTCTCCACTTGGAATTTTCAAATTCCATCATGGTATCGGAGCTAATCTAGGCTCTTTGAAGATTTCAAAAGAAGGCTGAAGAAGAAGACTGTTGTAGCATTTCTCTCCGGCGTAGAAAAGCTCCATAGAAGTCAAGTCGAGGCATTTCTCAAAGATAAGAGTGCGGTTGTTTATTGTTTAAAGAAGTTTGTTCTTCCGGTAAAGAAAAGATAGTTTGTTTAAAGAGTACGAGTTCGGTTTAAGAGGCAATGGGCTGGACCAAGCCTTTGGTATGAGTCTTGGAAATGTTCAACTTCACGGCTCCATGGAAAGGTAACATATGATTATTGGGCCATTACGATGAGAGCCTTTATTTGTCCTCACAAGATTTGTGGGAACTAGTAGAAGATGGTTTTCTGGTGGTGATGAAAACTGAGCTTTTAATGCCTTAACTCAAGCGAGAGAAAGATGTATTGAAAAACAATAGGAAGAAGATGCTAAAGCTCTCTTACCACATTTATATCAAGGCCAATAAATGAGAGTATGTTTCCAAGGATAGCGACGGTAGAAATCCAAGGAGGCATGAGGAAACTGCGAAAGTAGCCTA
Organism: Pinus albicaulis; assembly: GCA_034641835.2. Lineage (NCBI taxonomy): Eukaryota > Viridiplantae > Streptophyta > Pinopsida > Pinales > Pinaceae > Pinus > Pinus albicaulis. Next base: position 574,153,803 of record CM076576.1, read on the forward strand.
TCAAGGTATGGAGAAAGTTAAGACGACAAAGCCGATTCTTTGAGAAGAGATTTAGAGCTGCTTTTGCATGAAAGAATTGATTGTGTTGACACATTTTTTTTACACATGTGATTGGGATAGTAAATCGGATAAAATCCCATGGAGAAACTCTTGAAGATAGAAAGTTGTGGAGAAACTTTGAGATGTTTACCCTCAAAGTTTGATGTTATTGTTACCACCATAGAGGAGACCAAATATCTCTCACAGTTCACGGTGGATGAACTTCATGCCTCAGCGATAACTCATGAACGAAGATTGAGCGGTGAACCCTCATCTCTTGAACACGCCTTGAAGACCCAAATCCCTTCGGGAAGAGGAAGAGGTCAAAGAAAAGGAAGAGGAAGAGGCGAGAAGCGAGAATAGAGGTGGAAGAGACGGCCTCTTCACATTCACATGGAAGGAGCAGTCAAAGGCGAACCATGGCCAATGTAACGACCCGACAAGGTGGAAACCAACACCAACATGCTCGAGGACAAAGGGTATGAAAAATCCAATGAGTGTCATTACTTCACAAGAAATATGGGCATTATGCCAATGAATGTAGAAAGAAGCAAAATGACATGAAGAATAGGCGAGAATCTTAATGTAGCAAAAGAGGAAAAAGAACCCAGTAATGTCTTGTTAGCTTGCAATGTAGCACAAGATAAAAATGATGATGTTTGGTTCTTAGATTGGATGTAGTAATCACATATTTGTGGAAACGAGCAATGTTTGCCAATCTTGATGAAGAAGTCAAATCTGAAGTGACCACGAGGCGATGGAAATCTCTTTGTCAAAGGGAAAGGCGGAAGTAAGTATTCGTGCGGAATGGGAAAGCGAGAAATATGTCCACGATGTATATTATGTTCCGGAGTCACCGAAGTGTAATCTTTTGAGCGTTGGGCAGCTCATAAACAAAGGTTACAATGTTATATTCAAAGATGATGTGTGCACCATAAAAGATATTCCTCCAAGTGAAAAATTATTCATGTTTGAAATTCAAATGACCGACAATAGGATGTTCATCTCAAGCTCAATGCGACACAAGAAAGGAAAAGAAAAGAACGTAAGCATTTGTAACTCAAGAATCCTTCCGAAGGAAGAGAAGGATGGTGGTTATGGCATTTGAGATTTGGACATCTAAATTTCGGAGGATTAAATTTAACACGGAAAGGAATGGTAAGAGGTTTGCCATTGATTGAAAAGCGACGACCTATGTGAAGGGTGCATCTTGGGAAAGCAACACGAGAGAAAGTTTTCCTTCGGGGAAAAGCATAAGGGCGAAAACACCTTTGGAGATAATCCACTCGGTTATGTGTGGGCCGATGCAAACAACATCTGTTTCGAGACGGCAATTACATGCGACCTTCATAGATGACTTCACTCGAAAAGTGTGGGTCTATTTTACGAAATATAAAAGCGAAATCTTCAGAGAAATTTCGTCGATTTAAAGCTCTTGTAGAAAACCGGACGGAATGCCTGTCAAAGTCCTCGGGCGACGGAAGGAGGTGAATATATATCAAAGAGTTACGCATTTTGCGGAAGAGAACGGCATACACAAGCGGTTACCACCGAATTATGTTATGAGAATAGATTCTTCGAAAGGAGAGAATCGAACCATAATGGAGATGGTGAGAAGTATGCTAAAGGCAAAACACTTGGCGAATGAGTATTGGGCGAAGCGACGAAATGTGTTGTATATATTTTGAATAGATGCCCTACAAAAGCGGTGATGAACAAAGTTCCGGAAAGAAGCGTGGAGTGGAAGAAATCGGGGAGTCACCCACATGAGAGTTTTTGGATGTGTAGCATATGCACACATTCCGGACAAATTGAAAAGTTGGATAGTAAGGGAGAAGTGCATCTTCCTTGGATATTGTGAAAGATTCCAAAGGATACAAATTGTATAACCCATCGACAAAGAAGTTTGTAATAAGCGAGAGATGTACAATTCATTGAAGAGGAAGCGTGGGATGGAAGCATTGAGAAAAGCTTGATAAATGTCAAAAAGCTTGTTTATCTCATGATGAAGATAGAAGAAGATGTAGTTGAGATTAATAACCCATCCGTGCACAGCCTCCGACGGTGCAAGACCGGCAAGGGACGCCTCGAGCGGCCCGATGAAACACCCTTGAGAAGAAGTGAGTGGTTCAAGAATACACCACGAGGATCAAAATTGAGTGCTTCATGTACGGCTACACCAAATGAAGAGGAACAAGGTTCGGAAGCCTCGGGGAGAAATCTATGAGCAAGGAGAAGCAAACGAAGGTATGAATTCCTTATTTGCTTTCTGTTATCAAGTTGATGATCCTATTCATTTTGAAGATGCGATTAAAGATAGAAAATGGATAGAAAGTATGGATGGTGAAATAAATTCCATGAAGAACAAAACATGAAATTGGTTGATCTCCCGAGAAGGCAAAGAAGCCATTGGTGTTAAATGGGTCTATAAGACCAAAAGCAATCTTGAAGGAAAGATAGAAAGACACAAGGCTAGACTTGTTGTCAAAGGGTATAAGCAAAAGCATGGGATTGATTATGAAGAAAACTTTTGCACAGTTGCAAGAATGGAGACGATAAAATGGAAGTCTTGTCCATAGCGACACAAAACAAATGGAAAGTATATCAAATGGATGTAAAATCCGCATTTTTAAATGGAATTTTAATGGAAGAAGTATATGTAGAACGACCTCTGAGATATGAGAAGAAAGGCCAAAGAGCATAAGAATACATGGAATTGAAGAAAAGCTCTTTATGGGGTTTGAAACGAAGCACGAAGCATGATGCAATGAGAATAGATTCTTATCCCCATTGGAGAATGGATTTGAAAAGTGTGAGGGAGAACCCACCCTCTACATCAAAGAAAAGGATGGTAAGTTATTGATTGTTGTATTATATGTTGATGATTTAATTTTTACAATTAATGATGATTACCTTGTTAGAAAACACAAAAGCAGGTCATGAAAGATGAATTTGAAATGAAGTGACATGGGTTTGTTAAGATACTTCTTGGGAATAGAAGTGGAGCAAAGTGAAAAGGGATTTTTATTTCTCAAGCAAAATATGTGAATCAAGTTTTAGAAAGATTGACATGCGGGAGTGCAAAGTTGCAAATTACTCCCACAATAATGGGATTGAAGTTAAGTAGGAATGACGAGCGGCAAGGATTTTGATCCAAGTTTGTACAAAAGCATAGTTGGCGGCCTCATGTTGGTACAACTAGGGCGGATATTATGCATCTTGTTAGCTTAATTTCAGTTTATGGAGAAGCCAAAAGAAGCACATTGTGGCTTGACAAAGAAGAATTAGAGGTATGTGAAAGGAGCAAAAGGATTTGGTATTTTATATACTATTGAAGAAAATTCAGAATTGGGGGATATCTTGTGATTGATTGGGGTACGGAAGTGTAGATGATCGGAAGAGCACTTCCGGTTATATTTTTCATATGGGTTCGTGGAGCCATTTCATGGGCTTCTAAGAAACAACCTATCAGAGCATTATCTGCTACAGAGTAAGGCATTACAGGAGTACCATACACAGCGTGTCAAGCAATTTGGATGAGAAGAATGTCGAGAAGTCTATGCCAAGAACAGTAAAAAGCACCGTGATTTATTGTGACAATAGCTCAAGCCTATTGCATTGTCAAAGAATTGCAGCCAGCAAATATAAAGCAACATAGACACAAAGTATCATTATATTAGAGAATTTGTGAACAATGGTAGTTGTTTTACAACATTGTAAAACAAAGAGGAGCAATATGCGATATTTTAACTAAACCATCGACAAAAGACATTTGAGTTTTTAAGAGAACTACTGGTATGTTGAATAATCCAAAGAATTGATTTTAAGGGGGAGTGTTGAAAATATTAAAGTCACCCGCGCCTGCGTTGACAAGAAGAACAAAGTACAAAGGCCGCAACAGGAATAAGAGTTTGAGTGCGCATCAGACGAAGAATGTTGGTGAATCCGTAAGGATGAATTTAATTTTGGATGGCCGCAATGCACAACAAGAGATGAAATTAATTGGAGAACAAGGAGCCGTTCTTCATGAGAAGGACGAAGATTTTTGTAGATCTTTTCAAGGTATTTCGACCGAATTAAAGAACAGCTTGCTTCTCGCCTTAAAGGCCTCAACAAATCCTAATGAACAATAAACAAAGCAAGTAATTTTGAATTGGCGACAAGTGGTCCCCACCACTTATATGCCAACCTAACTCCAATTCTAAAGATGGCTAAAGCAATGTCTTGTTGATATGGAAGAAGTTCTGCGAACGTTTTATATATATTGAAACTTACACAAATCACCCCCACAAGAATGAGGTCTGGGTCCAAGGTGACTGTCGTAGCAAGAATTTATCGGGTCGATCAATCGCAATCAAAGATTGAATGGACGACGAAACTAAAGGTTAAGTTCTTCTCGATCACCGATTGTCGATCGTCGATCAATCGGCAAGCGAAGATCGAGGTCATGTTCCAATCGCAATCGAAAGTTTGGGCGAATCACATCAAGTTGACAACCGCCGTGCCGTATTGTCGATCGTCGGCGCCGTAGTGGTCCCCACCTCGTACGTCCCAGAGCCTCACATTTTATAGTTTCTGTTAAAGGTTTTTTCCATTGGTGGCTACTTGGTTTTATTTTTTATTTAAAAGTGTAATATGCGCGTCATATAAAGGTGTCTGTTGTTGATTCACGGTGTAATAGTAATTGTAGTCTGTATTCACAAAGAACATGAGTGAAAATACACAAGAAGAAGTCAATGTAGAAGACAGTAGGCATTGTTAAAGAGGAAGGAGCGCAGATTGTTCTTCCAGGTAATCGTTACAGTGCCTATACATATTTGGTGAATCCCCACCGTTGAGGAAGAATGTGTATTAGTTTTTTGAAAGGAATAGAAACTATTTTAAAAGTACTAGCACCGTTCGTCAATGCTTAGGAGGAGAACTTATTCTCTCCACTTGAATTTTCAAAATTCCACATCACCAGGAGTCGAATCGTCGTTCAGCATCCTGCTTCTTCGCTCGCCCACCGTTGTGGTCGAGGAAGTCTTCTTCATTTTTCAGTAAAATTTGCTCATATACCCTTGAATTTCTTTACCAATATCGAAATATTCGTTAATTGGCTAACTGCAACGCATGCTTTTATCTTGAAAAACAGTCAAAGCTTCCAATATGACTGTAAAAAGCAAAGCTTCAACCATTGTCTGTGTGATGGACGAGGGCGCCCGCCTGCGGACTCAGCAAGAGATTGTGAGGGGAGGCGGAGTTTTCAATCGAGGCCAAAGAAGGGCACGAGAGAACATCCGAAACCGCATCAGCCCCACGGGTCCGCTCATCATCACGAGCTCCCTAAAAGTGGATACCTCGTTAAACCCAACACCCGCCGTCAACTTCGGCGTCCAGGACCTCGGTCCTCGCCTTATTTTTTCTCGAACCCGGCGGCGTTGCAAAGGGATGGGGCCCACCCCCATCGGGGGAGAGAGCCGAAGAGCACCGTATAACGTTTGGATGTTTTAGCGCCGTTCGGCGTGGCGAGAAAGCAGAACAAGTGGCTCGGGGAATTCTTCCTTCATCACGTTAAAGGTCGCACGTCCCGCAGACGCGGGCGCCCCCGCCCCCGTTCGCAGGGACACGACGCAATGGCCGTGTGGCTCAGCATGTGTACTTGCAGACGCCCAAGAGGTGGTTAATGGATCTCTTTTTCGTACGTCGTAAAGTTGAGCAAAATAATGTGTTAGTCAGAATGAGAGTACCGAGATCGGGCCATGCCTGAAATGGAACGCTCACGCTAACAGGGATTCCCCGCCTCCGGTGTCAGCATACTTTCACCGATCGGAGGTGGTCGACGACAGTGACTTGATGGTGTGAACTCCCTCATTTGTTGCTTAATTGGCTCAAAATTTTGTTCTCGCCCGAACAGGCCTTCGTTCAAACCAGGAGCGTAGCAACGATGGCCCTCTCGCGTGCCGCCCACATTGAAAGCGCTTTGGAAACCGACCATGGTTTTCCAATGAACCAAGAGCACAAATCACAGACCGGTAACCCAGAGACTACTGTGTGCTATGGTATGAGCCACCACCGCACCGGCTGTTTTGTTTCAACTGCGTGCATTAGCTTTATTATTTAATCAATTATAGAAAATGTGCTTACCGGGCTTATTTTTTCGTTCGTATAAAACAATTCAATAAGCAACCCTGCTTCAAGTCTTCTAATTGTGATTTTGATATTACTTGGCAGCAAACAGATAGTCTATATTTAATTTTATTTGTTTGTTTAGTTCTTTTGATGACATTTTATATATTGCTTTATTAATATATTTTTTTATGATGATGATGGTGGTGGTGGTTAACGTCCATCGAGACCAATTTTTGATTTAAGATTTTATTTATATTTAAAAATTCTGAAACATAAGCTTCCCGGAAATGGTTACCCTAAAAAGCTAGAAAAGCGTATCGTTAAACAAAGATTAAATATTATATTAATATTTAAAATAAATAATAAATATAATTATGTTTAAAAGAGTTTTAAATTTTAAAAACTAAAAAGTATATTTTTTTTCATGAAGAATTTTACTATTTAGTGGAAAAAATGTATTGAGTTTTAGTAGTTTCTAATTATATAGGTATATACACTTAGTTATCTCATAGATATTTATATTACAAGTTGCTAAAGGAATATTATTTTAATAGTACATTTATTCATTTTATGGAAAGTGTAAGGTATATATGAGATATTTTATATTTTTTTGTCAAGTCTAAAGAAAGGAATATCTAATAGTACACTTTATGGTGTTAGTAGTATTCAATAAAATAAAATTATAATAAAAAGGTTTAAAAAAATGTTATTTATGGTACTTTTTTGTTAGTAATTAAATTAAAAAAATTTAAATTATTCTAAAAATTTCTTATGTATTATATTAAAATATTTAACTAATATTATTTATGTATGTAATCATATATGTATACCAATAAAATTTAAAATAATAATAATAATAAAATAATTAAGATAAAAACAAAATTACATTTAACAGAATTTTTGAAATAAGAATACCAAAAATACAACAGTCATTTACTATTAAAAAAATATTAAAATAATGATACTCACTTTGTATTTTTTTTAATGAATTTTAATTAATAAATATAATTTATTTTACATGACAACAATTGAAAGTTATTTATGATGGCTAAATATTTTTTACATATTTTCTCAAAGTTTTACACTAAAAATATGTTGTAGTAATATTAATACTACCTTACCCCAAAAAGCATAAGGAGAATTCACCTCTTGACATTTTAATAGTAAGGTGCTTTAAAAACTACTTGAACTCGATTCTTAGGATTGTAACATTCTAAATACTCAAATAATTCAATTAAAATAATTATTAATTTTATTAATTTTATTAAGAGTTGTATTTATAAATAATTAGCTAAATTAATATTTTTTTAATAACAAAAATTACTAAATACAAATATTGTATATTACTAATTTGAATTTTTTAAATTAAATTGAAATAAATTAATATTTAGGCTTAATAGCTCTCTCTTTAGTAAAAGATCATTTTTGTTATCATCAACATTTTTTATGTGAACAAGACACCTGCTCTCAGTCAGTGAAATAACACCTGCTCTTTGTCCCTTTGACATCTGTCACATTCAGAAACTATATCAACAAATGCGTTAAAATTTATTTACAAGAATTTGTTAATGTGTCATTTAATGCGCTAATATGGAGCAAACGACTTCGCTATTTCTCGTGACATTCGTCACACACGCGAAACCTCATCAACAAATGCAAGATCTTCTGTGTAGGCTACCGAGTGTGTCATTTAATGCGCCCGGGTAAGGGCTAAACTTTTCGCTTCCGTTTAGAGTCTATTTTCCGAGACGAAAGTCGTGAAGACACAGGAGGATCATCTTCCGTGGAGTGGCTTTCCAGAACCAGAGAAGCCCGCCTACAACCTCACTCTTCCCGTACACAAAACCTGTACTGTGCCAAGTCACCAAACATGTCAATAGAGCAATATGTTGAAAGCGGGATTTCCAGCGTTGGTCATGAATCGCACTTTCCGTATTTGTGATAGCCTGCGTCTATCCATAATTCATCTGTAGCCTCAGACAAGTCTCGTGAACGTCTGCCAGGTCATGATCACTACTGCCGCTGTGTTTCCAAGTTTCTCAGAACCCGTAAGCAAATTCACTAATCAACATCGAAGTACCATCTACTCATTGTATGTTTCCTATTTTTATAAATACCATTGTTATTTTTCAAAGATTGTTTATTTTTAATATGTGAGTATAAATTACAGAATTCATATTAAGCTCCTAGGAGGAGTAAGCAATTCAAGAACAAATAAAACAGAGATGGAATTCACTTTCGATTGGCTTCAAGTTGCAGTATGAACGTTTTTTATATAGAGAAGCAGGTTTTCCTGTCCGGAGAGAGAGGTATCAGATGAGATTCTGATTAGAGAACCTCTTCTTCTATTCGTCTGCAAGCACATTTGTCGAAACTCTAATACCAAAGCACATGAGGATTCCGGTAACTTAGATTTTGACTTTTGGTGCGCTAGATAGGACTTCTAATTTTGACAGATGTATTGCAACCACTTTTCTTTGGAATGTATTTGAATCTATTCTAACTGTGGATTGAAGCCATGGAGATAAGGACAAGGGCATGGAGGAAGTCGTTAATCGTGCGTATAAAGTAAATCACCCCAGGTACACGTAAAAACACACTTCATCACTTTGTTGTAATACAACTCTGCACTGAACAGAACTCCATTGCTAAATAACACTGTGGACTGCTAGTAAGCAGAGGCCAAGGCATGTGTCGACTTACAAGAGGGAACAATGCCATATTAGACAGCAGGATGGGCTTTGGGATTGAGATGTGGGAATACACCCATCAAATTGCTGGGACGAGGCGCTAGGATATATTGGTCCTTGTTTGATTTTTGTTCCCAGGTGCCGTCGTTTCTGCAGGGCACTTCACCACCATCGTGGTGAAAATCACGCCAAAAGAAATCACTACACAATTTCTACCGACATCCGTCAATAAGATGCAATTAATAAATAAATGTTCCCCTTTTTTATACAAACCCTGCATCATCGCTTAATCGATTGGATATCATTTACCTCGCTCTTTAGTATGTGCCTTTTCTCCATTAATAAAATTTGATTTTTTATTGTATCATTATGATACAAAATTCACTTAGAAATCGCTTAACTTTTTCGAGAGCAACCGTTATATATATCTTTGTAAATTAATAATCGATGTATTAATAATAATTCCAAAATATCACATCAATTAATATAGAAAATCCAAATTCATTAAAGAATTCAACAACATGAAATTCCACTCAACGTGATAAGGATATAGATGAAAGGTATACAATGGTTATCACTCTATCATACGATACCATCGTTGACAGTATGATTTTTTTTAAATTCTATCGATGGTTTAACTACACGATTAACATATTTTAAAACTATTAAAGCCATATTTCTCATTTCACCTTCACAACATCATTGACTTGTAATATATTTCTGACGTTTATTGCAATTATAACTGTACATATCATGCATCGAATTTCTACAATGAATTCTAGCCTCTAAACGTTGCATCCGTTATGGCTTGACACCGCATCAATTCCGCAGATTCATACAAGTCAACTACCACAACAAAATCGTGTATGGTGAACAACAAACCCGACACCGTTTGGAACAGCCCCGCATCGATTTCCTTTTCCTTGCAATGACTATTTAATTCAACTCGACAATCAAATCAGACTATTTAATTCCCGCATCGCGTTACTTCCTTCAAGCACGCTACCTTGACAAGTCGTTTCGTTGGTTATCTCACTTTCAATTCATAGTTCAACATTCACTATGATCGGGCCGACTCGATTTGCCAATCACAAAAATTTCTTTATAATGAACATAGTTTCGCTTTACAATTAAACGCAACTCCAGCCTTCACCTCGATCAACGTAGCCAACTCAACGCAGTAGTTTGTTTGGCAAAGGTTCAATCTCAACGCAGTCCTTTTTCTATGTGTGCTACTTCACAATGAACTAGCTTGTGGATTTACGCCGTAATCCGTGTCAAATGCCACCGCTTCAAATCACAAAACGCTATCACAATTTCATCCTCACGCTTTCTACCCGCAACATGTCGATGCTAATGTATACAATATATATAAGAAAATCGAATCTTATTCAGAAAATATAAGGACAAAGAGAATATTGCATGGGCTATCAAACATTATCCCGCCCCTTCCGCAATTCCATGAGCCAATTCGCATTCTCTTTATACACACCCACACACTATTCATCTCCATAATTTAATTTATACAAAATATAAGAACCTATCTCCTTTAATAGTATTCTTCTATAATTTCAACAAACCAATGCCTCCTCATTATTTATTTATCCCTATTTTGGTTCTATTCCACGTAGAAAGAAACCAATTTCTATTATTATGCCATATTTAATTAAATATAAACAAACTAAAAATTCTCCTAAAATAAATAACAAATTTAATAAGATATATTATTTAAACTATTTCTAAGTCTATTTTATTTAACTAGCTACAACATGTGACCAAGATGTCACATTGTTGGCTAGGTGGTCGATGCTCCCGCATCGACTCTCGTGAAGATAATCGATCTTGTAGTAGTTTGGAGTCGATCTCAATCTCTCGTAGCTCGTCAGTGTCTTCTACCCAAGCTTTTCCACTTGGTCAAACATCGATAATGAGTCTCGACTCCCCGTTTTTCCTTCGTAGCACTCTCTTTTTTCCTTTTCCTCGTTTTCTTAGTTTTTGTCTATTATGGTGTCTCCTCGTGGTTCTTCTTCCTGCTTTTTTAGTATATGTACCGAATCATAAATACATGACTAAGTCACCCGTTTGGAATTCCTTTTTTCCGCCTTCATCTCGTTGGTTGTTCGTCTTTTCTATTGCATTCTCGCCATCTTCTTTGACATCTCCTCAAATATGCTTCGTGGTTAGCCAATTCACAACTACTCGGATTTTTCTGGATCTAATTTCAACTCTTCTTTAGAGACTCGCATTTTCCTCCAAAACTGTATTCATATACCCGATGGTGATTTTATATAAGGCTCGGTAAATGTACTCATGCGCCTTTCAACTTCTTTCTTTGGACTAAGTAATCGTTGGCACAAAGACATGGATTAAGGCTTCCACCGATTAGCCATTTATCCATCAACTTTTGCACTTGCCTTTCCAAACATTTTCAGACACCGTAAAGCATTTTTTTATTCCTACAAATCGACCCCAAGTATTAGATCAATATGGTGACTAATATTCCCGATGGGAAGCAACTCATCCACAAAAATATCAAGACAATCATTTAATAAATTCTCGAATTTCTTCGTAAATTTTCTAAATTTGTAGAAGTTAAAATTACCTTTGGTTTTCCACCACTAAGAAATGCATCTTCTTACCCTTCTCATCTTCAACAAGATCTTCTCATTCATCAACATAACATTGTTTTCGGTGTTTCTACATCACCAAACTTTCAACTACATAGAGAGGTATGCTTATTCCCATCTTTATCCAAAGTATAAGTATGTTTCGCCATCATGTATGGCATTTCAACAACCAATACTACTTAGCAATATGTATACATATCTGTCATATTGAGATTACACAAATGACATCCTTGAAAGGCACCAATCTGAAATTCAACTTAACATTGTCTTGCTTACAAAAATTTGATGGCCTTTTCCGAAGCCATGATACTTTATAAGGAGTGGGGTGTAACGTTCTCTCCAACTTCAACTTATCCACCATCTCTCCGTAGAAACAAGGTTGTCAAGACTACCGTTATCAATTACCAATTTGCATCACTTACACGGACTTACATAGTTCATTAATAGAGTCTTTTTGAACTCGTTCTTTGGCTTCCTTAGCTTCTTCAAGTAATACCCTTTTTCAATGTAAGGATTCTCCCGCTCGGTGGTTCCTCTTTAGCTTTAGGTTGAGTGAATCTCCTCCTCAAGCCAGCAACATTCACGCCGGCATCTCCGTTTGTCGATCTCCGATGAGGAAAATCCTACTGTACATGTCCCCATTCACCACATGCAAAGCACTCTGGACATCTCTACCCCCGCCTTCACCGTGGGCAATAAAACCTTCCGTGGCCGCAATCTCCTCTCGGTGGTGCTCATCGTCGCACTTCGCTCATTCGGGAGAGTGTTTAATTTTGAGATTCAAATGTCTTCTTTGCCGGATTCTTACCTCATTCCTCCGGTTTTGTTTGCACAACAATTTTTCTCCTCTTCCCCTGCTGGCCGCCGACAGGCATCATCAATCATACCAAATTAAATAAGTCATCTCATCCCTATCACACTTAAAACCATTTATATATCTAGCTACCTTTTCTAGATCATCTTCAACATGGCCGCATCTAACACTACAAATTATAAAACTCTTCAAGATATTCTTTATTGTCATCCCTTTCTCGTTTTTTGCTTTGCAATTGTTCAACAAATTTAATTGCAATCCTTCAAATAAAAATCCTTCATCTTCACCATTTACCATCCTCATTCATCGGTTGATTTTGGCTTCCTTTTTGCTCCCTTGATAACCCACCTGCCCAATTAAGAAGCGAACATGGCCTTCAACTTGTACGGAACTTTACTTTCTTTCCTGCCATTTACTCTCATATTTAAGTATTTATCTAATGAAATGATCCATTCCATTAACACTTCCGCACTAATACTCTCCATCATATAAAGGTACTACTCTCTGGTCAACTGGCCGGCTTTGACTAGTATCTTTCATGACCTAGTCATTATTTTTCTTCCTCCACTTCTTCGTCGTGTCTCTTCTTCATCAAAGATCGGCAATTCCACCATCACCGGCTTCTCCCTTCCGAGTGGTTTCTACCGTAGCTACCTTGTGTACAAATTTCAAATCTCATTCAGTAAAATCGCGCTTGCTATAGGTCTCCCTCGACCTATCCTACCCTCTTGCTTCGCTGCATTCTCTCTCGCAATACTCCAAAATAGCTTAACAAGTTTCCGATACTCAAAATGAATCCCTTTTTATACATCCCTTTTAATCACCGCCTTTAACCGATTGGATATAATTTACCCTTGCTCTCTAGTATGCAGCTTTTCTCCATTAATAAATGATTTTTTATCATAGATCATTTTTTGATACAAAACTTCACTTTTCAAAGAACTCAATTTTTCTTAGGGAGCAACCAAGACATATATATCTTGTAGTAAATTAAGACCGATGGCTATAATCATAAATTTTAATGACCATCATAGCAAATCCTAATCACAAAGAAATTCGAACACCATGAAATTCCACCCAAATCGCATATGATAGTTGAACAAATACATATTTATGGTTTATTTGCATTTTAATACACTTCTGATACTAAATGTTGACAAAGGATTTTTTTAAATGTTATCGATGGTTTGAAACGTACGTATCAAAATACATTTTAAAATCATTAAAGCCATACTTCATTTCACCTTCGCAACATCATTGACTTGTAATATATTTTCGACGTTTATTGCAATTATAATCATTTCATGCATTGAATTTCACAACGAACCGTAGCCTCTCAACGCAATGCTATGGCTTCACTTCCCCATCAATTCCGCAGATTCATGCAAGTCTACTACCATAGAAAAATCTCGTGTATGGTGAACAAACCCGACACCGTTTTAACATCTGACGATTTCTTTTCTCGCAACGACTATTTAATTCAACTCGACAATCAAATTAATTTACAATCGATCCCGCATCAGAAAGCATTCTTCAAGCACGCTCGCCTTTGACAAGTCATGGTCGGTTATCTCGGCACTTCGACGCCGTTCAACATTCACCACGACCGCCGACTACCAACTCCATGTTCTTTATAATGAACATAGCTTTCGCCGTTGTAAAATTAAACGTGTACCAACGTCTTCCCTTGATCAACGTAAGAAGCACCAACACAGAGTTTGTTTCTATGTGCATCCAAACTCAAATGCAAATTATTTTCACATGTGCTATCACACAATGCAGAGTCTGGCTTGTGGATTTCCGCGTCTTAATCCACACAAATGCCACTATCTAAAAATCATAAAAACGCCTCGTCACAATTTCATCCGTGCGCTCTCGCTTACTTGCTACATGTCGCACACGTGTACAATATATATAGGAAAATCGAATCTTATCTTAAAAATATATGGACAAACAAAATATTGCATGCGATAATAAACATTAGCCGCCTTCTCCCCAATCTCCAATAGCTAATTCGCATTCTCTCTTATACACACCCACACACTATTCATCTTCCGTGCCTTCTCTACCCTATACAAAATATAAGAACCTATCCTTTTCTCAAAATAAGATTCTTCTAGAATTTCTCAACAAACTGAGCAATTCTCTCATTATTTAGCATTTATCCCTATTTTGTTATATTCCATGTAGGGAAAGAAACCAATTTCTATTATTATGCTATATTTAATTAAATATAAAACAAACTAGCAATTTCTCCCCAAAATAAAAATAACTAATTTAATAAAATATATTATTTAAACTATTTCTAAGTCTATTTTATTTCTAACTAGCCACAAACATGTGACCAAGATGTCACATTGTCAAGTTATGTGCTTGATGTTTCCTGTGAGATTTAATTCTTGGGAAGAGAACTCCATCTTTGTAGTAGTTTCAGCCGATCCCTAATCTTCAGGCTCACGGTGTCTTCTACCGATTTTCTTTTCCACTTGGTCAAATAATCGATAAATATAAATCGACTCGGTTTTCCTAGCACCTCTTTTTCCTCTTTTTCCTACTTTTGGCTTTCGTCTATTATGTTGTCTCCTCGTGGTTCTTCTTCTCCTGCTTTCAGTATATGTACTAACCGCAATACATGACTAAGTCACCGTTTGGAATTCCTTTTCCACCTCTTCATATCTACCTACCGTTTGTCTTTCATACCGCATTCCCCGCCATCTCGCTTTTGACACCCCCTCAAACATGCTTCTAGGAGTTAACAATTCAATAAATCATTACTTGGATTTTATTCGGATCTAATTTCAACTCTTCTTTTTAGAGACCTGAAGCCCAAAACTTCATTCATCAACTCCGATGGTGATTTTATAAAAGCACTGTATAACTTCGTACTCACAGCTTTTCAACTTCTTTTCTTCGAACTCCAGGATCATATAACAACACATGGATTAAAGCCCATTGACAAAGCCATTTATCCATCAACTCTTGCACTTGCCTTCTAGCTTCGACATTTCCCCCGGATTACCCTGGTAGGAAACTTTATCTCTAAAACTCGACTCCGCTTATTAGATCAATATGGTTACTAATATCCCTGATGGGAAGCAACTCATCCACAACAATATCAAGACAATCATTCAATAAATTTTGAATTTTGAGGTAAATCTTCTAAATTTTTGTATAAGTTGTACCATTTTGGGTTTTCCAACACTAGAAAAATGCATCTTCTTACCCTTCTCATCTTCTTGCAACAAGATCTTCTCATTCATCAACATAACATTGTTTCTAGGTGCTTCACATCGCTCGCTAAATCTGCAGAATAGTGTATGCTTATTCCCATCTTTCTCCAAAGAATAAGTGTTTCTTTCCGCCATCATGTATGGCATTTCTACTACAACCGTCACTTCGCCCCTAGCAATATGTGACATACATCCATCTACATTATATCACATAAAATGAATCGTTATAAGTACCAATCAATTCAACTTGACATTGTTCAAGCATAAAAATTTGATGGCCCCTTTCCGAAGCCATAATACTTTATATGAGTGGGGGTGTAATTGCTTTTCCAACTTCTCCAACTTATCCACAATCTCTCAGAAACAAAGGCTGTCGTTACTTTACCGCTATCAATTACCAATTTGCAACACTTACCCTTGACTTACATGCGCTCTAACAGAGTCTTTCTTTGAACTCGCCTGGCTTCATTTCTTCAAGTAATACCCTTTTCAACAATGATTCTCCCGCTCGGTGGTTCCTCTTTAGCTTTAGGTTGAGGACCTCCTCTTGGCTTCAACAAAATTCACGCCGGTGACCGGGTTTGGTGATTCTCCACAGGACAACCCATCAGACATGTCCTCATTCATCGCATGCAAAGCATCTGGACATCTCTCTTTCCCTGCCTTCCGCCTAGGCACGAACCTTCCACTTCGCTAGAATTTCCTTGTGGGTGCCCGCCGAGCCCGCACCCTCACCTCATTCCGAGAGTGTTGAATTCTGATTCAAATGTACCCCCTTCTTTTGCCGCATTCTTACCTCTATTCCTCTCGGTTTTGTTTGCGCAACATTTTTTTCCTCTACCCTCAAGGTCGCTTGATGTGCATCTTCAATCGGTATCTTCAAATTCAATAAGTTGATCTCATCCCCGTATTTCATACCTTAAACCATTTATATATTCATTACCTTTTCTATCATCTTTCAACATGCATGCATCTAATACTCATCTTATAAATTTCAAAAGATATTCCTTGATTGTCATTCGTTTCTATTTTAAGTTCGTAAATCTTGTTCGAAATAAATTTAATTCGTAATCCTTCCGCAAAAACTTACTCCTTCCAGCCTTACTTACCATCCCTATTTTACCGTTGATTTTGCCTTTTTCACTCCCTCGATAGTCGCAATTTGTCCCACCATAGCCTGCATGGCTCGAATCTCGTGGCCGCAAAATTTACGTTCTTCCCCCGTCATCCACTTACATAGTAGAAGTATTTATTCTTAATGAATCGATCCACCATTAGCACCTCCACACTAAGACTTCCATCATATAAAGGTACTTCTATTCTTGTTCGATCGTCATTGACTAGCATCTTCATGACCTTAATGCCTATTTTTATTCCTCCACTTTCTTCGTTTGTGGTCTTCTTCTTCACTCCAGACCGGAAATTCCAACATCACCGTTCTCTCTAAGTGGTTTCTCATCAGAGCGCTCTCGTGTACAAATGCTCTGACATCATCTAGCAAAATCAGGTTTGCTATAGGTCTCCCTCGACCTATCCCATCTCCTCTTCTCTGCCGTATTCTCCGTAATACTCCAAACAAATTTAACAAGCTCTAATACCAAAATGATGCAGAAAACTTCCGCCAAAAGAAATCGCTATTAATAATTTCGCTAACATTTGTCAATAAGATGTAATTAATAACAAAATGCTCTTTTTATACATCCCAAAATCACCTGCCTTAACTAATTGATATAATTTACTCCTTTCTCTCTAGTAAAAGGCTTTTTCTCCATTAATAAAATGTGATTTTTTATTGTATCATTTTGATACAAACTTCACTTAGAAACAAATTTTTGAATCTCTTTTCAGAGCAAATCCAGACATATATCTTTGTAAATTAAATCATATGTATAATCAGTGTACCCCGCATTGACCATCATGAAGAAATCCGACTCATTAAAGAATTCGAACAACATGAAATTCCACCCAACGTATAAGGATAGTTGAACAAACATATACGATGGTTTATCACTCTATCATATGCATACCAATGCTGGGATAAAGGATTTTTTTAAATGCTATCGATGGTTTGAAACTAATGTATCGAAGACATTTAAAACTATTAAAGCAATATTTCATTTCACCTTCGCAACATCATTGACTTGTAATATATTTCGATGTTATCGTAATTATAATCGCACCATATCATCATGCAGACTTAATTTCACAACAAACCGTAGGCTCTCAATGCAGAACGTTGTGGCTCGACTCGCATCAATTCCGCAGATTCATACAAGTCACTAATGCTAAAGAAAATCATGTATGGTGAACAAACCTCTACACTGCTTGAACATTCGCATCGATTTATTTTCCCTTGCAACGACTATTTAATTCAACTCGACAATCAAATCAATTTACAATCGATCCTTGTGATCGCGTTACCTTCAAGCACGCTCGCTGACAAGTTGTCATCAAGAAGTCTCACTTCTTAACCATGTTCAATATCACCACGACCGCCGAGCCCATTTTCCAATCACGTCTTTATAATGAAACAATACGCCTTCCGCCTTTACAATTAAACGCAACTCAAATGCCTCTTTCTTCTTGTTAACCGTAAGGGGCAAATCAACGCAGTTTGTTTCACGTGCGTCCAAACTCAACGCAGTCCTTTTTTTCTCGCATGTGCTACTTCACAATGAACCAGCTTGTGGATTTACGCCCTTTAATCCACACAAATGCCACCGTTCGAAATCACAAAATGTCACACAATTTCATCCCCCGCACCCGCCACCGCAACATGTCGACACATATACAATATATATAGAAAATCGAATCTTATTCATAAAATATATGGACAAAAATGCATTACTGCATGGGATAATAAACATTAGCTTCTCTAAATTCCAATAGTTGAACGTATTCTTCTTATACACACCCACACACTATTCATCTCGAGCTTAATTTATACAAAATATAAGAACCTATCCTTTCAGAATAGTATTTTTCTAGAATTTCTCAACAAAAAACCAATGCCTCCCCACATTTACTTATCCTCATTTTGTCTTCATCTGCTGTGAAAGAAATTCATTTTCACATATGCCATATTTAGTTAAATATAAAACAAAACTAAGAATTCTCCGAAAATAAATAACAAATTTAATAAAATATACTATTTAAACTATTTCTAAGTCTATTTTATTTCTAACTAGCCACAACATGTGACCAAGATGTCACATTGTCAAGAAAAGCTTGATGTGTTCTACATCAATACATCGACCATACCGTGGAATGCCGGAATTATTATGTTTTTCAAACCGTACTCCCAATCCCCTTGTAATTCATGCATTCGTAGGAATCAGAAAATTTAAAAAAATTTGAAGGAACCGAATGGCAAAGTTAAAAATCTTGGCAAATATTTATAACCTGAAGAATTCTACGGAATGTTAAAGATTTTGCAAACCCAAATTTTTTTAGAAATTCCAAAGGACTTATCTGTTACAAACAAACAAAGTGAAATATTAATTTTGAAATGGTCAATCCTTTTTCACACAAATTTGAAAAATTCAAAGTAGTTATCTGTTACATAAACCAATAATAATGAATTTTTATATTTTACTGAATTTAAAAAAGAATAATAAATGTAATCACATGATACCTCCATGAAGTAAACACTTGTTCAAGTTTTCTGAATAAATAAAATCTGCCATCAAGTCAAGTTGGAGGAAAGACTGCATGACTGTAATGCCCATTATTTGCAATTTGTTTGATTGCAAACAAAAGTTAAAACCATCCAATTCGTGACAAAACTATCCAATTCAGAAACGTGGTTCTAACACTTCTGGTAATCTTAATTGTATAAGAGTTTTCTTTTCTGTGAAGCCTAAATCTTCGTGAGAACTGTTTAAATTGGAGTGAGATATTAGTCACTGGCTTTTTGTTCCTGGTGAGTTTACATGGTACGAATTTGTTTATATTTTTCTACGTATTTTTGGCAAATCTCAAGCACTGAGATTTTGTAATGGTTTCCTTTGAAGTAGTTGACTTGATCTGTGTATTGGTGCAATCTCTCATTTAAAATTTGAGTCAAAAATTGGTATGGGACTAAATCTGAAAAGATAAAATTAATATTAAACTTTAAAGAAAAATAAAAGATTTTGTCCTAAATTCGAGTTATTGACTTTTTGCTTCATTTTTAATTACGAAACAAATTTTTCATTTTCAAAAATTAGTGCAGACACTAACATTAGAGGAAAGCTTCAGGTTAAAGTTAACTATTATTAATTTTTTCTAAATTAAAATTATATATATATATATATATATATATATATATATATATATATATATATATATATATATATATTAAACTTTTAGAATTATAAATTACTATATAAATTATTTTATAACTATTAACAATTTGAATTATCTCGCTGGTCATAATGGAATATGCATTCACTTTTTTCTAGATGTTTTTGGTGGTCTTAAGCTATTAACCTCTTTTCTTACTTCCAAAAAAAGATGAATTTTTAAAGGGAGTAATTTTACATGTATATTCAAGTCTCAATTTCTATATCATTTTATAAACTTGTTTATTCTTTTCTAGCTAATTTAACAATAAATTATATATATATATGATAGATAAAATTAAATTTAACTAATCTCTAGTGTTTATTTATATATGAAGAATAATTATTATCTTTCCATTCAAACTCACAATTTACTACTTAAATTATTATACTGAATTTATAGAGTATACTATTGTAATACCAATATTTATTTTTAGTATTTTTTTGTATATTTTCCTAATCTGAACAACCTATATTATATTTCTTTTCATCCTCTTCTCCTATACCATATTTTTTATCTTTAATTACATTGTTTGCCTTTAAAATATTGTGTTATATTTAGTTAATGTGTTTATCTTTGTATTTAATAGTTCAATACTATCATCATCTTTCCTTTTTCATTATTTATATTCTTTGTTCTTTATTGCATTAGTTTATTTTCAGTCAAAACCTTTAGAATCAATAATTTTTTCTTTTTGAAATATTGTATTTTGTTTCATTATTTTTTTATTGTAATCAGCAATACAATTTTTAAATCAAGATTATAATTTCTTTGTTTTTTTTAATAGATTTTGGTGGTATGAATGCACGTCTTTCACACACTCAATTTTATAAATTAAATATCATTCCATTTATTACAGATTACTTTAAAATATGACATAATCAATTTTTAGTATTTAATATTCAAACATATCGTTATTATACTTATTATTATGGGTTACATATTATAAAACTAAGAAAATACACAAAAAAAACAAATCAAGTTTAATCAGATTAATTGTTATTTATACAATTTTTTTGATTTAAAAATCCTAATGGGCCTTTCTTTGCACTCGGGGCAACTACTAGTAAATATAAGTGATGATGATGATGAGCATCTCCACCAAGACCAATTTTTGGTTCATCTAAACTTATCAACTAAATTTCTATTTACACTTTTTAAATTGTACTAATATGTCAAAGAGTCAAGAGAAGCCTCTAGCTCAACCCCACTATAATTTTGATATGTTAAAAGGCCAGAAGGTTTCAGATGGAAAAAGATGAGGAAGAGATTTTCATCTTCAATGTTCACATTGTCATGGAGATGGTAGATCCTTTCCACCAAAGGAGACGAAACAAAGAGATACTTTTGACTTTGCAGAGTAGATCGATGATCTCCTTATAATATCTTTAATTTTTCAGTTTTAAATTTTTCACACCACATTTTTTCTTTTAAACTTAAAAAGAAAAAAATATTTTTTTAATGTTATTAATATTTTGCAATGCAATATTTTCTTCAAATATCATTATAAAATATGTCAAAAAGTAAATTTTTATTATAGTAATTATTATAGTGATATATTTTCTTATTAACTTTAATTTATTTAAATCAAATTTAACATAATCATGTTGAGACTTTTCTGTTGAAAATCACACTGCAGGATTTACCATTTGCCAATGTGGTTCATCATCGTGACAAGATGAAAAATATGATCAAGAACTTTCTTTTTTAATTTAAAGGTGTTTCACAGCTTGTAAAATAATGGCTAGTTTGACTAAATATTTCAAATATTTATAAAAAATAAAAATAATAGAAAAATCAAATGTTTAAAGTTTATAATTAGATTCTTATATAATTTTTATTTATTTTAAATAAAAATAATACTTAATACTCATATATATTTATTATAATTATAATTATTTATTTGTTATATGTTTTAATTTTATAGATTTATTTTATTAATAATAATGACCATATGTATCTGAATTCATCAAGGTTATTTTTTGATAATTAACTAAAAACAAATATCTAAATACAAAAGTTTTTTTTCTAAGTAAACTAATTTATTATGGTAAAAGACTGTACAAACTGTCACATATCTTGAGAGTTTTAAATGACTTGGGCTGATATATTATGCTCAACATGAAAGAGTCCGGACTACTCCTAGTAGGGAAACCACTTTAAGGAAGCAATTACTGCCTGAAAGTAAACCAAATTAGTGACACAGCAAGTTAACAGAAAGAAACATACCGAAAGTAACAATCAACCTTTCTAGCCGAGCATTGGGAGGCATGTACCCAAAGCAGAATTGAGCAAAAATACCAAAAGAAGTTGTAAGCTAGGAGAATCACCGATTGTTTGTGATTATGCTCTTCCACAACTCTGCACCTGAGTCTACTGGCCGTTATCGTCTATTTTTTGAGAGCGCTCCTCAATACCCACATCCTTCGTACCCACAAGGCTCTGCCACGGAGCCAAATCGGCGGTGGCGATCTCAGCTTTTGGGGAAGCCAGAGCGATGTGCGGGGAGAAAGCTATAAGGGAAGTGGAACAGGAGGATTTTTCAAGAGTTACAGTTAGATGGGTGTTTATTTAATGGTTCCGTTCGGGCGGAACACCAAAGCGTAAAACCCGTGTCACCAGGAAGTTTTAATAATGTAGCGTCACACCCGCTGAAAGACCTGGAGGAATGCTGCACTACCTGGGAGGGTCAACCGAAGAGGACAAAGCCGAAAAATGAACAGATTCATTAAGGCGGGCGCCTGCCCTTCCAGAAGCCAGGTAGCCATTCTGGAGAAGCGGACCTGTTTCTTCACCAAGGAAGACCCTGTCAGAGGCCGGGTAAAGGAAGCAGAGAGGAGTGAGGAAGCACATCCTCGACCAGTGCCCCTGACACCTCATTCCCAGCGGGCGTCCCGCACGCGGAGTGGGAGGGCGGGGGGCAGAAACCCCAGGCATGGCACGAAAGTTTTCTCTGCTGCCTGCAGGAGGGATTTGAGGCCTGCCAAAGCTTCACAATTCCATCAATGAGAAATGATGACTCTGCTGCAGATTCGTCATATCCTGCTTAATGTTGAGGGGGACCCCAGCACCACAGAAGAGACTCAGGAGAGAAATGATGCTTCAGAAGTGGCCTCAAACAAGCAAGAAGAGGCAACAACTGCCAGCAGGCATACCCCTCACTGGACTCGGAAGAAAGTTCGGACGACAAGCACTACTTAGAGAAAGTGAAACCACCACCGCAATCACACTATCCGAACCTACCAGAATCTAACCCTGCCACTGAACAATTCACATCAAAACCAGGTTTGTTGTCTTGCAAAGGTGGAGGGCTGCTGCTGAGTCAGTGGAGGCTAAGATCTCATTAATGCATGTAAGCTGCGGCGGTCACCCCACGCGAGTCGCTTCGGAGATGCGTAGGGACCAATGTCCCATCGGCCTCATGCAAATAACCGCATCCCAGCAAGTAAAGTTAATAAAATAAACGTATATAAAGAAAAATAAAATAAAAAGAATAAATTAAATAAATAGCCAAAATAAAAGATTAAAGAAAATAAATAAATATATATATATTTTTTAATTTATTCATTTATTTT
Source organism: Pinus albicaulis (assembly GCA_034641835.2). Classification (NCBI taxonomy): domain Eukaryota; kingdom Viridiplantae; phylum Streptophyta; class Pinopsida; order Pinales; family Pinaceae; genus Pinus; species Pinus albicaulis. Next base: position 574,177,212 of record CM076576.1, read on the forward strand.
TTATTATTTTTTATATTTTATTTATATTTATATTTATATTATATTTTATTTATTTTTAAATTTTTGTTTATTTATTTATTTATTGATTTATTATTTTTAATTTATTTATGTATTTATTTATTTATTATTTTTTTTAATAATAATTATTTAGTTATCTTATTTTTGATCTTTATCATTTATTTAATTTATTATTATTTATTTATTTATATATTTTATTAAACTTTTAATATTATTAATAAAATAAATATATAAAATAAAACATATCACAAATAAATAATTATAATTATAATAAAATATATATGAGTATTAAGTATTATTTTTATTAAAATAAATAAAATTATATAAGAATCCTACTTGTAAACTTTAAACATGTGATTTTTTCTTTTATTATTTTTGTTTTTTTATAAATATTTAAAATATTTGAGTCAAACTAGCCGTTTATTTTACAAATGAACAGTGAGAGCTTTACTTTTTAATTAAAGGGGTTTCTTGATCAGATTTTTTCATCTTGTCCTCATGATGAACCACCTAAACCACTCAACCAAATCTTTTTTGATGTAATTTTCACTGAAAAATCTCAAGCAATAATTTATGGACTGTAATAAAAATTTTGGCCATAATCATTTTTAAAATTTAATATTATAACTTTAATTTTAATTTTAATTAATTATTATTCAATTAAAATAATTCATATTCCTCTAATAACTATTCTTTATCCATTCAAGTTATTTATTATTTTAATGCATATTCCTTCATTAACTATTCTTTATCCATTTAAGTTTGTAAGTTGAGTTACACATCTACTTACCATCTACAAAATCTTGCCTTGCGGTTGACTCAATGTCTGGCTGTAAATGTGTATTATTTTCAGCTTAGTTTGTTATGGCTGTTGATGTTTCACACTCTATATCAAACACTTGCATGATAATTTGATGACTGAGTATCGTAGGGATGTTTGACGGAAAAAACTCCCCGGATAAGGAAAAATCCATCCTAAGACACTAACACATCTATCCACAATAATTTTCAATCGTAATAGCAGGGAAGTTTGAGGGAAAAGCTCTAGGAGATGAAAAATCCATCGTAAGACACTAACACGTCTATCTACAATAATTTTCAATCGTATTAGCAGCGGTTTGACGGAAAATCCAACGTAAGACACTAACAAATCTATGTACAACAAAGGCGGCAAGTGGGGTTAAGAAAGCATGGACCATAAATTGAAAGAAATGGCTGTAAAACTAGCCAAATATAGGAGTGCCAGATATAGTAAAATCTGCCTGTAACTTCTAATATTTTGATAGTATTCGCTGAAACGATATTATTTTCTGGAGTTACTTTAACAGACAATGAACCCAACCATATAAATATTTAACTCATAATATAAAGCATAACTGGTTATAAGCACACTTTGAGCAGATGCTTTATTTTCTGTGCAAAAGTTGTATTAAGTGGTTATAACTCTTATATAATTATAGATGTTAAATTTGCTTCCTTATTAATAAAAAAAAATTTGACCATATAAGATATAGGAAAATGCATGAAAATCTCTATATTTTGATGTTGTTCCTCAGAATTCATATTAAAAAATGATTATAAATCTAAATTGAGTATAGATATCAATAGTCTCCATCTCATAATATAAAACATAACTTGTAACAAACAATTTTCAACAAAGACCCAAGTTGAAAATATAGTAATTGGTATTGTACATGCACATACCAACATAATCATGACTATATTTTTTGGCTATATTTTGATTTCTTTCAGAAAAGCACATCCAGCAAGCTTTGAAAAGAGAAGAAAATAACATTACCATTTCATAATGGTTTCCATTCTCTAGAACTAATAGAAATTAGGGGAAGAAGACCACAAAGATAACACTAAATTGTGCCCTTTACTTTTTGTTCTCCGTGTTATGATCCATCCCTAAACACCATTCAATGCCTTTCCTTTCTCAAGTAAATTATATGGTACAATGTCCACATTATCTGCAGCAAGTATTTACATACAGTCTTTATAAAGCTACCACATGACATTTAAAAAATTTCTGAAAAAGCTTAGCTAAGAGAAAAGTAGGTTTGCATACCATTTGCAATAGTAGAATTGTTGCACACACCGATTTAGTGTTGTACTAAAGGTGGCAAGAATCCAAAAGATTTGTTGCTGCCTCAACATTGATCCTTCACACACAAAGAAAAATCTATAACAAAAAATAATTATATCACTAAACAACCCACAATATGTTAAGATGTGTCAAAGAATCTCTCGTGTGTCTTCTTCATCTTAGAATGTAAATATCACCTTAACTCTCATAAATCTCTTTCTTTTGTAACAACGTTTCACAACGCAATATGGAAACAACACTTTACAATGAGATATGGAAAAATTGAGATGGTGGCTATTACGCCTAATGTAGATGCAACAAGCTATCAAACCTTGTTCTTGAAAAGCAAAAGAATGGTAAAGCTCATTGTGCAATGAAAGAGGCAACCATCAAATTTGATTTCCTTCATTTTCAAATGTAACCATACATACAAACCCAACATTAGGAAATAGTGAAAAAAGAAATGTTTGAAAACTTTCATATAAAGGCATCCACCTATTAGCAAATCAATATCTAAATATATAATCATTTAAATAAAATAACAAACATTATGAATTAAATATTTTTGAATGCATAACAAAATTTACAATTTAAAAAACTGCAGTCAATTGAACAACAATCCCTAAACACCGAAATGTGTGTATCCGAGGTTTGTGGTTCTTCTATATGCGTGCTCATAGAGCTAAAGGATGAAATATACTTTGTAAACTGAAAACAATAGAAATACCACAGCATGAGCATGAATAAGGTGACTATAATATAAGAGAACCTCATATTCACTGGTAAATTTCTGCAAAATAGTTTTATGCTAAAATGAAGTATACCTAATGCAACTGCACTTCATGTAAAAAAACATTGGTAAGGGATACTCTAGAGGTAAACAATGGTTCCAAGGTGATGATGCAACAAGAAGCCACCCGTCAATAGTCCAAATAGTACTGAATTTAGACTTTCTTTCCTTAGCCTTTATGAATGGAATGTGTCCTACTCTAATTGTTAGTATGAGAAATTTCTCTTCGATGGTTGCAACCTTGTGTGTATTACTCAGAATAAGAGGGATGAGGTATCGTCGACTATGTGTGTTGTCATGATCTCTCACTACTAAGGTTCAAGAATTACATAATCACCGCATGCAAATGCCCTTATTCGATGAAGGTTTCTACCGGAAATGTGTAAGTAAAAGATTGACCTCGAGTCGAAAAAATCATACTTAACATCCACGTTAACCACTACGCCAATCGATGTGAAGCTACTACAAGGATATCACCATGGGAAAACTTGCTATCAATTATATCGATTTTCGTAGTCTTAAATTTGTTTGTTCAACCAATTCATGCACATCCTTTTGGAATTTGTTTTCGTACCATTGACTTGTCGGTATTATTGACATCGATACACTTCATCCTTAGCAAGGTTCTCCATGCCAGAGGCATTTACTAAATAGCCTTGAAACTTTATTTCAGGTCGTCTTCTCTCGTAGAGCAGCTCCATAGAGCCGTTTTCCTATCGGACCAGAGTAAACCTTCTCGTTATCGCCAACATTTATGCTTGGAAGGAGATGGGATGGGAGAGAAAGAAGCTAGTAGCTCACTATAGAACGCTAAATGTCGTGAGGGATAAAAATGAGTTATGTGACGATGCTAAAAAGTATAAAAAGAAAATTTGAAAATGATGGCGAAAGTGTAGGAAATAAACGATTATTCACCGATCTATTTATTGATAGAAATTTAATGACATAAAAAAAATATTTCATGGTTATTTTTTCTATCAGTAAGAGCAAGATTCTAGTATCCATGCCTCTACAAAGATCCAAAGCTACCACTAACACATCTGGCCTAACAAAGACTATCATAAGTGAACAAAGTAAGCAGCTCTCGAAATTATTTTCACCAGAATTTATAGATGCACTTTATAAACCTACCACATGAAATTTTAAAATTTTTCCCCGACAAGAACAACACAAGAAAAGTTTATTACCAACTGCAAGTCTTGACATCTCAAGAGTAAAATGATGTAGAGGTCCATCTGTGCTGCCTAAGGTGAGAATCCAAGATTTATGTCAAGTAACTTTACATATAGAGAAAAATGATAATACAAACATCATTATCACTAAAATAGCCCACAAAATGTTAAGATGTGTCAAGGAATTTATCTTTGTCTCCTTCTAATCTTAGAATGTAAATATCACCTTGTTTCAACAAGTACCATTAACTTCCTAGAATTCTCTTCTCCTTTTGTAACACTCTTAGCAATGTGATAGGAAATGTTTATGTTAAAAACCTCGTGATAAAATATAATTCGAAGGCATTTTTATCAGAAACTATAATAAAATAAAATAGAAATCACCTATGTGCATTACGAAAGGGAAGAATAAAGAACTTTATTTTCATAAGCCCGCATTTCACATGATATATAGCTATATTTTTTGAGGAATAGTATCCGAAATGAGTTATAGGTTATGGTGATTGTGAGTCAACTTTTTATATTTAGAGGTAAAATAACACAAATTTTCAAATGACTTCTCACAAATTAAAAGTTTGGTATAAAGGGCCAATAACACAACAAATTTTATGTTAAAAACAATTCCTTAACCACCCCACCACAAAAGAAGTTTACCAATGAGGGGGAAATCCATCTCCATGACGAATTCGCTGCTACTCATTTTTTTTAAATGTAGTTTACTGACAGATGTTTCAGACCAACTTTAACCTCATCTACTAGTCTGTCCATCAATGTCACATCGCTCTTTGAATTTTTTAAATGCAAAAGTAGAACGTTACATATTTCACATGCATATTCTAGATCTTCCTCCTTGATTTATAACCTTGTATTTCCTCTTTCCTCTTCTTAAGTATACAAGGCAAGGCCTCTTGTAATGGAAGTATGTCAAGATATTCTTGAGTTTCTCGTGTGTTGATTCTCCATTCTATAATTGTGTTATCTCTTTTTGCTTTATTTTCTCGTATCTCCGCTACTCTATAATTAAAACAGAGTAGAGCTGGGCCGAAGTGAGCTAGAGGATTCAATTGCTCATGTTATTGCCAAAACACCGAATAAGAAGACGCAGGAAATTCTACATAATATTGTTCATAGCCTACTCCCACCGTACTAAGGTTAGTGAAAGTTTTTTTAACATATCAAGAAGCCAAGAATGATTATGGAGAATTTTTCCAATGTTGGTTAAATTCCCAAGGGAAATTCTATTTCAAATGTGACTTCCTTTGGCCGCTACACAACTTCAAAAATCAGCGTGCTTTAATGCATATTATTGTTATAAAGAGCGTCCGGAGATCATCCGTAACTCGTAGATGATAAAGGAGAGCAGAGTAGTGGTTTTGTATAAGTCTATTTCTGAAGGACCATATTGGGATGAGGGGGTGGCCATTGCAAGTCCTAAGCGAATTTATTATTTTTGGAAAAGGAGATTGCCATAATCATTATCATGAAATCATATTATACATTCTATAATATTTTTTATATGTTTCATAATTATTATAAATACATGTTATTATGAAATACAATATATAAGTTTTATAATAATTGTTAGGGTTTGGACATTTTTAAAACAAAAAGGAGAAAGGTCACGAAGGAGATTGATTTTGTATTTTTTTAAGTGGATAATGTTGTAATAATTAAAGTTTTACTTTGTAAGGGGTAATTTACACTGTGTGAAATTATTGATACGCAAGAAAGACACAGTCATTAATGATATGGAGAAGTTGAGAAGGGGCTATTTTTTCCCTATGGAAACTACAAATGGAGGATATACCGATTTTAAAAGATCAAGATTTAAGCCACTGAGGGTGTAACAAAGAAACCCTCATCAAGGACAAATCGTGAATGGGATAATCTAGATCGAAAGGAGATTGCAACAATCCACCAATATCTAGCAAAGAATGTGGGTATTTAAATGTAATGGGATAAAAGACGGATACAAAGTATTATGGAAGAAGCTCCATGATTTATATGAGAATAACACAACATCAAACAATGTTCTTTATGAAGAAGATTTACAATATGAAGATGAATAGAGGTGCTTGCCTATTTAGCACTGATTAATTAAATATTATAACTATTGAGTTTGCTCTATTAAAATAACTCTATATGATGAAATTAAAGCTACTTTTATAGCTATGTTCTGAAAACATAGATGGGAAAATTGAATAAAGGTGAGTATCAACAACTTGTGGACCCTAATGTTTGATGATGTTAAAGTGTGCAGCTTTTTAACGAATGAGGAGTTGCCACAGCAAGTCACTGCATGCAGTAAAACCAGGGAGGAGAAGCCGAGTTCAGGCTTACCGCGTTATAACTGATTGAGGGCCTAGTTGCTGGGTGATCAAGATCGAGAGGCCAGGTAAACAGGCGGAGGTGACTGTCCTGCCTGTCTTAGAAAATTACAGATGAAGGAATACATGGAGGCCTGAAGAAAGGAAGGTGGCTTGACTCAAAGACCGACCAAGCAGTGTCCTTATGTAGAACACCAATAATAAATAGGTGAGACTACCTGTAGCCGCGATGGTGATGCTTTGTTCATGCTCTGTGTGAGAGAATGCATTTTTATACACATCTAGCGGTAGCTGATTGGATCCTGACTCTGGTGTAATTCTGCACCATGGGAACTCATGCAAAAGATAGTTTTGTTGCACTGAACTCAGACTATGGGAGATGTGTCAGAAACAATCGCCTGGGAGTATTGTTCAAGGGGAGATTTAGATCAAGATCTAAGACCATAAAGATAAAATATGAAATTAGTCATGGCACCAAAAATTTTCAGTAATATTTTTGATCCTATGATCAACAGAGAACATATTCCACAAGACTTGGGAAAGACAAATGGAAAATTGAAAAGATGAACAATAAATAAAGGAGACCTAAACATAGATGAATACCTAGAGATATTCATTTGGTTAAAAGGACATGAAAATGAGATTTGGTTTATATCAAAAGAGAACAACTAATGCAGTATGTGGTTTGTCGTTTGGGACCATGAGTTTATATGTTCACAAATCCCTGTTACAGTACCAATAAGACTATGGTTTCCGTGTTAACACGGACCTTGGGTAGAGAACTTAAGGACATATAGTGTACACAATGGCTTTATGTGTCATGATATAAGATAACGTGTTAGAATTGATATGACTCAAGGTGTTTGAATTAGTTAAGACCATGCTGGGTATTAGGTATATGTTCATATTTTGTATTTACAGATGATGTATCCTATTAAAGGTTTGGGTCATCCCATGAAAGAAGTGTACATTGAACATCACAATCCTTCAAACTGAAAGGCAGGCACCATAGTATTTGATCTCAAGATCTTATTTGGCTCACAGAGAATAAGAATGTAGTTTATCTGCTTATCCATCACCAACCCAGAACTCATCGCTTATATGTTAGTAACTAAATGAACAATGAACATTTGCTTTAAATTTTTCAGTCTTGCTAAAAGAGAACTACATATTTTGATGTGTTATTTCCAGATCCTGCTCCTGACTAGTGATATTTATTTCTGCTTCCGCCCAGCATGGTTGCCTGCTGCTGCGGGTTTCATATTAGGTAGTTAAAAGATATTTTCTGTTTATGTTTCAGCCTGCCTGCATTTTTTGTGTTAGTCCATATTCTTTTTGTTTATATTTCCACAATGTACTCAACAATTTTAATGAACAAACTCAGGCATTCAGGAAAGAGACAACCCAGAAAGCAACATCCTGAGGCAGCACCATCCCACACATGATGGGGGAGGCAAATTAGAGATAATCCCACATGATCTGAGGGGCCCAAACTGAGTTAGGGGACCCAAATGAAATTGACAGAACTGCAATGAATCCTATGGCAGGGAGTTACCTGCTGGGGAAGGAGCTTGGCAGGATAAAGAGGCTTTGTGAGGCAGAACACTGTAAGGGTGAAAGACAAGCTTAATGTTAATGTCGAGATGGTCATATGCTAAATAATTTATACAATAGTTAAATATGAAGAATTGTAAGATTTCACATATATAAAGAAATAATCACATGTCATAAACAAATATAATCATCTAACATAAAGAACCACTTGTCTAATGGATCTTTGGACCTATAGTTTACCAGGTTTGCTTAGTAGTGGAAGACCAAACATGGATGATGACATCCAGATTTATCTTGAACCCCAACATACGATGTGAGACCTCATTAAAATAAAAATTGTGAATATTTTATCGCTTATTCTGGGTTTTTCAATAAAGGAATAGATCAGTTGGCATTTTAGGAAGAAGAAGACATACTTGCAACAATGAGAAGAATTATGGGAGACTAAATACATGATTTTAATGGAAGAATCCAGGTACAGATATAAAATCACAACTTAGAGGCAGAAGGATGAAGGCTTTAAAAGGCTACTGGAATATATAAATAATCTAACAAGGCAGTTTGTATGAAATACAGAGCTATGTTGAGGTCTCATGTAAGGTATCAGTGGTCATGTCTTTCCAATGAATTCCAGAAGTTATTCTAATGCAGAAGGATCTAATGTTGCTTTCACTCAATAGAGGAATACCCTTTCAAATAAGGGAAGGAAGGAATAACTAGTAAATTTCACTACAAGGGAGGCAGGTTGTTTTATGGAGAAGATGTTTCCTATCGCTTCATAGAAAATGAAAGTAATGCATTCAAAAAAGGGTTCACACTAAAACTAAGCCAAAGTAAAAATTCCATGGACACTTGTATCCCAACCATTAGAGTTTCTCATGCAAACCCACATGGTACCCCTATTCATGCTCCCCTCATGCAAACCCCCATGAAAAATATTCCATCCATATCGCATGCAAGTCAACCAAACTGGAAGACAAGAGAAGCCATTGCTGAAGGAGAAGGAATTCAAGCCTGCCCAACCATGGTGTATGGCTTCCTTCATCCTTCTAGCCTATGAGAGGGACAAAGCAACTGAAGTGTTTTCAAATTAGCAGGTTAATTTTTTTCTTTCTCTCAGAATAGCTGAATGATATGTTGCCCAACCTTTCTTCTGCTAATGCCTTCATTGCATTTCTTCTGCACTGTGTAAGGTTAGTGAGACACCTTTGTTTTGTTGCAGAGTCTTTAAAAAGTTTTTTTTATTGCAGGAGGCTGGGTGAGATGCCTTTATTTTTCTTCGGATCGCAGTTTGTAGAGATTTCCTTTGCTTTGACACTCCCCCATAAACAAATGAACATATTTCCATTTTTGTTATGCTTTTCTGATCCCACAGCCAAATTTGTTTGGAAATGGCTCCATCCACCAAAATGCTGCGCACTTCAAAGAATGAATAAAGAATACCTTGCGGACATGAAAAGAGACTGAGGCATAATAAATATAAGAAAACAAGAATAAAAGAGCTATAGTCTTCAAGCACCTCAGTTATTCTTCATATCCTCTGTATGCCTCACTTTCCGCCTGATACAACCCACCTCTTCGTCAATATCATGTTCTGCATGTAATAAGGTCTTTACAAACAAAAAGGTGTTAAGTACTTTGAATAATGCGCTTCATATAGCGATATGCCTACACTTTTTATATGCATGTTCATAGATCTTTGGGAACATTCGAAATTATAGTAACCGACCAAAATTCAGAGAAAGCTCTGACAGCCCTGTGTTATTTTCTGCTGACAAATTTTAAGTAATTTATCAAATGTGGTACGAGATTTAAACCCAAGTTCATCTGAACTCTCCGGTGATTCAATACTGCAACCCAACCTCTTCATCGTGGCCCCCTTTCCTCCGCGATAATTTTCTGACCATTCCCACATTCCTTAAAATTCTCATATTTGGGAATGTAGCGCCTCTAAAATGGAGTATGTATCAAAAGGTGAAACCTTGTTCGATATGTGGAATGTCTTTACGTAGATTCGAAGTGACTTAATGTGGACTAGAATTTCAATGCGCTGGTGAAACTTTTGATAGAAGTCTGTATTAGAAGGTGAAACCTTCGTCTTCACTATGTGGAATGACTTCGCGTAGATTCGAGATTATAGAGCTTAGCATATTCTCACCGGTATATTATTTTGCTTCTCATAGTTTTGAACCCATGGAACGAAATCAAACCTATGAAACAATATTCTCAAGTCAGACCAAGAGAACTCCACCAAAATTATTTTATTCAGACATTGAGGAAGAAATATTTAAGGCAGACCACATATAGGCTATTATATGTGATGGACAAAGCCAAGAGCCTTCAAAGGGTTACACTTTGGCTATGGCATGCAGTTGGGCACCGAGAGCTATATCTACAAGAGGTAAGAAAAGAAAAAACTTTTGGATATAAAAATTGGAAAAGTGATATCAATGCAATGTGTCAAAATTTGATATAAAAACTTTGTATAAAATGAAGTACCAGAAAACTGTAGTGTGCACTTCTGAATTTTTTTGAAAATTTCAAAATTCTAGTTTTAAATAGGAACTTGAATATTTTTCATTGCAAACCTTGGTTAAAAACCAGTGAACGTCATTACATTTCATAAACTGTAAAATGATATATACAGAAAAATTAGTCAAAAATATTAATTAATGAGTCGTTCAACGACTGAAATTGATTGTTATAGTCATGTCAAGACGTGTAGCCTGTAATAAGAGATTGAATATATTTCATTGCTGAAAGTTTTCAAGTGAAAAATTCAGTGAATTATACCAAATACAGCTTAAAAGTTTAGTAAAATGATATATGCTAAAAAAATGGCGAAAGATGAAATTAATAGCTACTTAACGATCAATCGACTGTTATGAAATCGTTGAAGAAGGACTAATAATTAAATAATGATGATATCAGAAAACAGAATGTCAGGAAACAAATATAATAATTCTTATATGTAATGAAGTTTTTTACTGAAGGACAGAGGGACTCAGAATAAATAGGCTTCACCATTTGAGACATGGAAAGAAAGTTTTCTGTGTGCTTTTTTGGTTCCTCAAATAGGAAATTTCAAGAACTCAAAAAACAGAAAGAAGGTATATAAGAAGGAAATGAAATTGAAAATCAATTCTATCAAGTTCATCAAATAATATAATTATATTGTAAGAGAAATATAAATTCCTTCATAATCAACTGTAGGTTTAATATGATTGTTATCTGCTCATTAAATATATATTTAACTTTTATAATTAATATCTTGAGATTACATATTCAATAATAAAATTATATAACTTATTTGAATTAAAAAATCATTAATGTAACCAAAATAATTAAATATGATAATCAATTTCAACAATTTTATCGGAATATAATTATCTTTATTTTTCAATGTACAAACTCATAATCCACTTTAGGTATGAAGAGATAATGTGAATAATAATATGTACACCACATTTCAAATACTGACTCGTGCTTACTTGTCAATACAGCATACTAGTATTTAATACACAACCATCCATAAAATGAAGGAATAAAATAATATTAACAATAATAATATCATATCAAAAAGTGAAGTTGCATAAATGTATATTCAATATTAATTTAATAAGAGCATACAATATTGCATGGAAGCAAAAATAAGAAAAAGAAATAACTTTCATTTCTAGCTAGCCCACAAGTAAAGGTGTACATTTCAACAATATTAGCTACTTAAGAAGTAAAAGGTGCATACCCTATGAACTTAATCTCAAATGTAAAGATAGTTGACTCAGAAAAACAACTGCATACATATGAAGATATCATGCTTGAGTATTAAATATTTATATTTTTAAATATAAAATGTATATGGGTAATAGAAAACAAGAATTAATTTGTGTAACTAGAACTACTACTTCTATGATAAAGGATTAATGAGACAACATCCTATGTGATTGCCTAAAGAAACATTTGTCCATTTTGGAGCAAAGAGGGTGAAAATATGATACTATTTATAATGAAAGATATACACACATTCACATTATGAATTTTTTTGACATAAACAATAGAAAATATATCTTCAACCCATATAATTCACAACATATGATTGACTATACAAAAACTATTACTAGAAGAAGATGCAAATGCATGCCAAAATACGTAATTTTTCATATAGGCTTTTGTTCTACAGGTATTAAAATAACTTTAATATTATTATATGCTTAAAGTTATATTCTACAATAGCCTTATTCTTATTATATGTTTAAAAAATACCTCAAAAATCTTTGTTCAACCTTCCAAAACTTATTTAATAAAAAATACGATGTCCGGTTTTTATCAAATATCTTTACTTTTGTAGTTCTAACTTACATCTGTCTCCACCCTACATACCCCTTTGACAATTAAAATTATTACTTTATATTTCACAATTTAAAATCCCACTATTAATAAAAATTAATGTATAAATTATTATTCAACAAGAGAATCTCAAGGACACACCATCTCCACATTAGATAACAAAATATGACCAATTTTAAAATGACACAAATGCACACCATGCCCCTTTCACAGAAGGTATATTATTCTATGTATATACACATATTTGATTCTGTCCAACATGAAACAAATGCAAAATACAATTCACTCCTTTGAATGTGGAGCTATATCACCATTTGAATCACATGTTTAACCCCCCAACTCTAGGAGTTATGCGACCTATGTTTTATCACATATTTATCGTCTACCTACCTAAGCACTAAAAGTATTTTTGTGTTCCACCAAAAGAAGATTAAGTGGAATTAACTACTCAATAACAATACACCTATGTAGACACCTTGAGGTGATCATGAGGATTACTTAAATTAAATGGGAAATAGGTTACTTAATTTTACATTTCTTGTTACAAAGTAATCATGTAACAGACCAATGGATAATATCTACCTAAACCTTACTTGGAGCTCATATGAAAGGCAACTAGATCACAACATTAATGAAAACTTGACATTTTCAACACCACCTTTTGCATTGATAAATTTGACCCACAAACATAAATGCATCAACTAAGACGTAATATCCATAGGATTGGACCCAAAAATGTATTAAGGAATTATTTGATCCATCAACCATATGGAATTTAAGAAGGAAGATACATTTATAACATTTGGATCCAAAATTTTGAACCACAAATCTATGAAGTGGGGATACATTTACAAAATGACATCAAAAATTTATCAAAGAAATATGCACTATGTACACCAATACTAGTTACACTAAATTTAGACCAAAGTTGTATCAAACAAAAAGGCCATTTATAAGTAATGCATTGTTCTAAATGCACTTTTTTCAATTTCCATTTATAAGTAATGCATTGTTTTAAATGTCTTATTATAAGTAATGCACTATTTTAAATGTATATTTCTACCAACATTGAGTAATGCACTACATGTTTCACAAATTTTAACCCTGGAATTAGCCCCTATAACAGATGCATATTTATGTTACAAGAGATATACATCTATGACACTTAGGACAATTCACAACCTACACCTATAAATTCCTTAAGAAAAAGACATAGACATTTGTGCAACTCAGAAATGATGCACTACCCACTCATAAATTTGAACCTTGAATAATGCACAACCGGAGATGAAAATTTATATAAGCATATGTATTGTCGCTACAAAATAAATATCAACCTTAGATAGTAATATTTATGCCAAGCAAAGGTATTGTAGTACATGTTGGGCCTTGAAATTGCTGTATTAATTCCATTACATTTTAACTTATATTTCCATATTATCACCTTCACTCCACCTCCATTTCATTACATTTACCTTACCACGTATAACACTATTGGGTTACATTTATGTTTTTTCCAAACTTTATTAATTCCTATATTTTTTAAGAATTGTGTTGTACCTAGAAAAATAATATGCACATACTTATACCTAACAAGGAATAATATTTTTTGCCATGCGTAGGTAAAAACGAAGCTCAAAAGACTTATGCACTTCCTAAGGCCAAATTGAATTCTGATGGAGAAAAATCATGGGATCATAAGGATAGTGGCCCCATTTCCTATTTTTATTGTAATCAAGAAGACATGTGCCTTATCACTCCCTATTTGATTGTATCTCTAGAGATATAGGTACATATTCATGGACTTCTAATTAATCGTATAACTTCTTATATTTTTATATAAATAGGGGAATCTTTTCTCCTATCAAATCATGTGTAAAATTGGAGTTAAGTGTTCAAGTTTAAAATGTAATCAGATTTTGACACCCTTACTCATGAATGTTCATTTTGACTTGGTTTTTCTCTTAGATGTGAGCATATCGATTTACCATCTTTCATACTTTTAGATCAGCTACTCAAAATGTGCGAGATTTACTTTCGTTTATAGATTAAAGCCCATTTTCTTTCTTAGTATTAGTTTTAGAATGACTTTGTAATCTTTGCTTTTCTAGAAACATTTAAATAGGAAATATTTATCTATTTTTCAATCGACTTATGAGGCAATATATCTCGTAGTTATTTAAAGCCTTTTCATGTTATGTTATTTACTTCTCTAGATCAAACTACTGGTCCATTGTATAATTGAATAAAAGACTGTCAAGAAGGTGACTTGTCATACTTTCCAAATTGGTGAATGGAAATTTCAACCTATGCAATTATTGAGCCGTACTTTCATGTTCTATTATTTAGTTTCCTTTTCATGTTCTACTATTTACTTTTCTAGATTTAAACTATAAATTCATTGTATAATTGAATAAAAGATCAAGCCAAGAAGGTGACTTGTCATATCAAATTAGGTGATTGAATGTTCAACCTATGAAATCATCGAGCTTTACTTTTACATGTTTTTACATTGTTTTTCTAGATTTAATTCCTCATTCACTATACATGGTGTTGGTGAAACTGTACCCAAAACTAGAAAAAAAATGAGATCAACGCCTTAGAAACTAACCACTTCATAAAAAACTCTCCAAGTCCTTATATAAATGAACAATTTCGGGATGATACAAATGACCAAAACTCCTCCTTATATATATAGGAGTCCATGGGCCTAACAATATAATCTCAGCCGACCTAACAATACTAAGAATGTAAGGGCACAATAATAACAACATTGGGGCGTGTTGTGGGCACAACAATAACAATAAGGGGCTACACTAATAACAATAAGGGACTAAACTAGTATCATAGGGACCTAACATGCCCCTCTCCTTCAACAAAGTGTTGTCCTGAATGATTGAGTAGCTCTGTGGTGCTTTTTGTACAAAATTATCATCCTCCTATGGTAATCTTAGTGGGTAAGTTTCTTCCACTCGATGAGATACTCCCGAAATTTATCGATTTCATAGTTGTTGAGTTCTTATTTCATGACCGCTTTCTCTGTGTTCACATGATTTTTTCCTTCCTCATCAAGTTTTGGAAATATTGTTTGAACTGAATATTTTCATCTATAACCCTTTTAATCATGAAACATGGAAAATCGGATACCCCGCGAAGAAGGTGAAGCCCCAACTTGTATGCCAGTACCACCCTTGCAACACCCTTTGTATGACCATATTTCTTTGGTGATAATTTATTATCCTTTTTCTTAACTTGCTTCAGAAAAATTTTTTTGTATGGTTGTAAATCGTAAAAATACTCATCACAAAAAAATTTTCCACTTTATGTTGATCTACCTATTATTTCATTCGATTTTGTGCCAAATTTAGGTTATCCTTTAAGAGTTTTGAGAACTCTTATTGATTCTTCATGTGACTTTCCATTGCTTGAACTCAGAATTTTCTCTTAAATATGATGTGATTAACTCCGTGGATGATATTCATAAAGTGCTACAATGCTATTATTTTTGCTCCATGGAAGGAAGTGTTATACCACCATTCAAAGGAGAGGTAAACTAGCCTGACCCACTGTGGTTTGTTTATCGTATACAAAAAATGAAGAGATTCCAAAACATTTATTCACTATCTCAATGCATTATTGACTGAGGATGATAAGATGAGCTATGAGCTAATTGAGTACCCAAACAAGAAAAAATAACTTCGTCCAAAAATTTTGAAAAAAACCTTTCGGGTTTCCATGTAGCTTATGAATTGTGTCCATAAATGTAGTAGCAAATGTACTTGCTTTAAATGGCATGAGATAATGCACAAAAGTTTGCATACTTGGTAAGTCTATCAACAATACCCGATGACACTCTTCTCTTGATTTAGGTAAACTTGGTAGTAAAAACCTATCAAAAACTCCTCCCAACGCTTTCGACTTCGGGAATGGATAAAGGTTGTATAAGAATTTGGTCTTAATTATTCTAACTTTTTAGGCTTGTTGGCAAACCAAAAATTTCGCCACAAACTTTTGAATGTCATATTTAAGGCCATCGCATTCTTCACCCCGAGGTACGTTTTTTAAAAATCCAGTGTCCCCTAAAAGGAGAAGTGTGCACTCCTAAAAGAATATTTTGTTTTACTAAGAATTCTGCAAAATATAAGCGATCTTTTAAAATTACAAGGAATCATTTTTCCAACTAAAACATCGATGTACTAGACCTGCTACAAATTTGAATGAGTGTCCACACTTCCTCATCCTCTTCCATTCATCCCTTGATTCGGCGCATCCAACTGTCAGATAACAGAAATGGCACAAAGCAAATGATTCCACCTCTTCATCCTTTCTTGAGAGGACTCAACAACATTTAGCTTCCTTTTTGTAGATGATTTCAAAGTCGTAACCCAACATCATTGTGACCCATTTTTTTTCATTTCTCTAATATACTTTGTTCCAAAAAAAGTGTTTAAGATCATCATGATATTTTACTCCTGAAGTGTCTTCCATTAGGTAAGGTCACCATTTCTTCAAAGGCAGTAGTATCAACATTTCTCCTCTACAAATAGCCTTTTCTAAATACTTTCCTTTAATTGGACGACTCTTCTGAAAGCAATGGGTCTTTCTTCTTGCATTAAAACAACACTAATTCCACGTGCCTGTTGCATCATATTCCACAATAAAAAAATTTTGAAGTCTACAGCATAGCTAAGACCCAAAAGTAGTGGAACATTACCTCTTTAATATGTTCAAAATACCTTAGTTGCTTCGCAGACTTCCATGAAAATGCATCTTTCTTCAATAATGTTGTTAGAGGTGATGTTATTCTGGAAGAAACTAGATAGAATGAAACCGAGATAATACCCTATTAACCGTGAGTAGAAACCGTGCAATCGTTTATATTAATTTCATTCTTGTATCGGATTTAATTTTGTTAGGTCTACTTTAACACCCCCTGTGAGATAACAGTGACCAGGGATCTACACCTCTTGTAGTCCAAAGAAACGTTTGGATGTTTTTTCATATAATTGTTTTCCTCCAATAGTTTATACCTCATTAACATACAGCACATCCTTCCAAGATTTGTTGTAGATTAGTATATCATCAAAAAATACTGCACAAATTTTGCCGGGTGGCTTGGAAAATGAAATTCATCAACCCTTGAAATGTAGAAGGTGCATTGTTAAGGCCAAAAGGCATGACCAAAAATTTGCTATCGAGCCTTATGAGTTTGAAATTCGTTTAATATCTTAAGTTCTCATTTCACTTGATGATATCTTAACAAAGATCCAACCTAATAAAATAAATTTCTCTTCATGTAATTCATCCAATAATTCATCAATCACAGAATGGGAATTTATCTTTATTATGAGCTTATTGAGCTCCCTATAATCTGGACACATGCGCCATGATCCATCCTTCGTGCACCAATACTACCTGAATAGAGAAAGAACTTTGACTAGGTTGAATTCACTAAATTTCAAACATTTTTGCAATCATACGTTCAATTTCGCTTTCTTGGAAAATATCCTCGTAAGGCCTAACAGCCCAGATAGTACTATTGAATCAAATGAATAACATGATCATGACTTACGAATAGGTGGAAATCCCTATGAAGCCTAAACACCTTGGAAACATTTTTCAAGACTTTTTTGAGATCTGATAAAGAATAAGATTTTGATGTTGTCTGTAGTAGCATAATAAAATTACGCTCATTTTTTTTCTTCAAAATGTATTTGTCAGCATTAGAGCTTATTATATTTTTTGGCTTCCCCGTGATACCTTAATTACTTTCCTTCCCATTCAAGAAAAAGTTCTTGAAAATTAAAAACTACCGTCCTCAAAGATTGTAACCATTGTACTCCTAGTACAACATCAACACCTCATCGAATGGAAAGTACCTGGACTTATTCAATACATATCCTCCCATATCTAGCTTAATATTATATTTTCCATAATAATTATAGTTCCTTCCATTTGGTAACCATCACTTGACATTCGTGTCATATGAAACAACTCAATTTCTTTGTCTATCAAGAAAATGAACAGTGTCTATGGGTACTACCCGAATCAATCAACAATATTACCTTTTTTCTTTCTTGATATGTCCTTCTTTTTATATGCTCGAGGAGGGTAATTCCCACCAATGCATTATACCCATATGGTCGCATTCATTTCTTCTTCTTCTAGGTTGGGTTCCTGCATATCCTTCTTTTTGAAGTTTTTTGTTCATTTTTATTCTTCCTTCTTCACAATCTATGTAAAATTATTTCTTCTCGCACACTTATGACTTTAGTGTATTTTTTCATCACAAATCGTAGTGAAACTTTTTCTCTTTTTTTCTTCCAATTGTTATGGTGTCAACCTTGTAGGTTGTGGAAATATATATAGTGCAACACTTCAATCTTTATGGATGTGAGTGGTAGGCTTCCTTGTCACCATAATTTTACATTCAATTTTTTCTTGTTGAATCGAATGGGGTTTTCTCCAATGAATTAGGTTCCAAATGTAACCATATTTTGGATGCTATCCTTGGTACCCTATGAAGGCATCAACTTTTTCTTCCTCGAATATCAAATACTCCTTATATTCAATTTTTAGAAGTCTCAAATGTTGCTCCCCTCAATTAACCCTTTTGTTTGAGATTTGTCTAATTGAGGAAAGAAGGTGTTGCTCTTTGTATCCCCATAATGTCCTATTATTTCTCAATAAAAATTGACCAAGTGACAATTTTTTTTACTAGAGCAAAGCCATCATACTATACAAATGATTTTTTTTCTAAAAATGGAAGTTGTAATGTGAACCTTTGTGTCACATTATTGAGATCAAAATATTGCTCCATATGTAGTATCCATGTTACGATATCCTTTCCATAAAACTTCTCATACCATTTTTGAATATGGTAATTTTCCTTCAACATTAGAGTTTATGAATATTTACTATTAAAATTTATTTTGTTCTCATCATGAGTTTCCTCTACTATCTTTTCACCATTAGGAAACATTTCTTGTATCAACTTTGTCAAATCTTCCATGTCCGTTTTTGATCATTCTTCATATTTTCCACTTTTTCATCGATCTTCGCCTTCTATGTCATCCATTTGATTCCATGCTATGCTTCCATGCCATCCATCTTAGCTTCCATGCCATTCTTCAAACCATCCATCTTATATTACATGCATTTCTTCAAACCATCCATCTTAGTTTCCCA
Organism: Pinus albicaulis; assembly: GCA_034641835.2. NCBI lineage: Eukaryota > Viridiplantae > Streptophyta > Pinopsida > Pinales > Pinaceae > Pinus > Pinus albicaulis. The sequence continues at coordinate 574,196,697 of CM076576.1, forward strand.
CTTCTAGTTTTCTTCTTGTGTACCCATGTCATTTTTTGTTTCTCTTTACAGAGTTTAAATTTGTTGCACTTTTCTCTTGTAATTTTGATATTTCATGTTGCCATTCTTCGTCTTCATGAGTCATAGTAGATCCCCTCTTCTGTGTGCTTAATGGGTGTTGAATTTAGTCGGAATTTTAAAACCAAATACCGATATCTATTTAGAATATGCCTTTGGAATCAATTCAACTTGATTCTTTACACAAGACTTATGCAATTCCTGGAAAAAATATACACACCTTTCTGTTTTTGAGGAGCTCAATATTGAAACTTATCATTCTTTGTGAATTTCGATCTTCTTAAATATCCTAAATTTATCCTTGGAGGTAGCTCTAATCCTCTTTCGAATGCCAAGTATGACCTCACGGATTCTTTAAGGGAAGGCTGTGTCCACCTCCACAATGACCCAATTATGGACTCGCTCACCAGAGTGAACTTGCAGACAACTTTTCCACGTGTCACTATTTCTTTCACCAAGGAATGATAGATAGGAAACTAGAGTCTTGTACTTGCGCTCACTTTTTATGTAATCCAAATCTAATGCTCGCAGAGAGTTAGCATGTGTTTACAGTCACCTCTTTGAGATGAAATTCTGAGCCCAGTTAGCCCTAACTCTGGCTGCATCCTATTCCAAAATTTTTGCGAACCAAGATCTGAAATTTATACACGAGGTTCCTTGTGTTTTCATCTTTGCTCGTTAAAATTCTGAGCTTCCCAAACTTAAAGAACGTTATAGCTAGACTTCCACGATGGCACAAGCTGAAGCAACTGTGGAGCTCCGCAAAACTTTGCAGACTATAAACTATATATCAAAAATATTATGAACCAATATCTCAAATTTTGCGATTTATTAAATTTCTCATAATTTCTTTTCTTTTTTAGGATTTTTAAAAATTTCAACTCAGGAACTTTTGTGGAAAAAAACGTTATATCGAAAATGCCACGATGACCTGTTTAAGTGTAAAAACCCTAGAATCCAAAGTTCTAATACTAAATGTTATGAAACTAGCTCCAAAAAATAGAAGAAAAGAGAGATCAACGCTTAGAAATCAGTTTACTTCGATAAAACTTCAATTCATTACATAAATGCATAATTCTTTTGGATGATACAAATGACCAAAACCTCATTCTATATATAGTAGTCCATGTGCCCGCAATATAATCCTAGGCCACTGGTAATTAAAGGACAACAAGGGCACAATAATAAAAATACTGGGGTTGCATGCCAACAACAGTATCAACAAGGTGGCTACACTAATAACAATAAGGACTAAAACTAGTAGTATAAGGACCTAACATTGGGTGTCCTAAAATATAATTTCAAAAGAAGGTGATCTTACTGTATTCCCAAATGCTTGAATACCTCCAACTTATGTAATTATTGAGTTTTCTCTTCGTATGCTTTAATTTTTTTCCTAGATTTTAAAGACTAAAGTATAATCAATCGTTTATCATCTCAAGAGTAGGGTGATTCTATCATACTTCCATATTGGATGTTGGAGTGATTGAACATACCTTAGTTGTTTTTTCTTTACATGCTTTGAAAAGCTTTCGTATTAAAATTTCAATTTCTATGGAATCGTGATCAGAAAAATATATTTTCTTTTCTTTTTCTACGCTGATTTTACAAAGTTGTTGAATTTATTTTCATTATTTGATTTCACAGATTAGATGAATTGGTTTCGTTATTTTGTGGTTAGATTGATTTAAAATGAAAGATAATTTCCTAGCACATACGTGCACACATGCTTCATAAGCTTTAAAACTTCTAGTTAACAAATTAAATGATATAAAATCTCACTTTTCAACATTTTGGCACCGTTGTTTCAGGAAGTGTGCATTATGAACCAGCCAAAGATAGAGTGTATTTTATTTATTTTTATAGTTTTACTAACCATTTATGGACAAAGAGATTCAGAATGCATTGAAAGAATACATTGAGTGAATGGTATCAAAGTGATTGGGCTACAACATTCATCAATTCTTCAAGAGATCCTCGTGGCAACTCGAAATATCAATTTGATTTATATATCCTTACAAACAATGAGGTGTATTTTTTCAAATTGGGATATGAGCATTTCAAAATTTCTAATCCGTAAAATGGCTTCATTGGAAGCATGAATATACATAAAAATAAAATAAAAATATAAGAGCTAATAGATAGGAAAAAATAAAAAAATAAAAAGGAATTTTATAATTTTTTAAATCTAAAAAAATAATCAACGTTGATTAATTCATTTTGAATAAATTTGAGTGACGCAAAGAAGAATCACTTACTTTTTTATCACCATCAAAAATAAAATTTGTATGTGAAAACACATGAATTTATTTGACGATGTTGACTAGGTATGCTCTCTTCCCGTGCCTCGTCGTGACCTCGAAGATCAAAAATCGTACTCACCAATTCTAAATATTAAAAATTCAAAAATTCATTACAATGGAAATTGAACTACAATTCTATTGAAAAATCGTCATTTGAGTCATGATCCTTTTTTTTATTGGTTTCATAAATTTTAATGTTTTGCATCCTCTCAATCTTTTTCTCGATTTATTGAATTCCATGTGCAATAACTTTTCTTTTCAAAAAACAAAGCAAAAACATGATAAAAAATAATAACAATTGGCCCATGTGAAAGGAGTGCTCACTGTGATATTTGTGAGGTCGTACTCTTTGTCACTCACGCATATGTGTAGGCTCTCAATCCACACACAAAGACCCATGCATTGCAATAGGAACCTTTCTTCTTTTTCCATATTCGATCTTCCTCACAGCAGATATTAAAAATCTACTTTAAAAGTTGCGAGGAGAAAGACAATGGGAAATTATATCACATGTAGGAAATCCACCAAGAGAAATTGTAGATTCTATTGCAGTAATTGGAATGAGGGAGATTGATTTGAACTTCTTAGTGAGAGACAAGCTTTCTCCTTACACATCAAAACTCGCAACAAAAATCAAACCATAACAATTTTATTTTGTCAGTAAAAAAAGTAATTGTGAGAAATGTGTAACTATTAAAAACACCCGATTTCAAAATGCATTTTTTGAGCAAACCAAGGAATTAGGAAAAATAAATCTTGTTTTTTTCTCCGTGTTGTGGTGAATTAGGTAACCATTAGAGATTTGTTGGATTTCGCAACCATTTGGGAGAAATTCAAGCTTCTTTTGGAGCTTCATTTTGTAACATTGTGTGAGGAAAAAACACTTCTTTTTGAACCTGCTTAAAACATGGCAAGCCGAAAGAAGAAGTAACCATGAATAAGAAACTCGCTCCACATGGCATGTAGTCTAAGAGTCCAATTTTATTTTAATAAATTTGATTTTGCATAATCCAAGTGAATAACAAACTCTTCACATGGCATGTGGTCTACATCTAATTGATTTAATAAATTTGATATTACACACATATGTGTCTCATTCCCTATGTGTCTCATCATTAAATTATATATATATATATATATATATATATATATATATATATATATATATATATATAGAATAAAAAATGAGAAATAAAAAAATTTACATATACAATCGATTTATTGAAGCAACTTGTAAGGCAAAAAATAATTGCAAAATTTGATTGAAATGAATTTTCGTGCAAGCATTTTTTTTACCACTTCAAAAATTTTGGACAAACATGATTTTACAGTGAAGACAAATGACAATTCAATTTTGACAATGACTTCCGCAAAACAATTCGAAGATTATTTAGATGATTTCTCAATATTCGTTAATAAAAATTCTCGTTGTTGTGTATTTTTCTATGAAGCTTTAACATGTAGAACAGTGAATCGTTGAGGTGCCAATCTTATTACCAAGAAAATTGCATGAAGTCATCCGACAACAAAAGGAGTTTATTTATTTTTCATGGTTATTTCTTAAAAATGGATTGTTATTAATATCATGAATCGGACTTAATACAACACTTTTTCCTTAACTGTTTACTTGACATTCAAATTTTTGTGTAAGAACTTTAGGAGGAATTGGCTTACTTATTTTTTAACACACTCCTATGTTCTTTATGTCAAGTTTTTTTTGCATGTTTGGGATGATTGGAATGATTTATTGAAGGAAACCAATTTTCCAAAGACAATTGGTCTTCAAAGGACAAATTTCATGAGAAACAAGGTTGTGTCCATGTCCAGACCATTAAGACCATTACCTTTTCCTCCCTTTTGGAATTATAAATCCAACCAAGAAATCGCTAAAAGCAAGCGTACATTTATTTTCCTTAAAATGTCGCCTGTTCATTTTTATTCACACACACTTCCCATTACTCTTTGTCTACTCCTAACCCACAAATAAAAGCAAGAAGCTTCAATTTTCTGTATGCTTACGTTCACTTTGTCATTTTCCATTTTCATCTTCCAGCTTCCCTATTCTTCTTCTCCTTTATCCTTTTAATTTTCATAGTCAAACCTTGTTTTCCCAACAAATTATTGAGTCCTTGTAGTCCTTTGAGTCTAAAATATTTATGGAAACATCTTTCAGATCGTATGCCTAATGGTAAGTTCTCTGTTATCTAACAATGGGAATACATTAATGTCCTTGTTCATTTGGATTCTAGGTACCTCTAATAAATACTCTAAAATATATGTACCTAGCAAGATGTGTTTTGCCATTTTGACTTCCTATTCCCATCAATGGTGATTTCGTGTTGACTAGTGGCATCCATTAATTGTTACCAAGTCAAAAATTTCATCTCATGTGTTAGGTCCCTATATTATTAGTTTAGTCGCTATTGTTATTAGTGTAGGCCCCTTATTGTTATTATTTACTCCTTTGCAACCCCAACATTGTTATTATTGTGTCTTTACATTGTTATTTTTTAGGTTTCCGCTAGGATTACACTGTACAAACCTCGTCATGGGTCCACGTGTAGCCTCCTGCCTTGCTACCGATTGGCTCAAACTAACAATAAACCATCAATGAATAGAACCTTGCTAAATGTCGAATATGATTTTCCCTCATGGAATATTCCAAGGAATATTCCCGCATTATTCTTGGAATGTTTTTTAAATTTTTTCCAAATTTGAAAAGTCAAACTTGGTCAACCCATTTTTGAGTTTAACAGTTTTTTAAAACCTTCATAAATTATTCATACGACCTGATTTTGAGAACTATTCATGGCGCTAGAAATCAGTGACGAGACCTTTCCTGGCTATTTAGATTGCAACCACTTTTTGTACACTTTTCTTTTAAATTTTTGAGTAGCTTTCCATAACCGAGACAGATGGTCTCTCGATCACACTCCTCCTCATCACAGGGAAGTTTTTGGACCCCATTGCTCTCTGACCATCGAATCAAGATGAGGAGACTAACTCTACCTTTCCAATCTTGATCCACTGAAATTTCCCTAATTTCATTAATTGGAGCTTCATAAAATGACAAATTCTTCCTCGAATCTATCGACCAATCATTGCTAATCAGACCTCTCATTATGTCAAAAAATTTTTGAAACTTGTTGAACATCAACTTAAATTTATAGTAAAAATATTGTCTTTAAGTATGTATACCTTCAAAGGAACCGAAAATTACATTCACCTTGCATTCCGTCCTTATCGCGATTTTTTTGTTGAATTAGCTCTGCATTTGTGTCAATTCCCCGACCAACTTTTCTTGTCATAGCACTGCCATTTTGAAACCAAGAAGATCATTGCTGAAATTTGTGCCTTCTTCCGCTTGATGCTTTATTCTCTATTGATCTTTGCACCTCCTTGTAATCGACATCTTTGTTTTCACACCGATCGACAGTTAATTTTAAAGACGATTGTCGCAACTTCGTCATATTATTTCGTAAGACAACTTGCTTTCTGGGTCTGGAACAACTCATTATTTACATCAACATATTCAAGGAAAAGATGTTATGTACAAATTCCTTTTGTTTAATGAACATCAAATTCAAATTTTGACTTGCATTGACAAGCGTTTTCATCTTCCATGCATTCACTAAAGAAGAGTTCAGCTTTTTTGTGATGTGCTCGTCAATATACTCCTTGCCATCCTTGAATAAATGCTACTTGTTCTCATGGAAATGGAAGATAGCTCTATCATAGAAGTAAGGAATACCCAACACCACACCCGTAATATCGTTTTAACAACATCTAATTCAACCGTGTCAATAAAATGTGTTGTTATGGCGAAGCGCAACATGCACTTTTTTGAAACTTGTAAATCTAAAATTCGGCAAATCCAACCAAAAGGATATAGTTTAGGATATAAATGGTTTCTTAGATTTAGTTTTTATAATTAAACTTCTAGAAGAAGGTCTCACTATAATCTACATCACAATAATGTGTCATTATTTTTGTAGTTTGGAAAATGAATCTTCACATGAAATGAGTTCAACTATCTTCTTTCATTTGGAGCCCAAAATAGTTGCTTAGAAATACTAGAACAGCTTAGTTTCATTCTCTTTCCTTCAAATCTGTTATGTAGTTAAGGATTTAGTTTCATCTCGATTCGATCCCAGATCTTGTTCGGGCCTATCGTTAGCCTCCCGTCTTTCTTCCAGTTTTCCTTCTTATCTTTCGTTTTTTAAAACTTTCTCTTGTTTCAACTCCCATGTTTCCGTTACCATTCATATCATGGTTTGTTTTAGAACAACGTTTTCAAAATCTCTGGCCCTTTCCCGTGTAATCTCTCATTTCTATTTTTCCCCCCTTTTCCTTTAAACTCATTTTCCGTCTTTATCAAAATGAACACTTTGCTCAAATGTATTTGCTCAAAAAACTCTATCTAAGCTTGTAGGGTTAAGTCAGAAGGTACATTTAAAAGTATGCAACCTCTACATTGGGAGTAAAGTTCTCTTAGTTGCAAATCATTCATAGTGTGATTTTCTTCTAAATTTTGCAGGAATTTAACATTTTAATTTTCATCATGAAATTTTTTCTAATCATATTTTCTATGTGAGTTAATGGATAAAATTATGTTGACCATAAAGATGAATTCCAACCATGACAAGATAATCTTACCATATTTTTTGATCTCCTCCTTTGTTTTGCTTCACCAAACAAGAGCTCAATTTCTCATTCTCTGTTTGTATTAGCTAAATTTAGTTTTGCCAACACAGTGCTTTAATTTTCAAGACCTCATCTGCTTCAATGCAATTATCTAGCTTTTACTTTCATTTCACCTAGTCAAACTTTACAATTCAAACTCAACATCAAGTTTAAGAAAATGACTTTTACTCGTGTTCTTGACCTTGTAGCATGATACCCAAGATGGACAGAGTAGATAATTATTAAAGATGGTAAGATATGATGAAAGTATTAGCACACTTTCCACTATCTCCATTTCTCCAGCTACTCTTCTTGATTTAGTCCTCATCAATGATGGCCTCAACCACCTTTCTCTTCCTCGTGAACTTTGGATCCTTGTCCTCTAGTATTTCATTCCTTTTCGATAAAGGACTCCCATCATTAGCGCCAACTGCCTGGCATGGTTTTTTCAAAGCACTTTCTTTCCTTGGATCTAACTTCCTGTGATTTCTTCCTTCCACCAAAGAGACAGTCTTCCGGATTCTTCTACTTCTCTTGGAGGTGAAACGAAAGGTGTAGAAGATACCAGTGCTCTTCGCCTCTTGGTTGAGGATTAATCGTAAGTCCTTGCCAATCGATCTTTCTCTCTCATAATCTTTGAGTTTGGGGTGTTAACAGAAAACCTTGAAAACCGTTAAAAAAATTTTGCACAAGGCCAACACAGTAGAGTAAAACTATAGCTTCGATACCAATCAAGTCCATGATTTTTATTAACATGTTGTGCTAAGTATCCAAACAAAAGAATAATAATGTGTACAATATCCTTCTGACTTAAAATAAGCCTAGTTCTGATTTGTTAAAAATTATGTGTGAGGATTGATTAAGTATTTTAAATGTTTATCATTGTAAATCAGAATAAAAAGAAACTTAACTTCACAAAGCACATTACTTCAAGTTAAATTTTTAAAGCAACAATTTCCCAGTAGGCTACACTCCACCTAGCCCCAATGGCATGTCCTTATATTAGTTTCATCAAAAGTCAGAAAGTATAAGTGAAAATAAGTCTAAATATGCAAAAATCTCTCGTAAATCATCTTTAAAAGGTATGAATTAGCCGTAAGATGACTAATTTACATAAAAATGTATAAAGAAAGCCCAATACATTTCCTTCTCCATGATGGCTCCGATGGCTCCTTGATCTTCCTCAAAGATAAAATCACCAGATGATCTTTGTTGATCCTGAACTGGTCCTTAAAATGTTTAGAATATCGAGAATACCAAAATTAATCTTTTTTCACCTTGTTTTGCCTAATAATGAGGTAAAGAGTTAGATTTCCTGAATATCCCCTCAAAATCCTTCAAAACTTGAGAAACTCACACCCGACCAATGGTTGCAACCTCTGTAAAAAATACCAAATATCGCCAAATACGAAGGACTCATTTGGAGTGGAATTCTATTATTGCGTGGTATGGGTGGTCGTTACGCATCGCCGGGACCCAAGTCATCACTCAAGCCGCCATCTAACCGTTTGACATAACCATGACAATAAATCTTATGTGTGGCTGGCCGCATATGAAGCAAGCAACTATTGCTAAATGATGAGCAGATAGGCCTGCATGAACACCAGTCATGGGGAAGTGGCTAGTCTTGAGGGGCTAGCCTCCAATTTTCTTTTCCACCCAACTTAAATTAAACCTTAAATTTTTTTTCAGCATCTTCAGACACACAGCATCCCAAAAATTACAGTAACAGTTATTACAGACTAGTGGGCGTGAAATAATGAGTTCAAATCCCGTGCGATATATATTAACATGCCAAACTCTCCCCGATGTCCACGTGCTGCCTCCGAGTCGCCATGTGGTAGCTCCTGATTAGCTCAAAAATTACAAACAACCTATCAAATGAAGTAGCAACCTACAACAAGAATATGATTCACCCTCATGGAATACCCCTGCATTATCTGGAATATTTTTTTAATTATTTCAAATGAAAGTCAAACTCAGTCAACTCATTTTTTGGAGTTTATCAGCTTTTCAAACCTTCATAACTTCACAAGATACCACCTCAGCTTTTGAGAACCATTCACTTCGAGCTAGAATCACAAGAATGAGACATTTTCGTTCATTCGTATTGCAACCACTTCTCTAGCACTTTCTTTTCGTCTTTAGAAATTTCTCATGAATTTATATTAATTTTCCCTTGAACAAACTTTCCCAGTTCTGTGACAATTATGATTTTTCAGATGTTCATTTGGTTGAATGAACACAGACCAACAACATTCATGAGCTTAATGCAATGTAATTTTTCACCCATACTTGGATAAATTTACTTTAATTTCTATCAAGGATATATTAATTTACTCCAAGAATATAAAAGAGCACAAGGAACATCTACGCATTGTACCGAGTATTCTAAGAGAGCATCAACGGTACAAGTTTAGTAGTTTTACTTTCAAGGAGTTGATCCAATATTTGGGGCATGAGATTTTTACTTAAGGGAGCCAGATGTAATCTGGAAAGAGGACAATTACAGTTCTGGAGGTCTGCATTTAGCCGACATACTCTCATTTATTGGTTTGGTCAAGTTACTACCGACGATTTATCAATGGATGATTCGTAATATCTTTTCCTATTACCTCTTGTAGATATATGATATTCTTAAGGACTCAAGAACAGCTGACCTTTTTGAGTTATCGAAGGAGCTATTAACTACTTCTCATGTCAAGGTAGCAAATCCCAAAAAGAAAGGGTTTTAGGTATGTACCGATGCATGCAAGGAGGTACTAGGTTAGTGTTGGAATCGAGGAAGAGTCATAGCTTATGAATCTAGGAAGTAAAGGATCACGCAGCAATAGGTATTTAGCCCAAGATTTCGAGCTAACCATAGTAGTGCATGCCTTGTATATGATAGATAATCATTTCATTATAAAAAAGGTTCATGTTTAACTCTATCATAGTAGCTGAATTAAAGCAAGAGTTTTAAACAAAATAATCTCAATGTCATATTTCAAATGAATGCTTTCCTAAGTGAAATTCAATTTCGATATTTAGCACGCAAAAGGAAGCAAGCATCTCTTTGCTTTAATGTCTGGACTCACCAGAACAAAAGGCACAAGATTTACTATATGTAATACATAGAGGATCAACAAACTGCTCATTTAATCCCCCGTTCAATCTACTCACAACAGTGAAAATTGTCATATTTTATGACAGACTTCAGCGTGTATACCCGCCGCTTATTTTAGATCGTTATGTTAGATTTTACATCAACATTCTAAAGGATGCTATTGGTGGTACTGGGGACAAATACAATGGTATTACCTAATGTCCGTAGGATAGAAAGAGAAAGGGTGACCAAGCCAGAAGACATGTTGTGCGTACGTAATGAAACAACCAAACGAGATGGAGGAGCATTCCATTTGCTGAGTTTTGCTGTTAACTACATATCACAGGTCTCTTTACATGATGCCCTTTTGAAGTACGGTATGGGAGACAATGCTGTACTCCTATTAATTGGAGTAGCCCGGTAAAAAAATACATGCTTGGGCCAGACAAGGGTGAGAAGAGATGAATGAGACCAAGAAGGACTCAGAGGAATTCCAAAGCGCACAGACCTTGAAAAGAAGCTTATGCAACAGGGAAAAGAACCTTTTCGTGAATTCCGTGGAAGGAGCATCATGTGTATGTGAGAATTAAACCCAAAAAAAAAGCACCTCGAGGTGAAATGCTTGTGCCACCTTGCCTCGCGCTGCATGTACCTTTCCAGATTTTTATGTTAGATGAGACCGCGTTCATCAACTGGGTACTACCCAAACACCACATATTAGCACAGAATATATTTAAGGTATGTTGATTAGTTACACATTATCCTAATCATGTCATACATTGTGGTATACATGTAATTCAACGACGTAATACAATTAGAACAAATTAGTTTCTTGATTTAAACTATTAAAAATCTTGTTGCATGAAGGTAGAACGAACAATGAGTTCTTTGGTAGGTCCACAACATATTCTAGATCGGGAGAAATAATGTCGAACGAGTAATAATGTTAAGAAAATGAAAACTACTAAGCCACCATGAAAGAAGAATTTATTAGAGATGCAAAGCACCACCGACCATATAATCATAACAAATAAGAATTGAGATCGCTTGAATTTTAGAATAATAATAATTAATTCAAAAATAAAATGGGAAAACTTTCATAAAAACTCATTCAAGAATTTGATAAAACTACCATACGCTCATTTAGGAGAGAAAAATATTGAGTTCTAGTCAGATGATTTATGAAGTAGCTCAGAGTTTCAAAGATCACAATGAATACAAATTCACGTCAGGCCAAGATCGTAAAGAAATATAATTAATAACTAAGAAGAGCTACAAGGTTGCGACTAAGCCCGATACGCTCTCGGAACAACTGTAATAGAAATACAAGTAAACCAAGATTACTGCTGAGACACCGTGAAGGTCAAATAGTGCTGGGAGGAAATAGGAGAAAACATACTGAATGTATCAAGGCTGTGGAGATGACTCTCGAACACCGAAATCCACCGCCCAAGATTTCGTGTCCGTAACAACAATTAACCATCAAATTACAAAATGGGGTGAAGAACTTAAAAAAGAAAGAATATTGGAGCAACAAACTGACAAATAAATTCAACAAACATAAACGTTAACCTCCGACATCTCGACTTAATGCAGAGTTTATGAGGAGATAAAAGTCACAGAGCCAATATGAGGGTCATCCCGTGAACCATAACTCAATCCAGGAATGTCAATATATCTAAGAAAATGAAACAATACAGAATAAACCATACATTAATTAATGGGATTCGAGTGAACAAAAAACAAAGAAGCTAAACAAAAATTAATTCCACTTTACCTCCATTATAACTCGTGTTCATATAAAAATTATTCGCCCGCAACACTCCTCGACTGCAAGATACACTAAGGCTTAACTTGATAACCGCCTGCGCCCAGAGCGGGCACACAGAACTTCATGAAAGGGAGAATGACTCTTCGCGTAGTTGGGGGTGGGTGTTGGCTCAACTCTTCCCCCACGAAGCCCAGGGGATCCACCCAATGCATTTGGTCACTGAAGGGAACCATCGTCTGTGACAAAGCAGAGATCTGAGTAGCGATAGGTGGAGATCACTTCACGTATACCACAGACGGGGAGATTTTCCGTTGTAAGTTCATACATTGTTTAAGTCACCACCTTAATCAATTAGAACTACAGAGGCTAGTACGATGGCGTACCAAGGGTTAATGCTATTCAATAAAATGTATTAATTAAACCCATTCTCATGGAAGCCACCGTTAAGAATCGAAGACCGAAGTAAATGAGATTACTCTAAAATTCCATAGTGCAAAACAATGTCACCAATTATAATGTATTATATGTGAATAGTTGTGATTTTGTTATGGATTAATACACATTATAGTGTTATGATGAGTAGCCAGCCTAATACATCTATGAGGTATTTGTTCTAGTCTTTTGTACATTATGACCGCAGTTAGTAAGAGTACCGTCTCTATGGTGATTATTATCTTTTATTTCCTTAATCATAGTATAATTTTTTTGTTTAGTGTAGTAGTTGTTAGCATTGTTTTGAATATAGTTCATGTTGTGTTCTTTTGTGCTTTTCCCTTGCCACTATGCTTGGGAAAAATATTTTCAAAATATTGGTATGAGCCTATTAAATCTCATTTTTCCAACCATTTTTCACCTTTTATATGTCAATTAATGTTACCATAAGGTGGAAAATAACACCGATTAATGTATAACAACAACTTCATTAATATGATTATATTAATCAATAATATTACACTAATTTTCATTATTATATTATCTTTTATAAAGAAAAGTTTATTTTTTAAACACTGTAATGGTAAAATTGTGATAATTATTCTCCATTATTAACTTTAGGTATGTAAGTTTAGAAGACTATTATTATATATATATAGAGAGAGAGAGAGAAAAAATAAACATAATAATCAAATTATTTAAAGCCCAAATTTTTTTAACAGCAAAATCTTTCTAATTTATTGTTCATAACAAGTACATACTTCAGTTTCCTAGAAAAGATAGTAGCCACTTAGAAACATTTATTTCAGAAGAAGGGCATGGACTAAAGAAATTATATTTTCCAAATCAATAAAAAAAATGTATTTGAAAAAATTTAGTAAATTAGTTTTGAAATTTACACTTAATAATAAGATTATTTTAAATTTAACAGAATTATATTGGTCAAATTTTTAAGATTTCTTTAGTGCGTTCAAATTTTTTTATGAGATTAAATCTATTTCTACCATAAAAAAACTTTCAAACACTCCAACACTCCACCTAAATTAAAAAACAAAAATTATAAAATTATGAAAAAACTATCATCATAATAACATATTTACACGGTCATAGTGAATATATATTACACCATTCTGTTATTTTTAGAAACCAGCATGGCTATTAATTTATAATGAGTACTGTCACCGATCAACGTTGGAAAAAAGAAACTCACATTATGGAAAGCAACTAAAATTTTGAAAACCTATTTATTTAATATTAATGTTTTGTTGTTTTTTTTCTCACTGAATATTTACGACATTTTTGAATTCAAATTTTGTAGATTACATAATGCTTTATATTGATTTAAAGTCTTAACTAATTTTTTTATAACTAGAGAAATAATTTTAAATTTTGAGACTTGAAATTAAAAAATAATAATAATCATCAAAATGGAAATGTTCAGATGATAACTTATTGAATGTTAGAATCCAAAAAATGATGATTCAATAACTATTAAATTTGTAACAACATATAACACTTTTTTCCAAATTTCAGAACCATAAATATTATTGGGAAACTTTTCCATAACATACTTTCTCAAAAAAGTGAAAACATATTTATTAGTAACAGTGGAAGGTAAAATGTCACTAAAAATTGATATTATAATTAATTTTTCCACAAAACAGTTAAAAAATAAAATAGTAGAAGGTTAATGGAATAATATTTATTATTGCTGTTTTATTAGTAATGAAATGAATTTTTGGAGAATCAATTACTTGATCTCATTTAGTGTTACAAAAAATATAACTAAAAGATGAATGTAAATAATGTTTTATTTTATTATTATTTTAATTGAAATAAAAATTTCTAGAATGAGTGACTTTGAAATATTTGTTTCTAATTATTATACCATATACAATTATTTCATAAATTCTAGTTAGAAATACAACTTCTAACAAATTTTTCACTAAACCATTCATTTAATCTTGATAAAAATTGTCAATGTTATTAATATTACTAATTTTAATTTTAAATTAAATATTTTTACTTCGTTAAATACAAAGATGTAATGTCAAATTGGCTTAAGTGATGATTATGATATGTTGTTAAGACATTAAGACATTAATTGTTTTTTTTATTTTTTTTATTTTAATAATATGTTGAATAATTATATGATTTCATAAAAGAATAACATGACTGATGGTCAAAAGTAATTTAAGAACTCGAGAGTTAGTTGGACAAACACCGCTCAGTCAGCCTACCCAACTCTAAGTATAAAGAAGCTAATCCTGCTGAGGTTTGGGGGTTATACTACTTAACCTGGAGAAGAAAATTTATAAGAGAAGAATTCCTAAGATGATGATAACCAAGTGAATACTCGATTATGATAATTTTTTGGAATGGAAGATTTGACTTGGATTATCTCTAAGTTCCTTCTTCAAGAATTCTCGTCAACCTGTATGTCTACTTGGAGCACAAAGGGAGAGATGAGACGGACTTCTCTCTCGAGGTAGGGAGGAAAACATTAGTGAGAGAACGAGAAACATATAAGTTTTCTTCCATGGAATATTTAAGGTTATGACTGGAATTTAACAAGGCTTTAAGTGTGAGATCTAAAGAAAAATTTAAAGTATTTAACTGTGAGTAAAATAGGTTCTCGTTGAATATTCTCTTCGAGCAGAAATACATGCATATTGATTTTTAATTTATTTTCTTCCACAAAGTTAGACAATAAGCCCAACTTAGAACCCCAGGATAAGGTCCTTGTTGATCATTTCCGCAAATCTAGGTAAACACGCGACAAAATGGTCCTACCATTTTCGATTAAAAACTATGAAAATGGAATAGGGAATAAAATTTTTAAACTTAAAAGAAGGATGTTTCAAGACAAATCCGTAGTATAAATTTTACCATTTACAATAGTTCGAAGGAAATTGAAATATCATTAATTTTAAAACAAAAGTATGAATTTGAGGAATAGAATTTCACTAATCCAAAATGGTAAAAGTATTCTATGCACAAGAGTAGAATCCAATAAGAATCGACCCAAATATTTAATGATAACATTTAAGAGCATCGTATAACTCATTCGGAATAGAACAAAGAAAAATAAAAACTTCTTGTGTCTATACCAGAAAGGTAGAATTTTTACTAGTACGACATAAAAATACTACACATAAAAGGAAGGAAGATATAGAGTTTGTTACCGCCGTTAAAAACAAGTATATTCTCCGGAATGTATGCATATGAATGTTACCGTATTTTATACATATATTTTAATTAAATGGAACTAATAGAGACAACATTTAAACCCAAAAAGCTGCTGCACCGATTAACAATGGGAATCACAGACCAATGTTGGAGGAAGGCTCACTTAGTGCCTTGAATCTTAAGGAATTACCGCATAGTTTAGATAATTTTCAGTAATGCTTTAAGTAAATTTCATGCTTAAAGAAAATCAATAAAAACGTATCTGAGGTGCAATTTAAACCAAACAGAAAAAACCATAATCTTATACAAAATATGATTTGGGAAAAACTATACCTCTATAGGTTCAAGCCTAGAATAAAAATGTTCAAGAGAGTATCTCGTCATTGGAGAAAACTAAGACATTCTAAACCTATATAAACCCTCGAGTAGCAAGACGAAGTTCTTCTATAACATTATATATATTGGTGACCAACAATCACATAACAAGTATGTGTACCTCACAAATACTTATGAAGAAAGGAATATTTCCATGTTTTAGCTCCGATGAAACAAAAATGTCATTGTGTCAAAAACCACGAGTCATTCATAATCATTCAAGCGTAAGGATAAATAAACCGCTCAAGTTTCGATGGTTAAGAGACCAAATTTATAAATTATGGTTAAACCACCTTAAGGTTTCTACGTCGGAACACAGTGTACAACTTGCAAGTGTATCCGTCAGAAGAATTTAACCAAACCGAATTATTTAATAACCAAAAACCTCGAAAAAAAATTATCAAAGATGAGAAGGTCCGCATTCCGGAATCCTTCCGGTTATGTGGAGGAAGGGTGGAGTACTTAACCATGGAAATCTTCATGGGTATTGTTGCCCTAATATAAAAAACTCAAAATATAAGAATTATATTCAACGATTAACACTATGGACTATAACTATGAAGCAATGCGCAGCTCCGAATGAAGAATATGATGTTCTTAAATCAGAATTGCTATCTCAGAACTAAATTAACTAAGGAGACTTACCTTGCAAATCCGTAAGTCAAAACCCCGCAATGCCATGAAACCTTGAGGAGTTTTACACAGGTGGTAACTCATCTTGCATGGCTGCTGTGAGATTGCCGAGTTGATAGGAACAGTTAGGTAAGGTCACACTTCAAAACCCTAAACCCATCCCACTATCATATTTCGACGAGCCGATCGATGGCGAGGAGATTAACACATGTCCACCTTAAGGTCGATGATAGCTCTTCAAGGTTGTTTACGATAATTTCACATTGAGTAGCATTAAAAACATAAGATTAATTACAAGGTGGCATACAACTTATGCTTAGGATTAGGTCACAGTGTTATGGTGGTATTGGTGATCATTTAAGTTGATTGTGTTCATTCAAAAAATGCTCGAGAGACCCGAGACAAGAATCAACCTTAGAATAATGTGTATTAATAACCATATAAATTTAATCCTTAGCAATGAAAGGTCGATCTATTTGGATAGTATCATAGGTTTCATTATTGTTGAAAACTATTGTGGAGCACTTTAAAAGAAGCTATTCCAATGTAAATGTGTATAGCTAGTAAATAAAAATGTGTTTTGTTGATAAGTGTTAGATGTGATTATATTTATGAGCAAGAAATTATAAAGTGCAAATTTATGATGTTAAGTTTTGAATGTTATAAGTGGTATCAAAGCAAATACATATGTCACAAATTTTCATGGGTCAACTGAATAATTTAATTTGTGTATATGGATGCACAGAAGAAAGAAAAAGAAGAACATGATATTATGAGAAGCCACAACACAACAGCCCACCCCGCAACACTGCTGAAACCCAACCCCGACCGTAATGAATCTAGACAGATGTGGGTGCACTGAGTGTGGATCGCACTCGTGTACAAGTAGACTCTCGGAGGAACAACACCAAACTAGCATTCTACCAAATATGGTACGAAGCTACAAGAGGAAATGGTGAGGGTTCGAAGTGACAATGCGTGTTTGATAGAACAGAGAGAGGATATTAAAAATCCTCTTAGATAAATAGAATCAAGGAATGTAGTCACCAAAATAACATATAGGGATACAAAAAAGAAGGAAATGATCAACAAGAAAGAGACCATGCCACCGACAGCACGAAAATAATTTAGTCTCGCGGAGTAATAGAAATAAAAAACTACAATGAGGTTGAGTGAGATAACGGTCGATCGTAAAGAAGTTAAAAGATAGAAAGTGAACTACAAGGTGAATTTTGAAAAAAGAAAACCACCGCCGCTCGATGGAGTAGAGGAAGAGGTAGCGTAGGGGCGAATGATAAATATACAAGTATTTTCAAGTTTAGGAGTATAGTCGTAATCTGTAAAGCCATATTGGCCATTTATTAGTTGAGGGAGAAGGCTATACTACAGGAGGAAGTGAAAAAATTCCCTACGTATAGATGATCATGATGTGACTTGGGATTCGTTCCAGTTAACATTTAAATGATAAGTACTTAATCGAATTCTTCTATGACGAAAGAATCATAGAGTTCCATGACTTAAAGCTAGGAGCAATGACTATGGATGAGTACATATCACCAAATCTACTCTTACTTCAATATGTTCTTTATTTAAGGGATGAAAAGGAAAAAGTACAATGGTTCATGAGTATCATTCATATGAAGGAGAGAACTGAGTTTGAATCAAAACTATGGACGCAGGCAATCCTAAGGCAAGGATGTGCTATCACAAGCTAAAGCAAAAGGAGAGTTGTGTGGTAAAAGTTGCGTACCAAGAAACAACATGTTGTACCGGTTTCAAGAAAAACACAACCATTAATTTCCAAGAGTGTCGCTGTGGTTTCGCTAGCAAACAATTTGGAAGGAACAATCTGCAAAGAACCATGGCATGTAGAAGATAAACCTACCCAAGCTTCTAGAAAAACCGCTCAAGCACAAAACTCAGAAGCCACCTCTATAGTGATGGGGGTGTGTGAAGCGTACTTACCACATAAATTGTCCATGATTGAGGAAGGAGAGAGCAAGGTTATCAAATTACAGGAGTGCCTCAACAAGAGGGAGATGAAGCGAATACACCAAAACTAATGCAGTACCCTTGAAGATCGATGCGTATTACCAACCGACAATGATATAATTGGAAGGTAAATGGTCATTTCAACCTATTCCTATTTTAGACCTGAAAAAAGACCATTTTTCATGTAAGTCCAAAATAGTAGAGATTTTTAAAATTGTAGAGTTAGAAATTCGTAAACTATGAGCAAAGTAATCACCATCAGAGCAAAGAGAAACGTGCTTGTGGTAATATCCCAATCAAATGAAATCAAAGGATAACAACAACTATAGACTCGAATATATTACCTTTGGGATCCTATGATGTGCTACTTGATATGGACTAGTCGATAAAGCACCGGACGTTGGTATACTATAAGGAAAAAATTCATATATCACAGAATGAAAGATGGAACTCCGTAAGGAAATTCAAGTTATAAAGAAACATCCGTGGTTGCATCCAATTACAACATCTCAAATGGGTAAGTGTATGAGGAAAGGATGTCGCTTATATGCCATCCAAGTGGGTTTACAAATTCCAAAGTTATATGCTCCAATGATGGAAAACATTCCTAATAGTACAAGAGTTTATGGACGTACTAAAGGAAATACTAGGCTTACCACCTAGAAGGGATATAGATTTCAATCGTTGAATTGTTACCTGGAGCATCACCAATTTTAAGGACACCATACCGAATGAGCGTACTATGAATTAATCGAGTAAAGATGCGCTTATGTTAGAACTATTTGATAAAGGGTATATCCAACCGAGTGTATTCCCCAGAGTACACATATGTTGTTTAGAAGAAGAAAGATAGAACCATGTTAATGTGCATGGATTTCCGCCACCAATAAATTTATAGTTAAAAATAGATACCTCTTACCATGAATTAATGATCCGTTTTGATCAGTAAAGTGAGCCACAATATTCTCTAAAAATATATCTAAGGCTCAGATACAATCAGATCTGCCGAAATACGAAGACATTTATAAAACTACCTTCTGAACAGTAGTGACACCACGAGCTTGTGGTGTTACCATTCAAATTAACCTAACACACAAACAACCTTATGAGGCTAATGCAAGAGCTTGTACTGATAATTTTGTGTTAATATTCATTGATGAAATTTTAGTTTATTCCGTGAATGTAGAAGAGCATAAGGAGCACTTAGGATAAAATGAAATGCCAAGGTGGTTATCAGTGTATGCTAAGTTTAGAAAGTGTGATTTCTTCAAGGAAGAAATACAACACTGTCATGTTATTTCTACCAAAGGAATTGCAATGGACTCCGCAGAAAATCAAAACGTATTATGAAGCTGAAGATACCTAAACATGAAGACATCAACCCTTTATGGCTTTGCTACACATTTGGCATATTTAGATTTTTCAAAAATTTGTTTTCCCCAATTATTTTTACAAAGGAAAGGAAAAATATTTAAAGACAAGAATGTCAAAATAGTTTTGAAAGTTGAAATCGTTATTGGCTACAGCCCGTATTAAGGGTAGCCTCACAGAATGAAGTTTTGTATGATGGTAAAGAAGGAGTTAAAGCAATTTTGTCACAAGAAGGTAAGTTTTTTTGCCTATGAATCACTGCAAACTAAGAGCATGAGCAATACATTTTTAAATTATGATTTGATTACAACAATAGTGCATGCACTCCTAGCATGGAGGAACTGTCACTGCAAAGAGATTTGTACTGAAATTGATCACATTTGCTTAACGATATTTAAGCAAGTTGACCTTAATTTTTGCCATGTCAAATGCCTTCCAGCGAATTTGACTTTCATAAAGTAGGTGAAGGGGAAGGAGAATAAGAGTAGTTTAAGCAAAGTAAGTAGGAAGTTTCATGGTGTTTGTGAGCTATACTATGACCAAAGACTGAGAATTCTTAGAGAAAATGAAAATAAAAGTCGAAAAACATCTTGAATACCAAATTATGTGGCAACAAGAAAAGGAGCTTTGAAAACAAGTAAAAATCTCATGACACAAATTAACAAAAAAAATGGGTTGTTAACGTTCAAGAAGAGGATTTTTGTTCCAAATGTGGATTAAATGGACTTGTAGGAACTAATTCAAATGAGCATCACCGAAGTAACTACTTCCTGGCATCCTAGGTATCATAAAATGCTAACAAAAATTAGAAAAAAGAACTACTTCTAGCCAAGTATGAGAAGAGACACTGTAAAATATCTAAACAAGTGTTTAGAATGCCGCAAGTGACACGGAGCACCCCAAGACCAACAGCCAATGTAGCCTATACCGATACCGAGGGAAGGAGGTGATCTCTTTAGACTTCGTCACCGGCTTACCAAGGTTAAATAAGCATAATGATTCTATACGAGTAGCAGGGATCATTAAGTAAAGCAACACATTTTATACTGTGTGCAAGTACCACTTATAAGATGATGCAAATAGTAGATATTCATGCGAAAGATCTTTAGACTCGCATGGTATCTCGCAGATTGTCATATTTGACAGGGATGTGAAGTTTACTTCAGCATTCTAGAAAACGTTACTTGCTGGGTAAGATTGGGAACTCAAATTAACTTCTCAAGATCGCCTATCATCCATGTATGGATGGACAAAGGGAGAGAGTCAATCGTATTCTAGAGGATATGTTATGCATGTATGTGAACAACCAACTAGGTGAATATCTGCACCTGTGTTGACTTTTTCATACAACAAACGATATCAATAATCCCTTAAAAATGAGTCTGCTCAAGATTTACAGATGACAATGCGTAACACCTATTAATTTGAGTAGCTCTAAACCAAGTTGATGCTTCTGGACCTAAAATGCTAACGAAGATGGAGTCGTAAGTAAAGAAAACCATACAAAATTTAATACAAATGTATCAAGGTAAAATGTGTATGCAAATAAGAAAAGACTTATCATGAGTTTGAGGTGGGATACCATGTGTACGTAAGATCAAGCCAAAGAAAAGTACTTGAAGGTAGCTCTTTTGCGCCAAGTTGCCTCAGACTTTGTGGCTCTTTCCAAATATTGGAAAGTGGTAGACCCATGACTTACCGATCGTCTTGCTCATTCATGTCTGTACACAACATCTTTCATGTATCATTATTAAAACGATACGTACATGACCCAAAGCACGCAACTAATTAGCGCAGTATCTTGTGTAGGATATGAATATGCCAAGACTTGATTAAAAATGTTAAAATTATGACCAAAAATTCAAGTTTTTGATCAGCAGTCGAACCGTACCTATTAATTTCTAGTCGAGCCTCAATGTAAGAATTAATGGAGAGAGAATGCGTTCAAAAAATTGAAGGCTATCACCTGTGTGAAGTTATATGGAAAGCACTTTGGCCTGCCCTAAGCTATCTAGGAAGATGAAGGCTTTGTTCGTGAAGCATACCTCGAACTATTTGCTGGAGAAGAATGAGAACATCAAGATGGATGTTTACCTGTGGGGAGTTGTAATACCGGCTTAAGTGCTAATTGATGATTATGACATGTTGTTAAGACATTAAGACACTAATTGTTTTTTTATTTTTTTATTCTTTTATTTTTAACAATACATTATGAGTGTAAAATTAATCTTGAATAAATTATCATAGTAAGCATTTTACAAAAGAATAACAATATCGATGGTAAGTAACTAATCACCAAGAACCGAGAGTTAGTTGATAGAACTACCAGCCGCTACTTCCAACATCGCAGGATAAAGGCTTCAATTCCATATGTTCGGTGTCGATAACCAGAAAGGAAATTTGAAGGAAGAATAATCAAGTCGGTGATACAGTGAATACTCGATTTCCTTGATAATTGTTTGGAATAGAAGACTAGAATGACCAAAGCATCTTTCATTAAATTGCGTCAACTCGTAAGGGCTTAATTGGAGTACTCGGGAGAGATTATAGGACGGATTGCTTCGAGGTAGGGAGGATAACATTAGTCGCAGAATGAGAAACAAAACAAGTTTTCACTTGAACATATTTAAGGTTATGAATGGAATTTAATAGTTTAAGTGTGAGATCCTAAGAAAAATTCATAAGATTTTAATCGTATAAAATAGTTCAATGAATGTTCTCTTTGACATAAAGACAATTACTATTGATTTTTAATTTATTTTCTAACAAAGTTAGACAAGAAACTATTAACTTAGAACACGAGGAGAAGGTTCCGAGTCGTATCGTTTCCGCAAATTTGTAAACACAGACATAATGGTTCTACCATTTTCGTGTTAAAAAACTATGGAAATGGAAGTAGGAACGAAATTTTTAAACTTAAGAGAAGGATGTTTCAAGACAAACTGTGTATAATAAATTCTTACCATTTACATAGTTCAAAGGAAATAAACTATCATTAATTTGGAAACAAAAAAGAACTGTGAGAGAATAGAATTTCTACTTCAATCCAAAATGGTAAAAGTATTTCGTAAGCGTAGTACAATCCAATAAGAATCGACCCAAATATTTAACGACAATACTTAAAAGCACCGTATAACTCATTCGGAATAGAAAAGGAAAAGAAATACATAATCTTCCCGTGTTTATACGGTGGTATAGAATTTTTACTACATATATAAAATACTACACACATACAAGGAAGGAAGATATAGAGTTTGTTACCGTTGTTAAACAAGTACATTCCGGAATGTATGCATATGAATATTAATCGTCTTTTATACATATAGTCTAATTAAGTTGAACTTAAATATAGACAACATTTAACCAAAAATTCACATTGATTAACAATGGGAATCATAGAGAGAGATTAATGTTGGAGGAAGACTCGTTTCCTTTATAGTCTTGAATCTTAAGGAAGTAACGTACAGTTTAGATAACTGTAGAACAAATCTAAGTAAATCTCATGCTTAAAGAAAATTAAGAAAACGTATTTCCGAAAGGTAATTTAACCGGAAAAACCATAATATTATACAAAATATGCTTTTAAAAAATCAGACTTATAAAGGTCAAGCCTGTAGTTGTACATGTTCAAGCATAAGTATCCTAGCATGGGAGGAACCAAGACACGTAGTATATAACCCCCTCGAGTGCCGCTGAAGGTTCGGCCAAGAATGAGGGTTAACATTCTTAAATATAACAAGCAAGGACCGAATAACTTAGGAAGAAAGATGTTCTTTCTACAACGTTGAGTACATTGGTGAACAAGAACCTTACAACAAGTATAGTGCCTTGCACATTTATGAAGAAAAGTTAGAATATTTCCACAATGTAGCTCCGAAGGAGACATAAAATGTCACCGTGTCAAACCACGAGCTTCCTTGCAATCATTCAAGAGGGTAAGGATAAATAAATCAGCTTTCAAGTTTAATCTTAAGAGACCAAATTTATAATTAGATAAGGAACTAACCTTCAAGGGGAGCATTTAACATGCAAAAGAAACCTGCAAGGAAGCACAAGAAGAATGTAACCAAAACCAATTATTTAACAACCAAAAACCTAAAAAACAAAATTAAAGATAAGATGAAGTAGGTTGTCTGCACTGGAATCCTCCTAAGTCAGTGAGAAGGATGGAGCACTAACCGCCAAAATACTATGGGTATTGCGTGGCCCCAACACAAACAACTCGGTATCGTAATCATTCAAAATGATTAACACTAGGACCAGAATTATGAAGCAAGAAAGTCTCGAATGAAGAATAAAATATCTAAAAATGTACTTTATCTCAGAACTTCAATAACTAAGGAGCCTCACCTCCGCAACCAAGAGGTCGAAACTCTACAACGCCAGAAACCTTGGAGGGGTTTTGCCATTAAGAGAAGGTGACCATCTTCCACGGGAGCGAAAGGCGAGATTGCTCGAACTTCGAGGAAGCGATTAGGTGAGGTCACATTTTAAACCCTGAAACCCATCCCACCGTCGCATTTCAATGTTGGTCACCATTTATAGATTAACACATGTCCACCTTAAGGTCGATGGAGCAAATTTCATGTTGTTTTTTACAATAATTTCACATTGATTAGCATTAAAAATACAAGATTTAATGTGGTAGGCAGATAACTTATGCTTAGATTGGTTGCCAAGTTTATGGTATAATCGGTGATCATTTAAGTTTGACAACTATCCGATGATGACTCCTATACCCTAAGACAAGAATTAGCTTCAGAATAATGCGTATTAATAACCATATAAATTTAATCCTTATGCAGAAAAGGTCGATCTATCTAGATAGTAACATAGGGTTCATTATTAAGTTGAAAATTATTGTGTGTATAATTTAAAAGAAACTATGCCAATGTAAATGTGTATAGTGGTAAACAAATTAAGTTATAAGTGTTAGATGATTAGGATTAAGTAGAGTAAAATGTTATAAAGTAATTTATTTTTTAATAGATGTTTAAGTAAGAATGTTACAAAAAGATTTATTAATTATTATTTACCAATTAAATAATTCTTATTAATAATTAAGTAATAAATTATTCACTCATATATCTAACATATTTAATTTAATTTGACACCTTTGTCTTATTTGCAAGATAAAAATATTTTTTAGTTAAATGAAGTTTATTCGTAATCCTAATTGAAAATAACAATATTATGAAATATTATATAAATTTTAAAATTTAAAAATAACAATATTTATAAATTATAATATTTGAATCAAACTTAATAAATATTTAACAATAAAAAATTTCAAAGAAAAAATTGTAATCATTCATCACACTTTCCATAAAGACAAAATAGTGTAAAATAATAACCATTCTTCACAATTGATTTTTTTTATAAAGTCATTTGTTTGCTGCCTAAATTTTAAAGAGAATGAATTCACTTAAATATAATAATGTAGACTAATTGCCATAATCAACTAATCTACAAATACAGAAAGTATTTAAAACATTTATGATCTTATTTTTTAATTATCAAATTTTTTAGATGAAAATCTTTTGGAAGTAAAAAAAATGTTATATTTGAGGAGATTTGATACATATAATGTATATTATCAAAATATATTTTTGAATGTATAATTGGATTTAATGATCCTAAAATTTAATGGACATTTGAATTGTGTGGGTATAGAACTTAAAACTTACAATCATAACAAAATCATCGCTAGATTTTAGACAAAATTGATAAAAAAAATGTAGAAGAGTAAGATTACTGTTAAGTCACACCATACAAATTTAATGTTTTCATTTTTTTTATACTATATAATATATATATCAAGCACAGATTGAAACATTTACTCAATATGGTCACCAAATAATTTATTTATGAACCTGTCAATATTATCATATTGTTTTGTTATTAATATTACTTAATTTCTAATATTTCTAATATTTTATCCGTAACTCACATTGAATTTAATTAATATTATTAATATTTTTAAAAATTCCATTAATCTGTATTAAAAATTGATTTAGTTAGATCATATTTTATTAAAATAATTAAAATTTTTACATTCATTCTATTTCTATTTTCGTATTAAAACATTTTATTATTATTAACATTTTATTTTTATTTTTCTTAAACATTTTAAACTTTAGGGCAAGGCAATGCCAAGACGAAAGTCGAATCACCGCTTTCCGAAGGGTTCTGCTGTGAATGACAAGCCTTGCATGCGAAGACGACCGCTGTGAGCCGTTAAGCAAATTGGCCGGTGGAACTAATTTACCTACGTGCGATCGGGGATGATTTCATGGAATTGAGAGCACACCCCTCTAGTTTCGCATCGTGGTGGGCTCTCTTTTCCGTTTCTATTGCATGGGATCTATAATTCATTCTTCCTAGGACACAAGGCATCGACTAAAAATTTCGAAGAGAATGTCCCAAATCATTGTTCACTACAAATCCTTATCAACATTAGATTAATCAGCAATCACACCATGTTGCAAAGGAAATGTCGTAAAGCAAGAATATAGTAAAGAGTAGTATAGAGGAAATGATCTTGCATGATAAAGTTCCAAATGATTCCCATAGCAGAAAAAGCACCCCGTATTCGTATAAGAGCTAAAGGAGGTCATGTTATGCAAATAGATACAATGAGTAAAAGTAGTTAAAATGCGATCGCAGATCAATACCTTGAAACACCAAGAGTAAAAATGAGATCTTTGTTTGCTCAAATAGCAACATAAGCTCCATTTCACAAAATGTTGAAGTTCATTCTCAAATGGGATGAAATTCTTTTTAATCATGGTGAAGAATCGTTCTCACAAACACCGGCTATGTTTTATGCTACCCAACCCTATATCTATTCTTGATTCTTCTTCTTCATTCTATAAAGAGGATTCATTTGTATCACCTACACAAGAACATAAGCTCCATTTCACAAATAGATTATGAGGTTACGATTAAAATGAGTGATATTAGTGCAAACATTTTGGATCACAAGACTTGATAATGGAAACCATTGTCTATTTCAATCAAATGGCTCTGGCAGATTCACACGAAGTTGAGGAGAAAATTGGAGTTTAGAAATGTGAATCCAAAGGTAAGACGTAGCATTTTTTCACAATAACAAAACATACATTTTCTATTTAAGAAATATTGATAGCTTTTTTCCAACACCGATTTGTAGTTGTCTTATGTGTAGACATCGTGCACAAAGAAAAAAATGAAGAGCTCGCACATTCGATAAAATCAAAAAATGTTGGAGTTCATTTTGAAATGGATGAAATTAATTTTAATCACAGAAGATCTGCTCTTCGAACAAGCACCGGTCCGTTGCCGAGCAACTCACCCCCAGATTTGTTCTTGATGCTTTTTCATTTTATGTGAGGATTCATTTAATGCACCATCATTGAAATGCTTAATCATATTTAAAGGTACTTCTCATAACAATTTCATACTAATAAAAAAATTGTTTCAATGATTACTGAGCTAAAATTCTATAAATTTAAGAAAAAATTCCACAAAACTTGCTAGCCATGAATTTTGGGGGATAAAAATAAGGAAAAAATCGAATTTATCAAAATTAAACAGAATTTCTTAAAATGCTCATGGAATTTCAAAGCAGCAAAGAGGTCAGACTAGTGAAAGGAATGCAGGATGCTTTACGAATTAAGTAGCAAAACAGAGATGCTTTACGTAATTAGTGAAAGTAAACAGTAGTCATGAATTTCCCCGACGAATAGAACTTTGGGGGATGAAACAAGGAATAAACAAAATTCATGAATTTAGCAGATTTTAAAACTTCGCTGCATACAAAATTTCGAATAAACCATATATTAACTTGACATTTGTTAAGAAACAAATTCTTAAAAATACAAATAAATGTAAAAACTTGGTTGTCAACTGTTCTGCCATTCATATTAGGACAAATATCATTCCTGTCAGTTTCTAATTTCGTGGGATCTTTCATTTTTCTAAATCCAATCAATAAATAGTTATACTTGCTTATCACAATATGCTCTCGACACACCATCTTGATTATTTTTTAAGACAAAGTCCCTGATAAAAAACTGCCCACCCACTCACTATTGGCCAACTACTTATATTTTTCTCCACATCAAAGAAGATCCTCCCAGAGTCCAGAGACAAGTTGAGCTAGAAAAGACACAGAATTTATTCAAAACTCAAATTCAAATCAATATTTTATTTCAAGATTCCTCCAAAATATTTTTGTTCTAGGATTTTTGAGAGTAAATATATTGAACTCTCTAATGCAATTAATATTTTATCTAATGTTTTTTTCCTTCTCATTTTCGTAAAGATATTATTCCATCCAACATTCTATCAAAGCAAGAAAAATGGCTGAGAATTTCCTACAGAAAGTACATTGGGTCACATTGCCCTTGCTGGTGCGTACATATTGGAGATTTGAAACTATTTCCGCAAACCAAGATGGAGGAAGTTTGTTACTTTTAGAGGAAAAGAGTAATATGGCCCAACATGTTAAAGATCTTAAACTAAGGCCCTCGTACTGAAAAAAGGGATGGAGGACTCAATAAAAAACGCTACTTAAATGGTCAGTGGAAGGAGCTCCTCACAAAAAAGTCGTAGTCAAATTAACTCAAAAGTTTTCAGTGAGTATGTTTGAAATGATTCTATGGGTATGTTCATATCCATGATAACCCCCGACGAATTTTTCATTTTTTATATTGTTATGATTCCATCAATACACACACATAGAATTGAATGAATTTTCTTAATCGAATTTTACCGGGCAGGTTTTTCTCAACATCCGTGAACACAGAGCTCATAATTTCAAGAAAAGCACAGAAATGTATTAAAGATTTATGGACAATCAAATGTTTATATGCATTTTGGATGCCATTGAGTGTGCTAATGTGCGTCTCCGTTAAAAGAACGAGAGCGATCATACCTCAGACGTGGTATATTGTGATAATCGTGGGTATTTTTTGCTTTAAATATTGAAGTATTAGTAGGGTGTTATGGTTTGTAAGAGTTTTTCAATATGCTTTATGTTTCATTGGAATTGAAGAACAACCCGGAGGGAAGTCATTGAACTTCTAGAGTGGGAAAAAGCTGCAAATGCAGAGCGGTGGTGGCTTGGGGGGATGGGAAACCACCGTCGATGCGTATTTGCACGACTTTACATAGAAGGCCGTAAATATTGTATGGTTAGATTGTTTGAAGACATAAACGCAACTCCAAATATAATAGAGTTGCAAAAATGTATATTGAAAGATTTGATGTTGGGAAGCAAAGAAGAAAGAACAAGAGGTCATGATAGAAAATATTCGTACATTTGAAGATGGACGCAGAAATTGGATGGCTAAAAGAGTAAGAAGTAGCTTTATTTATATTGACAATGTTTTGGGACAAGATCCACCGGAAAGCCTTTGCTGTAGGATAAGGAAATACCAAAAGATGCAAATCAAGCATATAAAAAAACATAACTTATTTCATGACACTTGAATACAATCACATTTATTTAATCAATAAATTTAATTAGAAGAAAAAAAATATAATTAATTTAGACATAACCGACCCATTAATTTGTATATATTATTAATAATATTTAAAATAGTCAGCAATCTTAAATCATTATCAAGCATCAAATAATTATTGATAATTAAATTAAAATTTGAGAAAAAATTCTAAACTAAATATATTTATAAACATAATTATAATAATTAAAAAATATTTTTACAATTATTATAATAAAAAATATAATAGCACTTATAAATGTTTTTTTTCTCACAATTTTAAAATAAAATACACTAATTTAAATAAAATAAAATAAACATTTTTTTCCCAAAAATTTAAATTAGATACTAGCTTTGTTAAAAAGAAACACAAAAACTCCCCACAATTTACAATGAATGCAAGATTTCAAACCGTGAGTGATATAATCATAAAAATGAAGGTCAAGAAGAATGGTGGGGAAAATTCAACTTTTATGCATTAAATTAAAAGTAAATTCAAGTATTATGAGCCTTTGCATGAGAGTGATGTACTCCCCAGACATATAACTCTTTAGCACTTTTATGTTCATTTGTGTAGGATGTACAATGCCATTGGTTTTGAAGATAAGAAAATGGATTGCAGGGTCTCCGTATCTTTCTTACCAAACATCCTTACACCAAATGAAAAATATAAAAAAATTTAGAATCCTTCGATGGATCTTCTTATTCTTCTATCCACATCTCCGTGACGAATTTACCGTTTCCGGATTCACCGCGTTAAACGAGAAGAACAAAACGTTGAACACACCAAATGGGTTTTAGGTTCAAGCTTAAGGGAACTTCTGCCCTCACAACGTTGTGCCAACGCCTTCCCCGTTATGATCTCTTCCGATAATGGAGAGGGCGATTCCCACCGAAGTCGGGTCCTCCCTGACGAATGTACCGTTCGCTTTTGTGAACCCGAACAGAGGGTCCCGGAAAAGAAAAATCAAAGATTTTCATATAAATATACAAGGATTCAATGAAGAAATTTTTGAATTCTCGAGAATTATTTCTAAAAAGAATTGTAAGTTATTTAGAATTTTTAGTTGATTTTTTGGTAAAAAAATTTGGCTAAATCTTACTCGTGTTATTTAAAATAGTATTACATATATAGATCAAGCACCGAAGAACTCGAACACCGCACTTTGATCGTGTAGAGTTTATCCATTAAATATAACATGATTTGAATGAATTCCTAGTTTAGACAAATTAGATCGAAAAAATAAATAGAAAAACTTTTCAAAATGTAGCTAAAAAATATAAATCTAACAAAAAATATTTCTAAACATTATAAACCACAAAAACTAAAACTTAAAAATCAATAAACATTATGAATCAAAAACTCGAACTCAAAGTTCAAAAATTGTTGCAATACCACTTTCGTCGAGGCCGACCGTCAGACCGAAGCCCTTCCCGGCGTATTACGCCTTCCGAGGCCTCGGTAGTGGGAGTCGGTCGTCCACAAACTTCTCCTCGTCACCCAAAGCTCCGATGGCCCTGCATAGCCGTGAAGAGAATAAAGAAGAGCAACAAGAGGCTCACAAACAATTCATTGGCCTTGGTGAAACCGATTCGAGGCTCCAAGATGCCGTCCTCCACCTCGGGGCTTCCGCCGGCCGCTTCCCTTCGCTGTGGCTCTTTTGGGCTTGAGCAGCAGTGCCAATTGCCTGTAATTCCAACGTTGAGTCCCGGCATTGGCTCTGTAGCTCGTAAACCGTGGGACTGTTTTGCATCTGTTTTGAAGCCTACAAATTTAATCCCCTTGCGGGAGATCTCTGCTCGTTGTATAACCGATTAAACAATTTGTTTAATCCTATGTAAGAGATGATTTGAATCATCTCACACTAAAATCAAGGAAAGTATAATAATACACGTAACCATTTAGCAAAGTTGTTTTTAAATAGGCACGCTTTACAACATAATTATCTATGTAAACATTTGTACTAAAATACAAATATTTAATTTATATATATATATGGAATATATATTAATTAAAAATTTATTAATATTTAATTTTTAATATAATTCTATATATTAATTTAAAATTTATTCATCCTAAATTATAAAGAATAAGAATAATAAAAAATTCTTTCCTTTTTCTAACGTATATTTAATCACCATAAATTTATTAGGAATAAGAATAATAAAAAATGTAATCTTTGTATTGGTTATTTATTAAAAATATTTTATATATGAACTATATTAAAATATTTTCTTTTATTATTATTATTTATGAACATTTTATTATTACTTTAAAAAATTATACATATTAATATTTTTTGATTTAATTTATATATAGAAGTATGGTTTACTTGATTATTGATAGTGCTATGAACACTCTAAAATTACGATGTGTAGAAACGACTTGAGACGACTGCACATGTGATGAAGATGACGACCAGAGTACTAATGGTACTAGTTTCGCAGAACAAAGGTCGCCTCGCCGACCGTAATTATTTTTGTGGTGGTCGTGCGGTTTATGTTATCGCACATGAATGACGTAAAAGGTGATGCAGCCAAACTCAGAACAACATAATATACGGACCTCGTGGGTTATGGGCCCACATAATAATCCCTTACTTGGCAGTAATATCACGTAGCACGTTTTAAACTTATCGCAATCGGCAATCTTAACACTTTCAGACAACTCCCAAACCATATCGCAATTGGGACCTTTACGACATCACATGTCAAAATATATAATAATTAACGTTAACTTAAAAACATATAATAAGGGTTAATGCGTGTTACGATGATGATGTTGCATCACATCACAACATCCACGCTATCGTATGTCAAGATTTCATGGATTCTCTATCCTTTCGCTTGCAGAGTCGCTTCCCTTATCTCACGTGCCAATCAACATGCGTACGTACCCCACCGACACATGGCTTCTCTCGCATCACATCATAACCAAAATACTTTGTCATGTGAAATCTTAATGATAACCATAAACGCGCGATGCGCGCGATGTGCGCTCATCCTGCTTTCTCCATCTTCTGTCGTTCTTCTTAACTTAATCTCACCGTCCGTTTCACTTGCACACAAATTGTTGTTTATCAATAGAATTGCATCTCAATACACCCCAGTTCTTCCATACCCGGTCTACAATGGGTTCGGTGTCCTTGTCCCCGCCTTACTCACAACTTATCAATTGTATGGTTGAAATAAATAAATATATATATATATATATATATATATATATATATATATATACGTACAAAAAATCAAGACTAAACAACACACGTACAAACTGAAAAATCTAGATTAATCCAGATGTATAAAAACATTATATTTCTCATTACTTCACCGAACTCGAGTTATGTGCTGGCGTCACTACGACCGAATCACACCAAGCCTCGTGGTTACACGCATACTCTCCACCTTATCACACACAAAGACTCATTTATAAATAAATTACAAAGGATTGGATCATCTAAGATCCATGATCTTTTCTCCCACAAATCACTCGCCTAACCCTTGAACTCTCTCTTGCCTGACACATGGCATATAAATACAATAATTCAAATATTTTAGAAACTTATCGCTTCCATCATTTTAGCTCTATTTCATGGAAATTTCACACTTTTGCCAAACGTTTGTCCACGTTTCACCCTTCTGGGAAGCAACTTAAATTATGGTACAATGCTCCTCCATTAGACTCCCAAGGTACGTAAATGACCTCCCGGTCAAATGCCTTCTTCATCTCCGTAACAAGTCCGTTGCTTGCTATCATTACCAAATCTTCCTTTTTAGCAATTCTCCCCACATTCTCGATGGAATTTTTGGACATTTCCAGAAAAAGCATTCGTAACCGCAAAAAATCCTTTTGTAGTAATTCCTCCCTCAAGCATGATACCTCACCAAGCTTTCTCCGAGGCCGGCCCCGCACTTTCTCCGGTCTTCCTCCGGGAAGCATTTTTTCAAGCAACTCTTTTCTCTAGCACCGCAACAGTTCTTACCTTCTTTCCGTCGTTACGTATAACAATATATGTACCACAAGCTTAACAATATTCCACAACTGTACCTCCTTTTGCACTCAAAATCTTTCTTCTCATGGGAAATATTTCTGTTATGATACCACTTGATGCAAGACAAAACCCGCAATTAACATAATATACCGTGGACCTATGGTTTATGGGCCCACATAATAATCTCATCAATGGATTACAATAGCACAAAAGTTTTTAAAATTATCGAACTGTGAATCTTAATACATCACATACAAAATTTCAAACCATATCACAATTCTAGATTTTTACGACATCGCATGTCGCAATATATAACAATTAACATTAACGTCAAACATATAATAAGGCGATGGGTTGCGATGACGATGCTATCGATTGCGATATCCATACCATCGTTACTTAATTTCATGAACTTATCCTTAGTCAAGATACTCCCCTTATCTCATGCACCATGCGATATGCGATAACCCCACCAACACATGGCCTTCGCATCACATCACAACCAAAATACTTTATCGCGTTGAGTCTTAATAATAACCCCAAACATCGTTGATGTTATAAAGCCATTCGTCTACATTCTGTTTTTATTATTTAACTTAATCTCACCTATTTATTTCACTTGCACGCAACTTGTTGTTTATCAACAGAATTGTGTCTCAATACGCCATCACACTTATCTACAACAAAGTTCATAGAACTTCCTCTCACTCTACTCACACAACTTATCAATTAAAAGTGGTTCAAATAAGAAGGATATATATATATATATATATATATATACATAAGAATCGAAGATTAAAGAACACACAGCACTACAAACTAAGATTAACTGATGTATAAAAACATGCACATTTCATTACTTCACTCAATTTAAAGTAGGAAGCACAGCTACTCACGACCGAATCAAAATTAAAGGCCTATGGCTACATTGCATACTCTCCACCTTATCATCACACAATACATACCTGTTTATAAAGAAACAAAGGAGTGGATCGTTCAATATCCACGCAGTTTTTATCCCACAAATTACTCAAATAACCTCAAACTCTCTCGCCTTGATTACACATGTAATTACAATAATTCCAAATTTTAGACTTATCACTTCCATCATTTTAGCTCATTGCTGCTGTAAATTTTTCCACTTTTACAAATGTTTGTCCATGTTTCACCCTTCGGGCAGTTTCGCTGAATTTTAATTTGTCCGATGCTCCCCCGCATCAAAAGCGATGTTTTTATTCTAATACAATCGATTGATTTTAGTACAAAAACAAATAAACAAAGAAAATGGTGATACAAGGAAAAAGGTTTACCAAGTAATTGTGAATCGTAACACTTCTATTAACCAAGAAGTATATAAGGGTGAAATTTCCCCCCAATGTTGTGTTCGTGTATCAAAAGTTACAAGGCGGCCGAATCAAATACCTATGGATGGTAAGCAACATAATGCCCAGAAATATACTCAAAGGTACGGAGGCCCAAGTCTCGTATTAAGACAGTTCAGAATGAAACCGCACAAAGGAGAGCACCTCCTTATACTTTTCGTACTATAACACTGCCCTATATACCCAAAGGTACATGAATTAGCTCCAATATACTTACGTACATGGAGTGGTATTTCACACTTTTAATGTATCACAAAATGTTAGCAACAATGTAAATTATGTTTAACAACATTGAAACACGTCTCTAGCCTAGATCAAGTTTATCACAATGCTTTAGTTGATTGAGGTCAATTTTATGTTGATCTTGTTTTAAATTTCACTTTTAGGCTCAATGATGTAATGGGTACCCTAAAAATGAAACTAAATGAGAAGCAAAATTTTTAATTTAGTTTTTCAATGAAAATATCAGTTACTAAATATAAAAGAGCAATCGTATGTTGAACATACAACAAAGAGCACAAACTAAATGTATTTCTCAACTTGTTCCTATGAAACACACACAATTTTCAGATGCACATGCATATTTTTCTTTTCAAATCCCTTTAATGTGAATGAGTAAAAGAAAACTAAATGCACAACAAATCAAGAAAATGTTTTCTTTGAGAAATGAGGAATTAAACACACTTTCTCTTCTTAGGAAAACAACAGAATGAACTACAAATTTTCCTTGCCAGAAATGAGGAATGAAAAAAAATACCCCTTTTCGAACACAAAATTTATCTAATGCAAAAATTAACTACTTTGACTTTGATTTTTCCAATGATAA
The DNA here is from genome assembly GCA_034641835.2 of Pinus albicaulis. Classification (NCBI taxonomy): domain Eukaryota; kingdom Viridiplantae; phylum Streptophyta; class Pinopsida; order Pinales; family Pinaceae; genus Pinus; species Pinus albicaulis. The sequence continues at coordinate 574,232,273 of CM076576.1, forward strand.
AGAAAACAAATAATGAAACATTTAACAAATAGCTTTTAAAAAGGAGGAAGAACAAGGAACAAGCACTGTCTCTAAGAGAAAATAGACATCCTAGGAATATAAAGTAAAATCTGGTTGAAAACCGAAATCAAAGAAAAATTTGATAGAATTTGAAGGTTTTTAGGGGGCAAATACACCTTGTAAGGGCAGCATACTGCGTTTATGTGCACCGAATGGAACGTTTTCGTCCACCGTACTCCCCGACCAACAATGCATCGGGCATGTGCCTAAGTTTGGGAAACAAGAAGCTAAAACACACTTCGAAGTAAATTTTTTCATTCAAATGACCGATAAAGGAAAGCAGAGTCTACTCATTGATGGTAAATGTAGACACAAATACCAAGAATGATGGATTTTTCCCCGCCGAGTCACCAATTTGTTATATGCACTTAATATATGGATAAACTAGATTCCTCAAAGGTGGTGTTCCTTCACTAGAACAGAGGGAAAGACAACTATTATTTTCTCTAAGACAAATAGATAGACAAAAGAAAAAAGAAACCGCTTGTGATCCTTCTCTCCTTCTCCTTCACACAGCAACACTACCTTTGAATCAACTAAAGTTGCTAGATCAATTCCTATAATCAAAGAGTAGGAATAGCAAACAACATACAAATATACAAATATCTACTTGTCTTAACCAAATAAAACCAATTACATCTTAGAATACATACAATTAAGACTACAATTCACAAGATATAATCATACATATAGAAAAATGAACATATATCTTTACTAAGAAAGTAGGAGGAGAAGATTCCATCCCCTATCACACCAAGCATCATCTTAGCAAAGATACAAGTACTTCCAAGTCTCATCAATTGAGAATCCAACAACATAACATTACCCAAAATTTCTTCCTCACTATACCCTGATGAGTGCTCAATTTATAGGGAAATTGAAGGTAGTTTCTCAATAAATGGAATTGAAGGGATTTTCAATAATAGTTGAGACATGATTCCAAGTTTATAGTGATGGATGAACACTTGTATTCAAAATATACACCTATGAGCTCTTCTAGAAGGCACTAGACATTGGAGATTCCCCAAACAATGATGATTTCTACCCTGTGAGTGACCAACGCACCCTTGAGTGTCATGGAAGTGCACCTTTTCATCAAGGTAAGTGCACCGAAGAACACGCTTAGCCCCATGTAGAGAAGTGTTGATGAGTTAATGTCATATAAAATATATGCTTCAAACCTTGGAAATCTCACAATTGAAGCTTCAAAGGAATGTATTCACTTAGGGCATATAGAAACCGACTCATGGGATGATGACCCTATCATTTGCCTTGGGAATGATGCTCATCAATGTGTCTTGGGGGATGATGCCTAAATTGGACTCAACAACATGAAATCATCATAATTCAAAAATCACAGCTTGCTATGCATAACAAGATTGAAATAAACATCGATACTTATTCTCCACGCTCGTACTGGGCGAATATTTTTGTACACACATCAATCGCCCACTCCCCAAGTAAGCACTAGTTCAATTCTTCAACTATGTACACATACAATGTACACTAAGTGACACATACATCTACACACGATGTACAACACTAACACAATACATACACTTGCTACCTTGCACAACACAACACCATACATACACCTACATTTGTGTACAACACAACAAATACACGTGTACCCACCTACAAAAAACACAATAAATACACATACATCCACACACACACATATACTCACATCAACATACTACACATACATCGACACCTAGTGTATACAAACAATACATACATCATGTATCTCTGCACACAACATAACACACACGTATACATATACATACATATGCATACGTATATATAAACACAACGAATACACACACCGCAATACCATGACTACACCATGTACGTACATAATACCACATGCTCGAACACAACATGTACGACATGCGCACACACACATGTATACTAGTACCATGTCATAATCTTTAAACAATATCACATCTACACACACTACCTCACATATCGTGTACACAACGCCAAATGCATTACACCACTCGTACAATGTGTGTACACAATACCACAACATGAACACCACATGCAGCAACATACACGACACCATATGTACATAGAACCATATGCATGAGTACATGACACCGCCACACACAACACCAGCATGACAACCTATTCACAACACCACATGGCCATAACACCATGGGTACAATCATGCGCATAACATCATATGTACATCATGCACACAACACCATATACATAACACTTCATATTAAAAATGTACATAGCACCACATGTACACAACATCGCATATCCAACATGCGCACATCATATGCACAAAACATCGTATATCAAATGGGTAATATTAAAAGACTATCTATACATGGAACTACATATGCAACATCATATATACAACATGTATACAACATCATATGTTACACAATACTACTGTAGAAAAATTGTATAAATTGCTACAGATACAATCATTCAATATACAACGTGCGCAACATATACACAATAAATAACACTCCAGACATCCATAGACCCACACATTGAACCCACAAGAAATATGCTTTCATGTTTCCTTTCCACTATCCATTTTTATCCTAGCATGTCGAAGATCACACTACTTTCACTTCAATGATGTACCCCTTAACATAACTTGCCCATAACATAAACATACAATAGTAAACACATATAACATTTAAACATATTCACATGATACTAACGATATATCCGTCAAGGCTACTTCCCGCTTAACATTCCTCATAGCTAGGAACCCTTCATATGCCATTCACATGCATAAGAAATCATTCCACCACAAGGATGATCCTTGAAAACTCGTCATACAATGACATAGATACATACATCTATATAATCATACACAAAAAAATCATCATTCCGTCAAAAAACGCCATAGATACACACACATATATGTATAAACCATCAACATAAAACCATCAAGATCCATGATGACCCTCTCAATCAATGACATACATACATACATACATACATACATGTGTACATATACATACGTACATATATAAACATCGACATAATCATGATCACAACACAATCGCTAGATATCATAATGTCTAGGCTAAGTAGAACTTCTTTACATTAATATGCACAATGTTATAGTCACAATTCTTAACATATAGTATGCCAAGGCATATGATATCTCAGACCATTTTATTTACCTTTCATGACTATCATGCCACCGTCCATTTACCACAATTGACCCAACCAATCCTCAATATTCTCAAATCATAAAAAAGAACAAGAACTAGAAAGAACAAGAATAAAACCATGAAATTAATAGTAATACGACACCGCAACTTAAAGGCATACCATTTCACCGTACATAAACAAGATCGTAAATCAAGCTCAACAAATTGAAAAATTCAAAGAATAAGATCGAAAAGGCACCATGATTCAATCCCCCATGGTTCCAAGTGCTTCTAAAGGAAATCTTACCGAGCGCCTTCTTCAATATTTCATGGAAATCTTTTTTCATGTTAATTCTCCACCATATTGTCATCAACACATAATTTTCAGCAGATGAATAATAATAACAACAATATGTTACCTTCCATTTCAGCGAAGTACACCGACCAGAAATAAAAAAACATGCTGCATATGTACCACAACAAGACAAATATACATATCAATTCGAAATCAACTTACCAAGAATAACAACCATGTCATAACCAAAATCAACTCACATTCATTGGTCATAATACATAAAATTACAACTATCACCTTGTTGCACCTAAGTACATATCAACTATCTTACCCATACGTGTTAGTAAAACCATGCAAGTTAAACAAGATTGTTTTTATGGAACCTTATAAACACATACTCACATCATGCAACTAATCCAAAATTCAAAAAACTTGCAACATAATATGCTAAATACATCAAATAGATGATGGAATATACCAAATCACTCAAACATCAAATAGATGACATAATCAAACAATTAAGCATCACACATGATACAAGAAAAATCATACCTTGATACCTAGGAAGGCTATCTTATCTACACAATCAACTTAGCTACATAATATAAATTAATGAAGCCATACCTAATCAACCTAAATAAGGTCATGATATCCATAATAGTTACTAGCTAACAAGTTCACATCATAGACTATGAACATATGTCATTCATGCATATCAATCACATACGTACAACTACTTTAGATTAGTGCAACACTATCATAATTAGGTCGAATCATACCCGAATGTTCAACTCCTAACCAACCCAGACAGTAATCCAAATCAAATGATACATATAACATCAAGATCTTAATACAATAACCCTAATCGTCAAGTTACTAGCATAAATAACAAGTTATATATCATGTCTATTAACCACATATAACCTAATCATAAAGCTAACTATACAACAATAGAAAGTTAAATTTAAAACATACCATAAAAAAATGTATAAAATAGTCATCAAGTTATCTCATCACAGAAAAAAAAATAGGCACGATTATAACCATGTGTTACTATCACTCATGACTATCTAACACATATGCATATAACTACACTAATCAACCAACATCTACCTTGCATGATTACATGCATGTACATATAACTAAATTGATTAACTAACATCTATCATGTATGTATATCCATAACAACAATAAAATGAAAAGAATATATATATAAGTAACCCGAATGCATATAAAAATCCAGCAGAATCACATACCTACATGCCAAGCATACAACTTGTATGACGATATGCTCTTGCCTTGAGTGTCCACGTGCTCCAACTTCATGTTGATCATCTACATTCCTACTCTATCTCATCCAACACATTAGCATCATAACATATCAACATCATCGTGATGGCCTAATTTCATACAATGACTTATGCATAACAACCTCAACCAAACCAATGGAAACTTGACCATATATGCACTCGCTTGACATGTATAACCAATCATGAACAACCAATGCATGTTCAACATATAACATCACATAAACAAGCATACACAGATAACACACAAGCAAGACCAATGTGTGACCTAACATAAACAAGAAATGCACAAAATATGTAGAAACATTAGAGCAAGAGTGCACGAACAATACATATTTGTGAACATCACATAACAAGTCATCATATGATCATGACAACATGCTGACAACAACACCATCGCCCTTCCATGGTGAAACTGCCACCAACATGGCCAAAACAACACAAGTGCAACAAGTACATATAGACTACAAGCATACTACACATGCACCAACATAAACACATGATTCACACACCACCCATCATTCATGATTTGAACAATGCTCCATAACACTGTGAACACCCTCTTCCAACATCTACCAAAGTAACTCAAGCAACTGCAGTAAACATGTAACGAGTGGCTACTAATATGAGATACAAACTCCCAGATGACCTTAAGGAAGTGGAACCTAGACTGAAACACCAAAAACACACTCACATCGCATCATTGGCATCCTCAAGAGGTAACTCAACCTCCCAAGGCCTCTTTTCTCGAGGGAGGACTAATTTTTAGCCACTTTGAAGCCGAGCCTCTAGTTTCGTAAGGGAAAGGGAGAAGATTTAGACCCGATATCCATGGTCCGGCCTTGGAAAGGTAGTGGTCGCACAAACAACAATATTCTTTTTCCGTACCTCCGAGATTTTAAAGCACATTTTCAGTCCCCCGAGCGAGGTGACTTCCCAAACCTTCCTATAACTTGATGAGGGTAAATAACATTAAAACAACAAATGGAAGCAATCACATCAACCGAGCTCATCCAACCCCACCCATCCGTGATAGAAATTTTCAAACATGTCACAAACATAGCATCTGCTTATGCATAAACAATAGATTTAAACAATCACATCCAAGACCTTAGCTTTGAGATGGATTAAAGAATTACATGCAAATGTATCCACCATGAACCTAAAAAGCATGAACATAAGAAGAGAGAAGTACATAAAATCATGCAAAGAAGACAAGAAATTAGATATCAAAGTTCGTCCGTAATGACTATGTCTCCGGACCCGCTTCAATCAACAAGAGGCCCTCTTTCATTATGAAAATAAAAATGAAAGCATAAGCATCAATTCAAAATTACACCCTTATACCTACAAATTGCAGTGCTCAAAAAATGGAGACCTATGATGAAGAAACAGATAACATTGTTGAACCATGTCGCCGAGACATGCGTAATCCATGACATTTTACTCAAACGCCTGGACAAATCCTGCCTCTTCAAATGAACTTAGTTCATGGTTTTGCCCCCATCTCCGCATGGCACCAAGGTTCCACTCTACCTCGGTAAAATTTCTACCCGCATCTTCCCGTTTACCGAAATGCAAGTTTCTATAATTTTAGGTTGTGGGTGGACTCCCAAGGAAGTTCACTTAAATGATAGTTGAGATCCAACATGAGGGAGGGGGTTGGGTTACCAAACCCTACCTCCTCCATAAAAAGGGTACAACTTATCAATAGCGCATTATTTTAATGAAGATGTATGAGGGGGAAGGCCTGACCTATATCAACAGACTGTCTCCGAATCAGCTGTCCTGTTTACTATATAGAGAGTGGGTAGGGGTAGTTAAGGATGTACCGTGCTCCTCCCAGAAACACCATGTCGTGAGTCCTGGTGGGGTCTAGCATGGTCATGGTCACGTCCACAACCACATATTTTTTTATATTACATGGTTGGAGCAAGGGTGAGGGTCATGGCCCGCCCTTGGAATTTTTTAGTGTTTTTATTTTGACAAACCCATTTTTTTTAAATAGACTTCTCGATTAGGATCGAAGGAGTGCTTTTAAATATCCCACAATTTCACTAGAATCTAGCCGTAGTCAGTCGGAATTTGGTGGCCAAATTTCTACAAATTTGTCCTCCTTGCCGCCGCACCAAGTCAACCCATAAAATCTCTGAATCGCCGCTCGCATAAGGGCTTGGTTTGACGAACCGTTCACAATTGCCAGGCACCGCATGACGAGATCTTCAACTTGACACTAAGTTTGCCATATTTTTGACACTTTATTTTTGAGCCTTTGTACTAAGCTACTTGTACTTGGACCTATATGATCTCCCAGATCGATTCCTCTCACTAAGGAGCTTTGACCACTAAAAGCATTAACACACAAAACACACTTCTTTTTCGTTCAACACACACCTTCAATATCCTACACGTAAAAATGGTACATCATTTACACACCACACATGACTCAACAACCCTTTACTTTTCCAATATTTTATAGCACACACTCATTGGCCAAGGATTACATAAAAAAACAATTCAATACCTCAACTACTCATATATGAAAGGCCAAAACATAATTAATAATATTTTTAAGTGATGGAAAACACACCATCACATTTACATTTACTTGCAATGTATGATTTAAAATTGTGGCCATAACACTAATACCTCTAAAAAAACCATTTTTTAATTAATAAAGTAAATGGGTCATATCCCTATTTTTTGATTAAATAACCATGTCATAATCCACAATCAACTCGACATTCACTGTCATAATACATAAAATTACAACTATCAATTTCTTTGCATCACAAGATATCAACTATCTTAACGCATATGTGTTAGTAAAACTCCATAAGAAACAAGATTGTTTTCTTACAACCTTATAAAACACATACTAACATCATGCAACTAATCCAAAATTCAAAAAACTTGCAAACATACCATGCTAAATACATCAACCAGATGATGTAATAGACAATGCATCACTCAAACATCAAATAGATGACATAACGAAGCAATTAAGTATCAAGGCACATGACATAAAGGAAAACTATACCTTGATGTATCTTATGGGAGGCTATCTTATCCGCACAATCAATCTAGATTAGCATAATATAAATTCACGATATTAATTAAATCTTTAACCTAAATAAGGTCATGATATCCATAATGCAGTAACTAGCTAACAAGTTCGCATCATAGACTCATAAACATATGTCATTCATGCATATCAATCACATACTTATAACTACTCTAGATTAGTGCAACACACTATCATGGAACAATAATCATACCCGAATGTCTTAACCCTAACCAACCGTACACGAATCCAAATCAAAATGAGCACATATAACATCAAGATCTTAATGTAATAACCCTAATCGTCAAGTTACTAGCATAAACAATAAGTTATATATCATGTTCATTAACCACATATGTAACCAATCATAAAGCTAACTATACAACAATAGAAATTTAAATTTAAAACATACTTACAAAAATTGTATAACATAGTCATCAAGTTATCTCATCATAGAAAAAAATAGCAATGAATATAACCATGTGTTACTATCACTATGACTATCTAACACATATGCATACATAACTACACTAATCAACCAACATCTACCTGCATGATTAATACATGCATGTACATATAACTAAACTGATTAACTAATATCTATCATGTATGTAACCATAACAACAATAAAAATGAAAAGAATATATACAAGTAACCCTAATGCATATAAAAATCCATGAATCACATACCTACATGCCAAGCATACAACTTGTATGACGATATGCTCTCGCCTTGAGGTCCAATGTTCTAACTCATGCTGATTGCATTCATAATTTCCTACTCTATCTCATCCACATATTAGCATCATAACATATCAACATCATCGTGATGGCCTAATTTCATACAATGACCTGTATGCATAACAACCTCAACCAAACCAATGGAAACTTGACCATATGCACCCGCTTGACATGTATAACTAAAATCATGAACAACCAATGCATGTTCAACACATATAACATCACATAAGCAAGAATAAGTATAGACAACACACAAGCATGACCAATGTGTGACCAAACATGGAAATTAAGAAATGTATGTAAAATATGTAGAAACACCAAGAGCAAGTGTGCACGAACAATACATATGTGTGAACAACAAATACTAATATACACTCATGACAACATGTCGACAACAACACCATCACCCTTCCATGGCGAAATCACACTATAAGCACAAACAATACTATGCAAATAAGCACATATAGACTACAAGCATACTACACATGCACGCAACTAACATAAATGCATGATTCACACAATTCACCCATCATCTCCAAGACTTAGCACGTTCGATACCACACTGTACCACCCTCTTCCCTACATATATCCAAGTAACCAACTAACTAGGGCAAACATGCGACAAGAGGGTACTAACATGTGAGATTCAAACACCTAGATGACCTTAAGGAAGTGAACCGACGAAACACCAAAAAAACACTTTACATTGTATCATTGGCATCCCCAAGAGGCAATCGAACCTCCCAAGGCCCTATTCCCCGAGGGGAGTAATTAATTCTTAACCCTTTGAAGTTGAGTCACAGGCTTGTAAGGGAAAGGGGGAGAAGCTTTCGACCCTATATCCATGGTCTAGCCTTAGAAAGGTAGTGTGCTGGCTCAAATAACAAAATATTCCACCTCGTAGATCCGTGATTTGTGTCATATTTTTTTATATTATATGATTAAACAAGGGCGAGGGGTCATGGCCCACCCTTGCCTTTTTTTTAATGTTTTTATTTTCACAAACCCATAAATTTTCTCGATTATGACCAAAGGAGTTTTTAATTATCCCACAATTCTTTCTAAATCTAGCCATAGTTGACTTAATCCGATGGTCAAATTTCTACAAACTTGTCGTCTTCCTTGCTTCTGCCACTACCAAGTCAACCCATAAAATTTAACTGGCTTCTCTAACTTTTGCATACTTCAAGCTTGGTTTGACGAACCATTCACACCGTTGTGACCGTGATAACCAGATCTTCATCCTGACACTATGTTTGCTACATTTTTTACACTTTTATTTTTGAGCCTTGTACCAAGCCACTACTTTTGGACTCGTATGATCCTCCTAGATCATTCCCCACTAAGGAGCTTTTGGACTACCAGAAGCATTATCATGCTCAACACATCATTTGCTCATTCAACACACATTTTCAACATTCCGTACTTAAACTGTACATCATTTACACATCACACATGACTCAACAACCACTTACTTTAAGAATATTTTATGGCACACACTCATTGGCCAAGGATTACATTAAAACAATCAATACCTCAACTACTCACAAGGAAAGGCTAAAAAACAATCGTTGCATTTCGAAGTGATGGAAGAAACACCATCACATTTACATTTACTTGCAATGTATGATTTAAAATTGTGGCCATAACACTAATACTCTCTAAAAAAACCATTTTTTTAATTAATAAAGTAAAATGGTCATATCCTATGGTGGATTTTCTCAGGACTGATTTTATGAATAGACTTCAATGGGTGCTCCCGGGTCCTAGAGTGTTTAACATGTGTTTTTGGGTCCATCTTGAGCTGTGATGATTCGTCCTCCTCCATATTTTTCGTATCATCTTGGAATGCTTTCCCTTGGTGTTCGTTCGATAAGTGTTCATGGAACCCTCACTATCGCCGACTACAGGAAGTGTTTGTCATTCGTCGATGGTCGGTCAACTAATTTTGTTGGATTTTCACCACTTCCTTCCTGTGTATCTCGAGTCCCGCATGAGATGCAGTACCTCGACTTCAATGGGGTTTATGATGCTTTGGCTACTGATGCTCTGCCCTTTGTCGATACCCCATCTTCTTTAGCAAACTTAGACCGATCCTCCGGTATGTTTTTCAAAAGAAAATGAATTTATCATCATGAAAAGTAAACGAAATTTAAGGGAACAAGCGACTTAAAAATGGTTATGTCTAACTTTTTCCAAGGCCTCATCTCACTAAACTCATAACCTATTCCTTTGTTTTCGTAGAAGCCTCTCCTTATCTTAGTGTTATTTTCTTTGATGCTTTGCTTGTCTCCTTCGTTATTGAGCTTCGTGTCATGTGGTGTCCTATTCATCTTTGAATTATGTTTACACCTTTTTGTTTCATCGCTCTAATCCTAACCCAAGCTCATACCTCTGCGATATCAAAGGTCGCAAGCTTCATTTCATCACGAAACTTAAACCTAGGTTTAACCATTCACCGTGAAACCTACGCTCTGACCTTCATCTTCCACTCGATTCATGTGAATTTACGTTTTCTTGCACGATGGCATGGATGCCTTCCCTTTTTTTCTATTCCCTTCAATTCTCAACTTAGGGTGCAACTTAACAACTTTCTCTTGTCATGTCCTCTTTTCACAATGTGTACAAGAGTTCTTTTTTTGCTTCTCTTCAATTGGCATCTTTTTGGGTGTACGCTGTTCATACCATGATTTCTATAGACACAATTTCCTTCATGGTCAGCCCCATCGATGGTATAAGTAAATGGAATAATAAAGTATCACGTAATTAAGTGTAGAGAACCACAGAATAGACACAATTTTTAAGAATTTAATGAATTCAAAATAAATGGTTTGTTTTCAAATTTTCCGTTGAAGTCTGTACATTTTAACTTTCTCTTCCATTAAAGCCTACCCATTAATTTCTTTATTATAACCCAAAGGGTAAAATTGGTTTTCAATGTAAGGAAAACAAAATTTATCAAAGGATAGAGGTATGTTACCAACATTTTTGGCTTCTGCAATTCTTCGTTGTTTGTGAGGACGAGGCAAAGATCCATTTGGTTTTCTCTGTTGGTATGAATGCTTCTTGTTTGCCGAATCCTACAATAGACTTCAATCTTCCTAATCTAGTTAAGATTTTCTTCATTACTTTCACCAATATACATGGGGGAAGATCAAATTTGACATCTAATTTAAAGAAAGGTTTCTCAGATGCATTTGCTAAATTTTTATGATGATGGTGAGAATAGGAGGAAGAATTTTCCACCTCATGGAGAGAAGGAGTGTGATCTCTCCATCATTCATGCATCGGAATCATTCTCCCAAGCATTCTCCCCCACTTTCTCTAGTTTCTCAAGCCTAACAAAAACTTATTGACCCGATCTCGCCATGGTATAGAATGTTTTATGCACCTTAGCTCCTCCTAATTCTTAACATCATCATCCATGTTTCTTCTTTGTAACACCCCCCACTCCAAAATTAGAACTCTCTAAAGCTAGACATTTGAACTTTAATCCCATGTATGGACCCCAAAGGACAAGTATATTTTGTGAATGTAATTAAATATTTAAACTTGGAGGGGAAAGGAATAAAATGATCAGGTGCGTACTTGGACCAAAAACAGATTTGTGACTGCAGCCACAATCCATGAGATCGATGAGGCAAATATTTCCCCACAATCTTTCAAAAATCCTTAATAGAAATTATTTTTAAATAGATTTTTGATGAAAACTGATCTCTTGGCCTGAGGGAGGAAAGTAGTTGGGAAGAGGGTAAAAAGCCTGAAAAGATGAGGAAAAACATAAAAACATCTTTAAAGAATCCATAAAATGGGAAGCCTAGGCAAACAAAGAAAAAGCATACCGAGATTCTGTGTATTTACAGCACCAGAAAATTGTGGGGCTTGTGTGAATAATGGGGCTTCAAACAAGTCACGCTTTTGTGCAGAGCTAGAGGTTGATCTATTCTAGGAGATGATCTCACTTGGGGTGAGTTCTTGTGACATTTGTGATGACTCTAAGGTTGGGAGGTTGGTCAATTGCATGAGTGGTATGTCTCTAAATTTATTGATGTGTTTACTTTACATAGTATGAATTGCCACATATAAAGTTGACTATATATTAGAATACCGCCCACATTTGGCTTAATTAATCATAAGGAATTCACCGAAATTATGCATAGTTGTAGTGGGAATTACATGTATGAGAAGAATTATCGTAATTAAACCATAACCGGTTTAAATCGAGGAATACATATTTCCAAAAGAAAATTTAATGATTTAACTTTAATCTCGCTTCTCGTTAGAAATTAATTAAACATGTATACATAGAAAAATAAAGAAAAGGAAGGAGATGTAAGGGTACAAAGGGCTAAAAGTAGAATTAGGTGAGGTAAGCTATTAGGAATTAATGCATCGGGATTCCATTACAGTGGGTGATAGAAAAAATGTCAACTATGCATAATGAAAGAAGAACAGAACACCCATTCAATATGTAATCACCCATCTTTACTTTCTACTGAATCGTTATTATGACTGTGTAAACTTCTACAAGAAATTAAGATTTAGAGAAAAATATCTAAGAGGAAATATAAGAGAATTTTCGTAGTACCCTTATAATTATCACTACCAAACTTTTTATATTTCACCTCACAGAAGAAACATAAACTTCAGACTACAAAGTATTGTGTATATATAGACACTACAAGTACATGCAAATAATCACAGAATGGTACATGAATAAATGGGAATCAGCTATTATAAAATGGAAAACAATAACTAGATTCGATTATATATGCAAATAAGTTAGTTCTCGCCATTCTAGAACTACTATACCATTCGTTTCATATAATTATATTAATGCAAGCTATTTAAATTACCCGTAAAAAAAGGAAACTTCCAGGAAACTTAGAATTAGACCGTTTAACAGATCGGGTGAAAGAAATTGAGAATATTATGCTTATAATAAAACCAGAGAAATACATTCGTATATCTCAAATTAACTACAATAAGCTATATTCCTCGGGGAATAGGAAACTTTATAAGATGCTCATAAATTAGTAGTCGATACTATACTAGAAAAAGAGTTCTAATAAACAACACAGGAACAAAAATTGTAGAGCCTTGACACAGAGATTTTTGAATCGACGCAGAACTATTAAGTGTATTATACATAACGTTTCCAAGAAAGTCACACCGAAAAGCAGACAGCGAACCGAATTAAATATATACATATACACATATAAATTTATGTGACAGAAGTCAGCTCCTTAATCGAAAACTATTAAAAATCTCTTCCCTACGTGAGAAGTCAAACTAGCGTTATTACTCAAAACAAAAAATTATTATGCTTATAACCCCGATATCCAAAATTGACAGGAGATTAAAGGAACTTAAAAAAGGGTAAACTAGAACTGCTTCCTTCATGAAATTGTATGAGTCACCAACCCGTGAAGAAGAATGAAGATAGATTAATAATGAAAGCAGACGCCTATAAGCCAAAGGATTAGTAGAGAGGTCGACAATCGTTATGTACCTCGCAACGTTATAAAAGATAGAGTACATAAGGAAAATAAATGAAGAACAATAACTACAACTCGAACGTAAGTTAAATTACAAAAACGAAACAACCAATTAAGTACCACTCGACAATGAAATCGTGAAACTTAAGAACGAAGACACTCAAATGGCAAAAAATTTCGCCACCGTTAGAACTTGAGATCAAAATGAAAGGCATAGGTAATAAAAAGAATGAGAAAAGCGCGTCACCGAAAAGCAAAGAGAGGGCATACTGAAGAAAACCTCACAACGTATCAAAACCCCATTAATGAGTCCAATACGTTAAACGCCCAGTCCTCAACACTTACATCGTAACTCACCGAAGCAATAACTAGCATGATATTAATACAAAACACAAATTTCTGCACACCGTCCAAATCGTTAAGTTCAACTTTCGAACGTAGATATCTACTAATATAATTAAAACGCAGATAAGAGGATGGGGAAATCGAACCGGGCGAAATGATAATAAGGAAACTATCGTTACTCGATGAAAAACGTGATGGGTATGGCTCAGTTACAACTTGTGGAGGTGCAAGTGAGCGATCCAATGAACTATTCTTCGGTTAGCAGAGAACAATGAAACAAATTAACTTAGAGCGCTTTCCTGAAAAAACCTTCACAAGACAAAGTAGTTTATTGTGTGAAAATGAAGTCGTTCATTGAGCGAAAAATTGTTATATGCATGTGAACCCTAGTCTCTACAATCACCACCATACGTTATATGAAGATGTCCAAAACTTTGACAATGAAGACAAGAAGTCTCGAAACTTCACATGAGAACCAAAAAAGATAAGTTTTAGATCCATTTAATGCGTCGTACCATTCAACCTGAATTGATGTGAGCAATAAAGGGAGGGGGTACTCCTATCCCGATGGCAGATTTGTCCAGGCACAGAACCTGCCGGTGGCCACGCAAATCGGGGAATGGATAACAAACCCTAGCGTAAAACCAGCGCTAATGGCACAAGTAACATATGTATTGGAACTTTCTACACATCAACTTGAACGTACCAAACCATACATGTTGATACACGTTTGTTGATTTAATACAATAAGGGTGTAAGTGTCAAGCGCTCAACACAGAGTTCGGGGAGTAGAACGATATAAAAGGTCACAAGCAGCCGAATAGAACAACCCACTAACATAGTTAATGGAAAAAAAAGATTATACAAAGGATATATATATATATATATATACGTAATTGAACAATACTCCATTATATGAGGAAGAAATATAATAGGTGTGTTATTATATATAAATTAAAAAAATTTAACATGTAGGGGTATGGTGTATATACATGTTGCCATAGTTACGTGTTAACATAGATTATCACAATCCATAGGTACGGGAAATTGTGTGTGAAAAACCAATTATACTACCAACTTAAGTATCGAGGTTGATTCTCAAAAGTATTCAACACTCCGTACAACAAGAACTTAAAGGTTGATCTAAAATTAAGGAAATAATTAAATTGAAGTGTGGAAATTTAAATGGAAAGAGCAAGGTTTTGGACTTTATTACACTTTCTTATTGAGATGGAAGTAGAGATATAGTGATTTGAGTAGAATAAGTATGTGGAAAAATGACAAGATGTATTTAAAAACTAGAAACCTCAATGGAATGGTATAACCCTTTTGTGGGAAATGAATTGATAGAGCACTAAAAAAATATATATATAAAAAAAATAAAAAAAATAAAAAACAAAAAATTATGAAAGTGAAAGGGGAGGTGTGACACTTCTTCGATGTGCACATCCCCTTCGTGATCAAAAGACTTTAGTTTCCCTTCATCTCTTCGTAGCATGTCAGTTAAAGCACAAACGTGCAACGAAGCATCTACAAAGACCTACTTCCGATACCACTTGATCTAAGATCTTTAACTTTGAAGAAGACAAGAAATTGGATGACGTGAGTTCATTCAAATAGGTGACTGGCATCCCGGTGCCCTCGCTTTCAACTGCTGGGGAGGCCCTTTCAATAAGTAAATAAAAATGAAAGTACAAGAATGAATGCAAACACACCCTTATACCGCATAGTCGAAAGTGCCCGAAAATTAGAGACTCCTAAAATGAAGAAATAGACAACACCGTTGAACTCATGTAACCAAGAGGTGCAAAATCCATATAAAATTTTCTTAATTTTTGATGCCGAAAAATATAGGCCCTAGAAATGAGCCCGCCCATGGTTACACCCCTCTACCCCGTGCTGGCGATAGGGTTCCACTTTACCTGGTAAATGTGTCGCTCCGTGTCCTCGCTAGCTTACCTCAGCGCCACAATTTTATATAATTTAAGGTGGGGCGAACTCCCTCGGCGGGAAGTCTACTTAGCATGATGGTTGAGATCCAAAACATGAGGGAGGGGTTCGGGCAACAACCCCTCGCTTCCTCCATAAAAAGTGCTTCAGGTAACTATTTTAGTACCCACACACAGTTTTAATAGTGATGAAGAGGGTGCCTGATCACATACACCGGGGTGGCTCACCCCCTGTACATATGAAGCAGTCCGATGTACTATATAGAGAGTGTGGGTAGGGGCGAAGTAGGCCGATGTGCCCATGCCCCTCCCATATTAACACTTCTTTGTTACAAGTCCGTGGTCCCAATGGTCACGACCATAACCACACATCATTTTTTTATATTATATGGTTGAGTACAAGGTGTCATGTTCATTCATGCCTTTTTTAATTTTTAATTTTTAATTTTAACAAATCTTTTTCTTTAAATATCCGTGATTACACTCAAAGGAGTGATTTTTAATCGTCCCCGCAATATCGCCCTAACTGCCAGAAAGTTGGCCTAAATCCCGGTTGGGATTCTAAATTTGTCACTCCCTAAGTTGCCACATCACCAAGTTAATCCATAAACTTTTATTTTCCTCTGGTGCCTTCGCATAGTTGCATGGTTTGACGAACTATTCTCACCATCAGGATCGTGATGAAAATATGTTCAACCTGACGCTAAGTTTGCTACATTTAATACCACTGAATTTGGTTAATTTATACTTAAGCCACTTGTACTTGGACCCGTACGATCCTTCCCAGATCACTGGTCTCTTTTCTTTATCTAAGAATGGATAAGAAGCATCTCTCCCCACATCATAAGCTATAATACAATCAATTTTGCCATAGATACATTTTTATATCCATTTACAAGTAAAAACAGGAGAGAGCCATATCTCATCACTATCACAATACATGCTCATAACCAAGACATTTAACAAAATGTTGGAATGGATACATAGGCAATAGGTCCATATATAAACCATTGCATATACACATCAAATACCAAGGTATCAACCTTTCAATAATGATTGTAAAAATCAACACGAAAATGGGATTTCTATGTTCCACTAGACCATAGTTATGGCCGAGCCAAACATCACTTTAGCTAGTCACTCCCACGACATTCCACACAGAATGTGACTTTATCAAACACATCAATCAACACCAAATAGCTCCCGAGACCGAAATCGGTTTCACCCCAAACCAATGATTCCACCTCAGATTCGACATCACTAACCATCATGGATTGATCTCTATCCAATTTGTTCCGTGGCTCCGCAGTGTTTGTTCCAACCAGGGCTTCAAGTACTAGTAAATCAACCCCAACTATTACGTGCTTTGAGAGCGTCATTCAAACTGTGGCTTTCAAGAGCCAGAACTCAACTCCCAAATGGTTTCCAAACTCTGCAGAGTTTTTCCCAACCAAGGCTCAAGGACTAGTAACTCAACCCAACAGCTTGTCCGACAGTTCCGTATCATTTATCCAACCATGGCTTCCAAGACTAGTAACTCAACCCGCAGTTGTTTGTCGAGCTTCCAGAGCATTTGTCCAACCATATTTCTAGAACTAATAACTCAACCCAAAATCTAAAGGATTCATGGAACCAATCAGAAATAATCAATGGAAATAAACCCACAATACCATGATTTTCTAGGAAATGAAAGCAGTTAAGAAACCACATGTATACACCATGCATGCCAAAACGGTGTGAGAAACCATACATGCAACTCGATACCCTGTGACCAACCTATCAGAGATGTTGATCCCAAAGGTCTACTGTGACTTTCTCTCTTCATTTCTTTCTTGATCCAAATATCCAAGTAATGCACTCTCCAAGAGTGCTCCAAGAATACTCTAAGTGTCCAAGAGTATGAGAGAGAGAGAATAAAATGAGAGCTCCAACACCGAAACAGAAAAGCTTACCCACCGATACTCAAAAGCATTTTTATAGAAGAGACCTCTATTTTCTTCATTTTCAATTATTTTCCTTCAATTTCCTCCTCACGTACAAATTTGTGACATTTCACTTTCCTTTTCTCCCAATTTCCATTATTTTGATAACAAAATTCCAATTAATGCATCATGCCTTTCTAAAGCCTTTGCCTTCGCCGCCACCCCTTTTCCATAATAAACTAAAGTGAACAACCACTAGGATGTTTTTTCCCACCATTCATCTTGGAATACGTGTCCCATCACCGTGGTCTTATATATTTTTACATGTATTTTTATCGTGGTTGTTACATAAACCATGCTCAAACATGGTCAAGGAGGCTTTATCATGGCTTGTAAATGTCATAAATTTAACCATGGTCAACCTTGTTCAACAAGTTATATAAATGTAACATAAATATTTTGTTATAATAATGTTTTCGACTGTGTGGTAAACCTCCTTAACCTTGTTCAATTATTAATATAACATCAACTATGGACAAATATTAATGTCACATTAATGTAATAATGGTCAACATTAATGTAACATAAATATATTGTTAGATTAATGTTTATTTTTATACTGGACCATGGTTAACATCAACCAACCATTGTCAATCCTCCTACATGTAATAACCAACAACAATAGTTAACCATGGTCTATTAATCAACCCCATGAACATTGATTTAACAACTAGCACAACCACATTATTAAGTGATTGGTATAAGCCTATTGAACCCATTTTCCACCCATTTTTCACCTTTTTTATAATAATTAACGTTACTATAGAACAGAATTACAATAATTATTAATATTACACTATTTTTCATTATTATATTATCTTATAAATAATTTATTTTTTAAAATATTTTAACAAAATTAAAGACAATTATTCTCCATTATTAAGTTAACATATATATTTTTGTAAGTGAAAAATAAATTGTAATAATCCAAATTATCATGACCTTTTATTCATAAAATCTTCGAATCCTATGGTTCATGACAAGCATATACACTGCTTAATTTATTTCTGTAGTAGGTTAAAAAATGAATTTAAAAGAAAATTATATTTTAAACCAGTTAATAAGAAAGTATCAATAAATTATGAATGTTTTTGAAATTTCCAATTTCAAAGAGATTATCATAAATTCTAATCTTAATTATATTTGTCAAATTTTAAAAAAATTTGAGTGTCTAAATTTTTTTATAATGTTGAATCTATTTCTACCATAAAACTCAAAACCAGAGGTAACTCCTCAAAATCGAATGTATTAACGGGTCAATGCACATGGATTTATGCATGGAGGTGAGGCTAAGGATTCATCTCCCAATGACTCTGGCTCTCTTATTTCCTAATATTAATTAATATGTACAATATTAAATATGCACACCCATCCATAGGACGGGGTGTCAACATTCTCTTAATCCGAAGGATGTCAGTGAGTCCAAGCATCGATCCAACTTTTCAAAATTTTTTCTTTGCATGCTTTGGTGAAGATGTCAGCATTCTGCCTTCATTTGTGGAACAATGATAGTAGATGGAGCTGGTTTTGGCTCCACATGATGTCGAATTAGATGGTACTTTGTATTGATGTGTTTCATTCGATCATGGAACTTTGGGTTCTTGTCAACTTTATTATGTGGAGTGTTTTCCATCATGAGTGGAGTGGAATACATTTGTTTCATCCGCAAATCTTTCCAGATTTTCCCAGCCACACAATTTCCTTTTCATACTTCAATTTGTCGCCACATATTCTCGCTCTTGGTCGTGGAATTCCGCCGGAACTCGATCGTTTGCGTGATCTCCATGATGTTCTCCTAATCGACCGTGGTGTAACCGTAGGCACACCCATGTTTTTGCCTCCATCAAAGTCTAAATCGCAGTATCCGATCAAGTCAAGTCGCCTACTCGTGTACATTTGAGTCCAAAGTCTCTTGGCCCTCTCGTTATTTCAGTAGCACTCTTTTTGGTGAAGTAGACCAATGTCCTTCTAAGGTTTTTGCATGAACCTTGAGAGGATTCTGAACATCAAATGAACAAATGTCCTGTGGTGGCTGACAGAGGCACTTCCTACAAGCGTCACATACTAGTTGCATCCCCTCAAATTCCTTCCTCTAATAGATGTGAGCTTCAAGTTTTGTTCCATTGAGTGCTTAAGGGATTGCTACCATCCATGCCAAATTTGTTCAAGAGATCTCCAATGTACTTCTTCCGAGAAAGAAATATGAATTTAGGATGCTGAATTACTTCAATACCCAAATAGTAATGAACATGACCAAACTTTCCATGATTTCAAAACCTTTTCTTCAACTCTTTCTTCATGGATGCAATATGCTTCCTATTTGTTTCTCGTTATCAAAAGATCATCTACATATACCACAAGTGATATACAATCGTTTTTCTCCAACTTTCTTAACAAACAAAGTCGATCATCAAGATCAAAAATGTTTGAAATCAAGTTTCAGAAGATGCTCTGGCCAATTTCTCATACTCGTGCTCAGAAGCAAGTATACACAAGAAGTGATTTCAGCAAGTTTGCAAACTTTGTGTTCTTGACCCTTTATCACAAATCCTTCCGGCTGGGACATATAAACTTTCTCCTTTAGATTCTCTCCATTCAAGAAGGCTATTTTTACATCCATCCGATGGACTTTCCATCCATTCTCGAGCCATGAAAGAGAGTCCTGAGGTATCCACGTACGGGGAGCAAAAGTTTCTTCACAATCGACTCCTTCTTTCTCGTTAATCCTTTTGCCACAAGCTCCTCGGTTTCGTGCTTGTCAAGTGAGCTATCTTCTTTGTACTTGCTCGTAGACCCGTTTACGCTAAATTGGTTTTTGCTCTCAAAGGCGCATCAACCACTTCCGGCGTCATTCTTTATCAAGGCATCATACTCTCTTCGCATCGCTTCTTTCCATTCATCATGAGAAGCTATTTTCAAGGAAGTTGGTTCATGATCCGTAGACAAACTCAATTTAATAGCTATAAGCAATATCCATACCAACAGGGAACCATCTACATCCCCTTCGATTTGTTGAGTGGAACTTCATGTTCTCGTTTTTCCAACCTCATCAGATGAATATCTTTTCGCGTTGTCTTTGTCGCCCACTGGGAGGACTCTTTCTTAGATGTTTCAGTCGTCATTTGACTCAGTTGGGATCGATTCAAGATTCAATCTCCCAATTCGTCAATCACATCATCCAATGTGTCATCCATGGTTGTTTCTTCAAGTGGGAAGATGATTCCACAAATTTTCAGTCTAACATCGGAATCCCCCCTTCAAGATGTGGAATCACATTATCAAATTCTCGGGAAAGACTTTGCCGTGTGAATCTATCCAGGCGACTGGGTTACCAACAACCTTTGTCACTTCCTGGAAGATTCAAGAAATAGACATCTCTTGCTATCACAAACTTTATTCGTCTATCATAGAGATGATATCCTCTGAGGTATAGGAGTACCCCAAGAAGATACATTTTCTACTTCTAGCACCAAGTTTGTTCCTTCACCTCGTCAGTATCAAGGGCATGTTTGTGGACCTAAAGACTGAACATGGACCAAGGAAATGTATATGCTACATTTCAAAAGGAGTTTTGTTTCTAATTTGACTCAGTATACCCATTTTACAAATAAAGACACAGAACTCAGATCACCTCAAAACATCAATTTTACATTCTTGAAAAATAACATGGAGCGACTATATTTAAATAGTTCTCGTTTCATTCTTTCTCAAATACACCGTTCTATCAGGGATTATATGGGCATGCTTGCTTGACAAGCCTGATTCCATGTTGACGAAGATAATTTTTCAAATTCGTCATGTATTCTTTTCCATTACTTACGTAGAGAGCCAATATGTGTTTCGTGCATCATTTTTCAATCCATGCATGAAAATTTCTGAAAGTTTGAAAAGCATCGTACTTATTCTTCAAATAAGTAAATCCAATACATTCGGGTGTAGCTGTCAATAAATTTCAATGTTAACAGCCAGCATTTGGAGTATAGCAACAGTATAGGCTGCTGATAACCGAATGAACAAGTTCAAGCCTTATGTGTTCTCGAGTGTAATCACAGAATAATGCTTAAGCAGTTTCTAGAATACAAGTACTACTTCCTTAGGTTTTATAGGAATTGTAGGCGCCCATCAACACCATTTTTTCTCAACAAACGAAGGTCATAGTTTAAGTGTCCAAATCTAATGCTACAAAAGGATTTACGTGAAATGTACCTTCATCATGATGTGAATCCGAATGCAAAGTTTTGAGTATGAGCAGATGAACTTTTCTACCTTCAAGAGTCTCTCTTCTATTCCCTCCATGATGCGGTGATCCGTACGTCGTTTCGACTTCTACCTTGCCATCAAACAAGTGAATTTGGAGGTCCTTGTCACGCATTTCGACGGTGACAAAGTAAGTTTCTCTTCAACTCGGGAGGTATAGAACCTCATGTAGGATATGACTGTAGTAATGTAGTTTAAGCTCGATCGTGCCAAGCCCTCGATGGCTTGAGTTTGGATTTATCTCGCGAAATATACTCGCTCCATCAACATTGTCAAGAATTTAAAAAATATTTTCGCAAATTTCATGTGACATGTTGCTCCCGAATCTATAAACTAATCATCTTCCATGAAGTAAATGAAACATCAAATAGGTTTTTAAAGCATCTACTGTTACAACAAAAAAGGTAACAAGGAGCGGATTCAAAGCTTTACCTTGTCTTCGTCATTATTTACCTTTGTCTTGATTTCTTTCGTCGTCTTCAATTTTGTCCCATGTAAGTTCGATTGATGTATCATATCCATCTCTATTGCAACGTGTGCAATGAAGATTGAATTTGTCACTCTCTTCACTTCTTTCCGTGAAGTTTCTTCTTCCTCTTCCTCTTTCCGCCACCTCTTCTCCGGATGAATCGAGCATGACTCTTTTCTCATGTGCCAAGTATGTAATTTCTTCTTAAGATGAAGGCGACTATCTTTCCTCAAAAATCTTTCTTCTTTCTTCGCAAACTTTTCTCTGTTGTGGACACAGATATGTCAAAGTTTCCACTTGCTCGCAAAGACTCAAGATAATGTGAGTAAGTCGGATATAATGCCTTAACAGGTGTTACAGAGTATGTCCATATTTTTGGCACCCATGTTTTCAATGTCATGCATTGACATCTTATCGTTAAAGTATAATTACCAGCCCTTCTGTCTTCAATCAAACAACTTAATCATCAATTGAACATTTTCAATTCGAATGTGAGTCAGAGTTCTTAGCTTCTTCAAGGCTTCATAGGCATTTCCGAGGAATGATGAAATATGGCGACTACCTTCACTTACTAGACCGTAATCAAGGCACAGGCTTTGCGCTTCTTATTTTACAAAGTTTCCTTTTCTGTTCGAAGTGGGTCTTTTCCGGTGGGTTTTTCTTGTCCTTCGCGTATTCCTTCTGCCACTTCTATTAAAAATGAGTGTGTGTTTAATCTTCCGAGACCATTCAGATAGCCTTTTGCTGGGAGAGAACCACCTATCAACTGAGATGAGAGAATGCATTAGATTGAAAATTCCTTTCCTCAAGAGGAAAAAATTTCTCGCTCGTAAAAACTTTCGTTCTTGAAATTCAATTAAAGGGGCAAAAACTCGTCAGAAAAATACTCTAAATTTAAAAAACTTTGTTGGAAACTAAATTCTCAGACAAAAACTTCGCCGAAGACCGAATTTAAATTGACAAAAAATACTCTTTGCTAAGAGATCGATTCGTACTCAAATATATATATATATATATATTTTTTTTGTTTGGGGAAATGTATTATGTTGCTTTTGGGGATAGCGTATAATGTGAATTGGAATGGTATTAAGGGTTAAATGGTATATATGGAATGAAAGTGTTAAATATAATGGTTACATTTCACAATACAACACATTTCATGTAATCAATACAACGTACACCAAAGGGGAGAGCCAAGATTAAAATTGGAAAGGAGTGAAGAGCAGGAATAAGGGGATTACAAAAGTAATGGGAAACATGGGTTGAAACAAACATGAATGGGAATGGTATTAAAAAATTTCAATACGATATATATCAATGCTACCAGAATAGAAATGAATGGCTGTGCTATTGTATGTCAACACAATAATCATAATAAACTTGATATTCAATAAACTCAGAAACTACTTTCACTTTAACGTTGTATTCAATGGACAAATACGTACATATGCAGGCATGGGATTTTAACACTACAAAGGTATCAATCATGATTGGGCCGCCTATGACAACAATATGTCAAGGAGGGGCGAAATGAAACGCCTGGAGGGAAGGATCAGACATACATATGAGAGAGATTTGAGCATTATAAAACTGTGCATTAACCGATTAAATTGATCGTATCAAGCACAGGATCGTATATACAAGGAGAGCTTTATTAACCAATAGCAGTATACACACAGATGGAGCAATATACAACAGCTCAAAGGGGGGAGCGTGTATTAATATGCAAAGGACTCAGACGATTGTATAATAATAAGGGGCGTTGTATTAATATGCAAAGGATCGTATCGACGTTGTATAATAATAAGGAGGGTATTAATATGCAGCGGACCGTAGAGCAATGGGCGTGAGACCAAATGAGGGAGAGGGCGTAATGAATATATGAGAGCTGCGAAGTCGGGGCCTCACAAAGTATTCTTGAATGGACGGGTATGAGTTAAGTAATGACAGCAAGGGCAGACGAGACAGGGGAGAGTGGGCGCAGTTAAGGGATGGGAGCCGAGTCGATGGAGAATGGAGGAGGCCCAAAAAGGCCGTTACAAATGAAAATGGAATCTTGCGTAATTTATCGGTGTGTCCGGCACCTGCGGCACGACGCAGAGCCCCAGCCTCGTGAGCCCAGAGCCTGTCGCAATGTCGTGGCTATATAGAGAAAAAATGTGAATAACAACATAAATTAAAAAACAGAAATCTATTAATAAAAAATTGACCCAGCAAAGGAGAGGGGAGTTACACCGTCAAAAGTAAATGCCAATAGTGTGAGCCGGCTCGACACCATGTCAAACCAGAGGTAACCCCTCAAAACCTAATGTGTATGAGTTGTGAATGCACATTTATATATGGAGGTGAGTGGCCTGTGATCCATCTCCCAACACTCTGCCTTCCTTATTTCCTAACACACTAATATACAAGATAACGATGCACACCCATCCACAGTATTAGGTGTCACAAAAACATTCAAACACCCAACATTTTCATTAAAAAACAAAAATTATAAATTACAAAAATAAAACTATCTTCATCGTAAATATATTTACACTATCTCGTTTCTTTTTAAGAAATAGACATAACACGATGAGACTTTTTCTTCCTATCCATCCATCCATCCAACAAACAAATCGTACCGTTACAATTGTCCCATCCATCCATTTGAGCAGGAACAACCAGTACTCTTGCAACTCTTACTTTGAAAATGGAGCTATGTATGATTTTTTTAGAGTTTTATTTGGAGCACTCGTCCTAGGCCCGAAAAAATTCGTACTTCGCACAGGAACACCACGCAGATGTATGTACTACGGCCATCGATCAACTTCTTACATCAAATGTGCCGTCCATGTTTTTTTGTAGTTTTATTGAGCCCGAAAATCAAGAGACACCATACATTACTAATGCATGTATTGGTAATGGCCACCGATCAACTCTTACATTGAAAATGACACATTCATGATTTTTTTTATAGCTTTAGTTTGAGCTCCAAGTGAAAATATGTTTATCAATAAAATAGTAAACTTAATGTGAACAATATCTATTAATAGTTATTATTTTAATTTAAACAAAAATTTTTAGAATAAGTGACTTTGAAAATATTTATTACAACACACTATATACAACTTTATTTCATAGATTCTAGTTAGAATACAACTTGGAAAACAAATCATACCAAATGATTAATTTAATTTAATAAAAATAAGCCAATGTTAATAATATTATTAATTTTAATTTATAAATATATTTACTTACATAATAATTAATATTTATGATACCACGCTTTCACTGTAATTAACACTATTAATATTTTGTTACTAAAATACCTACCTACATATCTAACACATTTAATTTAATTTAACACCATTCTATTTGGTAAAATAATAGTTTAAATTGGAATCATTTAACTCAAATAAAATAATAATATTATGAAATATTATATAAATTGTGAAATTTAAAAATAACAATATCATAAAAATATTAAACAAATTATAAGATTTTATTCTAAACTTAATAAATATTTAACAATAAAAATAAAATAAAAATTGTAATTATTCATCACATTCCTAGATAAAAGGGACAAATAATAGTGTGCTTAACAAACTAATATTCAATTCGAACTTTTTTTAAAGAATTCATTTCAAATATAATGTAGATTAATTCTATTAACTAACTAATCTACAAATATACAAAAACATTTTTGAAATATTTATCTGAATTATTAATTATCAATTTTTTTAAGATGCAACTAAAAGTAGTAAAACTGAAAAAAATGTTATATGTGAGGAGATTTGATATGATATAATGAATATTCAAATTATATTTTCATTGTGATAAAAGCGATTGAATTAACCTTGAAATAATACATTTTGAATTGTAGAGACTCAACAATCAAATTCATAATCAACAAAACTTTGCTAGATTTTAGACAAAATTGTTAAAAAAATAAAATAGTAACATTACTTGAATATTTCAATCATACAAATTCTATTGTTTTCATTTTTTATGCTATATACATATATTCATTGAGGTTGAACATTTTAAATTAATAAGCAGATCCAAATAGTTTATTTGGCTATTGTCAATATTAATTATTGTTTTTTTATTGATATTACTTAATTTTTATTATTGAAATATTTTAATCAGAACTTCACATTGAATATTTAATTATGATTATTATTAACATTGTTAAAGATTAAATTAATTTGTATTAAGAATTGATTGAGTCTGGGACATTCATGTTTTATTATTTTTTATTA
The DNA here is from genome assembly GCA_034641835.2 of Pinus albicaulis. Lineage (NCBI taxonomy): Eukaryota > Viridiplantae > Streptophyta > Pinopsida > Pinales > Pinaceae > Pinus > Pinus albicaulis. The sequence continues at coordinate 574,259,608 of CM076576.1, forward strand.
TGTGTTAATCAAATTTTGTATCCAATTACTTATTTCATTTTTCAATATTAACATTTTATTATTATTAACATTTTATTTTTATTTTTTTAAAACATTTTTAAACTCTATTAATTATCTTTTAAAACATTTATTATTATTTTAATTTACGTTGTTTTAAAATATGTTATTTGAAATATTTATTTATTAGAATATTTTTTAAAAGTATAAAAGATACACTTTATTAGATATCATTTTTAGATCTAATTGATCAAGCTGCCCATACATAAATCAACATTTCATGTTATAACTAAATATAAAACAATCAAAATGAAAATTTAAATACTGCATTTAAATTAATAAATTATTTTTGATGATTTTACATAAATATTGAAATATTTATATATAATTAAAAATAATAACAACTATCTCTTATATATACCAAACATATATTTATACTAATATATATTTATTATTTTTGTTTTTATATTTATCACAAGGATTATTTATTATTTTTATTATTATTTTTGTTTCTTTTATAATAAAGCACATTGTTTTTTTTAAATAATATTATTATTATACTTTTTAACAGCTTTTTAACACTAAAGGACATTGTTTTTTAAAGATACTTTTTTTTATTTTTCCTTTAAAAAGGAATACAAAAAACTCCGGCGGCGAAACATCGCCATCATGCCGACTGCTCTTCTTTGTCCAATAATTATTTATAAAGTACTATCGACTCAACCATTATCAGTACTATGTCTCTAAAGTCGATTGTTAGCTATATCTTTTGGGTTAAATTTGATATAATGGCATCTCTACAATTCAAGGTCACCGTAAAGGTGGTCGTCCTTGTTCCGCCAATTTGCCTACCCAGAAGAGTTTCTATAATGGTCATCGACACTGTAAGTAACCCTCAAATTTCATATTCCCGTCTTTCGCCCTATCAGCTTAACCCATCGATGAAGGTGAGGATCCCTATTGTGTATATCGATATAAAAGGCCTGCTTAGTAGTTACTAAAGTGAGGATCATTCCTCCCTATCGAGGATCTTTTGGACCACTAAAAGCATTAACACACCCAACACACTACTTGTTCATTCAACACACACTTTCAATATCCCCGCACGCAAACTCGGTACACTATTTACACACCACATTAAGGACTAAAACCTTTCATTTTCCAAGATTTTATAGCACACACTCATCACAAGGATTACATCAATACCAACTACTCATAAGGAAAGGCCAAAACATAACTATTGCATTTCATGACGAAAAACACACCATCACGTTGACATTTACTCGCAACGATGATTTAAAAAATGTGGCTACATAACACTAATACCTCTAAAAAACCATATTTTTAATCAATAAAAGTAAAAGGTGGTCGTATCCCCTGTAGGATTTTCCTATGGAATAAATTCGAGGACCTGACTCTCGCATGGGTGCTCTTTGGTCCGTGCGTGCTTGGAGACATGCAAGTTTCTAGGGTTCATCCTAGATATGATGATTCTTCCTCCATATTTTCTCACCGCCTTCTTGGAATGATTTCCTTGGTGTTCTTTGGATAAGTGTTCATGGAACCTCTCTACTATCGTTAGACCGTGAGTAGCGCGATTTCATCATCTGGCGCTCAATGGGTCACCAATCGTGTTGCTTTCTCCCCACTTCTTTCCTCTGTGTATCCGAGTCCCGCATGACACGAAAATTTCGACTTCAATGGGGTTTATGATCCCTTGGCCATTAATTTCAATGCCCTTCCTTGACAATTTCATCTTCTTCAGCTTTTGATCTGATCTCTAGTATGTTTTTCAAAAGTGGCACCATCACTGCAAAAAGTATGAAATTTAAGGGTTGTGTTTTTACCCCTGTGTTGACAGGAATAAGGTAATCTCTTTTTCCAAGGCCTCATCCTAGTTTCTAATAGCTATAATCCCTTTATTTATTCCTTTTTCTTCCTGAAGCCCTCTCCTTAGCTTAGTGTTATTTGTTTATGCTTTGGTTGATCTCTCAAGTTCTTGGAGTCGGGGTATTGTGGAGTTTCATTTTAATTCGGTACCATGTCTCATAATTTCAGTGAGCTTATCGCTCGAATCGAACTCAAGTTCATGGGCCTCCGCGTTATCCCAAAGGTCGCAAGCTTCATTTTCATCGCCGAAATCAAACCCCTCTACAAATAATTGGCATACCCTTATGCAAATCCTATAGCCGTGACCTTCTCATCTTCTCGTCGATTCGTAATCTTAGTTTTCTTTCTTTTGCACGATGGTAGGGGTCTTTTGCTTCTTTTTGTCATTCCTCTTAGGTATCAACTTAGGGAAAAAGTGCCTTCCAACAACTTTTCTCGTCATGTCTTTTCTCACAATGCGTGCAAGAGGTCTTGGCTTCTCCTTCTTCGTCGTCGTAGTTCTTTTTTTGGGGGGTTTGCCTGCTCATATGCGTCTCTCCTCGCTTTTCAAGATCCATGCCCTTCACGCCGGCCTCATCAACTAGGATGCTCAAACAATAATGAATGTCATGTAATTATGCAAGAGAACCAATATAATTAGTTTCCATTTATGGTGAATCTAATGGAATGCCCAAATTCAATGCTTGTTTTCTAAATTCTTCAAAGAAGAATACATTTTGACCTCTCGCTTTTTTGTTAGGTGTTTTCATTCCATTAATTCCTTTTTATTATAACCCAAAAGGCAAAATTTTATTTTCAACGTTAAAACAAAATTTGACCATGAGGAGAGAAGGTTACCTGTGATTTGGGCTTCCTTGCAATTTTCTCTCCCAGCCGTACAAGAGTGGTGTCGTCACCAAAGAGAAACCAAATGGATCTTTGTCATTCTCTTAGATATGTAGAATCCTCGTGCAGATTTCCAATATTCCTAATCCAACAGTGTTTTTCTACATTATTTTCACCAATATACACAAGATCAATTTGGCATCTAATTTAAAGAAATGTTTTCTTAGATTCAGCTCTCCTAAATTCCTATGATGATGGTGAGAAGAGGGAGGAAGAAATTTCCCCACTCGTGGGAGGAGAAGGAGGTGGATCTCTCATCATCTCCATGCTGCTACTTAACCTTGTCCCTCCGAAGCATTCTTCCCGCTTTCTCTAGTTTTCGGCTTCCGTTGTAGTAACAACTTATTTAACTGGACCGCGCGGTGTGAATGTTTGCGAAGTTTAGTTTCTCCTCATTTCTAACATCGTCATCCATGTTTCTTCTTCGATGTGAACGTCCCGCTTCAGGATCAAAAACTTTAGTTTCCCTTTCGTCTCTTCGTAGCGTGTTTTGTTACATATAGTCAGCAATTCACATCTACAAAGACCTACTTCCTGACCACTTGATCCAAGATCTTTATCTCTTGAGATGGATTAATATATGCAAAATCACATCTTAACCATGAAACTTGGAAAGGCATGTACATAAGAAGATATGCTAATATGAATCATGCAAAGAAGACAAGAAATTAATATCGCGAGTTTGTCCAAGAGGGACTACGTCTTCAAGCCCCGCTCAATCAAGGAGGCTCCGTTTCATTACGTGGAAAAGAAAATGAAAGTACAATCATAAATGCAAAATTACACCCTTATACCTCCATACTGAAAGTGCCCTAAAATGGAGAGACCTCTCGAATGAAGAAATAGACAAAAATGTTGAACCCGTGCTGCTTAGAGGCAAAACCACAAATTTTATTGGTTCTAATGCCTAAAAAATTTGGCTCTCTCGAAATGGAACTCGTTCATGGTTATGCCCCATTCTTGGTACATGCTTCGTGGTTCCACTCTACCTTGGCAAATGTGTCGCCCAGGTTGTTAAACCTCACCCCCTCCATGTGTGTTACTTCGCAACTATTTTGCACCACAAATATCATTTTAATAGTGTATGAGTGGGGGCCGAACCGTACCTGCGGGGGTTCACACCTCTCTAAACACTATGTCATCCATCGTACTATACAGAGAGGCAGGGGTGGCGAAGGTCACCTCTGCTGCCCTCACCATATTAACACTTTTGTTGCAAGTTCTATGGGTCCTGTGTCATGGTCGCCAACCCATAACCACACACTTTTTTTATATTATATGGTTTAGAGCAAGGGTAGGGGTCATGTCCGCCCTTAATTTTTTTAATGTTTTTATTTTAAAAAACCATAAATATCCTCTATCTTGACCAAAGGAATTCTTTTTAACTATCCCGCAATATCACCTGCATCCGCCCTGAGTCGTCTTAATCTTGGTCAGATTTCTATAAATTTGTCGCCTCCTTGAGTTGCCACATCACCAAGTTAACCCATAAACTTTGTCTACCTCTAAGTTTCACATACGTGATTGGATTGATGATTCATTCTCACCATCAGGTCGGACACGGAGAACAACTTGACGCAAAGTTTGCTACATTTGATGACTTTGACTTTTGAGCCTTCAGACTAAGCCACTCAGAGCTTGGACTGTACGATCCTCCTAGATCAATGGGCCTTTCTTATATAAGAATGATAATAAGCATCTCTCTCTACACTTGGTTATAATAGAATCAATTTTAATATAAATACTTTGTATATTCATTTACAGTAAAAACATGGAGAAAAAGCCATATCTCATCACTATCACAATACATGCTCATAACTAGCATAATACTGTCAGAATACAATGGATACATTGGAAATAGAATCCATATATAAACCATTGCATATACATATCAAATACCAAGGCATTGTAGCATTCAATAATGATTGTAAAAAAGTAAAACCCTGAATGTGATTTCTGTGTTCCACCCAACCATGCATGGTCACGAGCCAAATATCACTTTAGTTAGTCACTCCCCGCTATTCCAAGAATGAGTGTGGACTTTATCAAACACATCAATCAACAAAAATGTAGGCTCCAGAGATCGAACTTGCCTCAACCCCAATCAACATTCCACCTCACAATGGGACATCACTAACCATCACGCATTGATCTCTATCCAATGCTCTGTGCAGCTCCAAAGTGTTTGTTCCAACCAGGGCTTCAGCATTAGCACCAACCCCCAACTATTATAGGCTTTCGAGAGGCTTTCTGTCCAACCAAGGCTTTCCTCTGGGACAAGTAACTCAACCTAGCTGCTTTCCTGTGTTCAAGAGTTTTTCCAACCAATGCTCAAGCACTAGTAACAAAACCCAACAACTGCCTCAAGCAGCTCTAGATCACTTATCCAACCAAGGCTTTCAAGACCAGTAACCCAACCCACAACAACTACTTCCCCTCCAAGCCGAGAGCATTTACAACCAAGGCTTCAGAACTGGAATAACTCACCTAAAATCTAGCAGTCATGAGAACCAATCAACAAACAATCAATGGAAAATAATTCCACAATACCACAGATTTTCCCGTAAATCAATAATAAGAAAATCCACATGTATGTACCATGGATGCCAAAACTAGTGAGGAAATCATACATGCAACTCCTGCATCTTCGCACTCCAAACCTACTATAGATGTTAATCCTAAGAAGCTCGTTGTACCTTTCCTTCTTTTCATTTTTTTTCTTGATCAAATATCCAATTAGACCACACTCTCCAAGAGTGTTCATGAATATTTCAAGTGTTTGGAAGAGTATGAGAGAAAGAATAATGAGAGCTCCGAAACCGAAATGAGAAAAGCTATCCACCATCTTGGCCTTTTTATAGAAGAAACCTCTATTTTCTTCATTTTCCATATTTTCCTCTTAAATTTCTCCTCACATACAACCTTCAGATACTTCAACTTCCTTTTCTCCCCCAATTTCCATTATTTTGATAAATATAAATTCCAATTAAAATTACGTTCTTCAAAGCTCTTTGCCTTTGCCTTTGCCTTTGCTTTATCATGGTCAAACGTTGGGAACAAGTTTAACCATGGTCAACCTTGTTTAACATGTTATATAAATGTAACATAAATATTTTGTTATAATAATGATTTGACTAAAGGTTTAACCTCTCAACCTTGTTCAACCATTAATATAACATCCACCATGATTAAATATTAATGTTACATTAATGTAATAATGGTCGAATTAATGTAACATAGATATATCACGTACTAATGGTTTACCATGTCAAGCATGGTTAACATCAACCAACTATCATTAATCCTCCCAAACCATGGTCAACCTTGTCAACAATAGTTAACCATGGTTCACTAATCAACCCCATGAACATTGATCATCAACTAGCATAGCTACACATAAGATTATAAGCCTATTGATCTCCATTTCTCCGCTCTATTTTTCACCTTTTATATGCCAGCTCAATGCTAACATAAGGTGAAAATAACACCGATTAATATAAAACAACAAATTTCATTAATATAATTGTATTAATTATTAATAATAATTAATTTTAAAATATTATTATATTATCTTATAAATAAAATTTATTTTTCAAAATATCACATCAAAATTGTGTGACAATTATCCTCCATTATAATGTTAGGTACAAAGTTTTGAAAATTTATTATTAAGTTGACATATATATTTTTTTATGAAATAAATGAAGAATCAAATTATCAAATTTCACCTTTTTATTCATAAAATCTTCGAATCTAATGGTTCATATACACAGTCAACTCGGGAAAGATATAGCGATTTTTAAAAGCTTAATCTATTTCATGGTAGGTTAAAAATTAAATTAGAAAAAAGAAAATTATATTTTAAAACTATTTAATAAGAAAGTGTATTCTAACAAATTTATAGATTACTTTTGAAATTTCTAATTTCAGTGAAATTATTATAAAATTTAACAATAATTATATTTTGTCAAATTTTAAAAATTTTAAGTGTTTAATCAAAAGGTTAAATTATTTTTACCATAAAAAACTTTCAAACACTCCATCATTCTAATTAAAAAATATTTATAAAACATGAAATAAAACTATCGTCATAGTAAATATACACAGAGGAGGCTCTTTGCTCGACGAATCAGAGCTAATGTGACAGCTCATGATCTTGCTCTTCCCACACCGTAGGGGTTTTGCAGAGGTGGACTCACCCCAAGGACTCCAAAAAGTATCCGTTTCCTCCGTTTCTCTGTTGGTATCGTTATCCATGGTCATACATACATGGTATCATAGATTGCCGATGTCTTTGTTAACTGTGATTGTCGTGATATATTCATCACCATCCGTGCCACCATCCACAGAGACAATGCAGAAAATAAAAAATGGATCCGGGTCATTTCAAATTTAAATTTTGAATTTTAAATCTTTCAAGATGCCGCACAGCATGACATGAATATTGGGGAGGTGGGCTTTTCATCACCTGGATTTCCCTATCAAAATATTGGGAAGGCAGAAGGATTTTTATGGCCTAGATTTCTATCAGACATAGTGCCCTATTTGCCTTGCTCCGCTATTTCAAGTATACATATCCTCGTCTTGCTTCCCTCTTGAATACCACTATTTTAACCATTTTTAGAAGTGGACAGGTCTGTGTTTGATAACACTGCATGAATCTTAGGTATGTGTTTATTGTTCTTTCAAAATTAGATTTCATTTTCATAACATAAAGTTTTTTTATTTGTCTTTTTCAAATTTGATTTATTTTTTTGATGAAAATAATTATTTACGTCTTTTTCTATATCTGAAATCAAAATATTTCAGGGTTCTCTTTAAATTTCAAGGATTAACCTCTCTGCGCTTTCATTTTTCAAGATTTCTCAAGTCCGCAAGGTAGTCAGCACCTGAAAGGATTGCCATATACGATCGCAATGAGAATCTCAAAGGTGATCCATTTAAGCTATGAAATACTCACATTTAGTTCTTCGATCGTAATTCTTTCTGGGATTTTTTATAATTTCAGAAAGCAAATTCCAACCTTATTCACCCATCAAAAGTCTTTGATGGGATTTTTATAACTCCCCCGAAAAAATGGAAGTTCGAAACTTTATATTTTTCCCAAACTCATCAAAAATTCGAATATGATTTTTATAACTCCTGAAAAATGGAAATTCCAAACTTTATATTCACCCATCGTAAATGTCTTCAACAATTTTGTTAGAACCGTGTGTTTCAGTATAATGGTTTAGGCATCTGTAATTATAGTCTGTTAAATGCATATGAGTAGTTCTACTTTTCTTTTTGGTAAGAATTATGTGTTGCGTTCGATTATGTGAAATTGGGGAGGATAAGGCACCACTCATGCAACTTTCTTTTGATGTAAGAATAACTACCAAGAAGACATGTAGTAATCAGTGAAAATTTTGGCATTTGAAATTATGGGTGGATTATGTGCAGCCTTAGCATTAAAAATATATGCATTTTATAAAGAAAAATATTTACATATTTATTATTTTTTATAATTTTATATATCTTTTATTTTTATAATATTACCAGTACTTTAAAAAAACATATTGATTAATGTATTAATTTATTTAGATTTAGATTTAACATTTAAAGTTTTTGGAGTTTTTTTTCTTCTATACTTATATTTTTTAATGTATAATTAAAATCAAATTTCAAAATTTATATTTAAAATTTAAATAAAAAGATAACTATAAAATATTTTTAATGATTTTTTTTAATAAATTATTTGAGTAATTTTGAAAAATCAAAGTTCTCTATAAATAACTTTTATAGAGAATATTTTTAGAAATTATAAAATGAGTATGTTGAATAATAAAAAGTATTAAGTTTAAATAAGGCTAGTAAATTGAACATAATGTCATCACATACACCTAGTCCACCATATAATTGAAAAAAAGCACTTTCCCAAAATATTCTTTAATTTAGTAATATTAGTGTTAACAAAATATGTACATTTTTATAATAAATACCATACATTATATGATTAGAAACATGGCAAAATAAGGAGCCTCAAGATTCCAACTTATCTGTCAAATTAAAATTCCATCAAGCATAAAGAAAATAATGAAATGGACTAGGAGTAGAGATGTTTTCTTCATATTGTTTCATCTCATTTTTCTCCACAAATATGTCAATGGGATTGAGGACACTTGAAGGATTGCTACACCATGTTTGAATGAAAGTATCAACTTGTGATTTTATTTATTTGTTTATTAAAAGTTTCTCTTAATTTTCATATAGTCATGTTAATAAATGAGGAAGTGAAATAAGTCAAGTAAGTGATTATATTTATTTTGTTTATTTAAGTTTTCCTTCATTTTATATAATCATGTCAAGAAATACTATGTTAAGTTAATTCAAAAATTAAAATAAAGCATACATTGTAAATACTTTAGATTGTTTATAAATAGGTTGGAAATATAATAGTTGTGAACCAAATCAATTTAAATAATTAAAATGTGAAATATGTTAAAAAAAATTATATATAATAAATATAAATGAAATTTATCTAACTATTTAACTTTATTCATTTCTATCACATTTCAAAATTTAGAAACCCCTGATCAAATTTCAAAATTTTAGAAGTTGAGCTCTTCATTGGCCTTCCTCAAGCGCTCTTCCTCTTTTAATGTTTTTGGGTTTCCCACTCCTAGTTGCTTGCTTCATGCTTTTCGATTCTTCATAAACAACTTGCCCATATTCCCGAATCCCTCGGTAAATATTTCTTCCGAGTCTCATGGAACGAGTTTTATATAAGACTCATCTTTTAGCGAAGGAGTTGAATTTGAAGGAGAGCACGGCTTTTAGCTATAATTTTATTTCGAAAAAATTGGGAGGTGGTCGAGAGGAGGCCCCCATCCCCCGACCCCGGTGTATGAACACAAAGGACCGAGCCACCAAAATCTTCTCCAGCGAGAAAGGAATGCATCCCGACTTTTCTGACCACATCTTCACCCACCCTCAGTTCCTCCAATGGGTCTAGGCTTAGTTAAAGTAGGCGTCCACTAGGCAAGAAGTGGCCAATTTTTAAGAAAGAAATCGGTGAGGTGGTCGACCCTTGCGAGAGGAACCCCGGGATTTCGACATTCCTAAAGAAAAGTTTAGATCCCCACCCGGGGATCGGAGTTGGGGTTCTTTAGGAAGGATTTAGCAGAATTCTTCACGCATGCTCTCATTTTAATGGCAACCGCCAAAGGCTGTTACCGCTCAACTGATGCTTCCTCTAGTATAACGAGTTTTCGAACACCAAGAAGAAAAGCCCTTCAATTTCTTGGGTGGCAAGAAGAAATTCCCCACGATCTTCCTTGAGTGTCCAAGGAATGGAAACCCAACCCGGGGAACATTTTGGTAAGAGTATGGTAAGAGTGTCTAATACCTCTTCTCCATAGCCTAAAGTTTCTTGAATGAATAAGACATCAGTTAGTAACTTCTGACTCCTTTAAGGCTATTTTTTTGGGCATACTAGCCGAGGCCTCTGATTATAGGAGAGAATAATCATTGGTAACCTGGAGGGGATGGATGTGCTACTCTAAGCACCCGAGAGGGATCTTTGCTTTCCATTTGATATATCAAGTTTATCCTTTACTTGTGCCTTAGAAAGTTTGGATTTCCTTCCTCTGCGACTTTAGGTCAACTGCTGGTGGGTTTGTTTCAAGTCTCCGATGGATTTCTTGATCCCGAGTTTGTTCATGAGGGATCTCGGTGCAAGGAGGCAAAGCGGGAGAGCTCGACGGGGGGACTGCAGCTCGGGAACACTACTCGGAGGGGCATGGAAGGGAGGGGAGAGAGTGATAATACTATTGAGGGCTACGTGATTTCATGCATTTTAATATATTCTGTCATTTCTGGAGAAGGGGACCAAGTGAGAAAAGATAAATAAAGTACATTTGAAAGAAATAGAAGGAGGATGGGAGTCGGAAGGCATACCCTCTAGAGGTGCGGCTTGACCTCTTCATCTCTTGGAGGTATCAAGACTTTTCGGCGGCTATCGACGATCGAGCCGACTTTGGAAGACTCCTCGTTCAGTACAGCGTCGGATCCTCCATTGTGGTATCGATATTTTTGTTTCTTCCATCAATTACTCCTCGTGATCCTCATTATCATCGGCTTCCATAGATGGGTGTGCCTCCCTATTCACCTCTTTTGCTTCCTTACGCGATGATGGCCAAGAGGAGTCTTTTGTGGTGTCATATTTGTGACACATTGGCATCGAAAGTGAGAAATGCTCATAATCTAGCGGTGGATATACTCGCAATCTCTGTGTTGAAACACATTTCATCGGCCGTCCTTCCACGGGATTTAAGCTAACAGAATCCGGCTACACTCGAGTCCCTTGTTAGCTTGAAATAAGGGAAGTCCACTTCAAGGCCGACCGAGTGTTCCAGATGGATCTAAATGCATAGTCATCAGGGAAGTGGTAGTCCCGAGGAGCTTTACCCACCCAGGGACTCCTCCATATTTTCCGTTGAGCATCAAATAAGAGATTCCATCTCCAGCGAGGACTAGCCTCTTTTCGAAACACCAATTTCTCGCAGAGACCCATTCTAGATGTTCTTTCTTCTCAAATTTCGGTAAGACCATCCCTTTGCAGAGCTTGAATTTCCCTTTGTGGCTTGCTAGGGGTTTCTTTCCGTGTTGTGTTGGTCCATTCGAGAGATGAAATTTTTCGAGTATTTTATTCCACGACTCCCACAAGGATTGTCTCGGTAAGCTTCCATGCTTTCGTCAATTGTGATGTCTACTCCAGGAGCACACGGCACGGTAGTTCCTCCTTCTTCTTAATAGCTTTGTTCTTCTTCGGCAGGTCGGGGAGATCCAATTTCTCTATCATCTGCACCTTCAACTAGGCTCTCCTAAGATGCGTAGCAAGTGCTACAGTGACACAAGTCACCTTTCGCCTTCAAGGATTGGAGGGTCCCTTTCGAAGGTTTGGTACCCATTCTTGTGAAGCTTCTAGGGTGAGTCTCACTTGTTTGTTGGAGGAAACACCCATTTATGAGGAACATCCCTTCTAATGGCCTTTCTGATTTCCACTATGTGCTCCTGTGCCCTCGGGGACCCTGACCACCTTCTACTACAAAAATTCTGTCTTGTTGCCTCACTCCTTGTGAAAGGAGGAATTTTCCGGAAAAGAGAAACCACACCCACGAGATCATTTCTTATCACACGGTGGCTGGCTTAGGTCCCACCTCCCTCGTGATCTAACCCTATGGATCTCTCCACCCCCAAAAATTTTAAACCCACATATCTCGAAAAATCTATATTTTTCCTGATATCTTCTAGCCCTCCTAGTGAAAATCGGATGAGAGCGAATACCTGGGAAATTTGTAGAAAAAGTGAGCTTGGAGGCTAGCGACGAAATCCGCATCCTTGTAAATCCTCGGCTTAGCGCTGAAGTTCCCCCTCTAGCTCCTTTTGACTTCAAAATATAGTTGAATGTGCTTTGCATGCTTTCCTCTAACGGTGCGGCTCCATTTTGTGAGACTTCTCTGTCACATGAATCTGACCATTTCGATTCGACTTCTGCTATGACAAGAAAAAACAAATCCAATTTCTTATGAAAGCTCATGCCCCAGTAGTCAAGAAGTCCTCCTACACGGCTCAATGTCCACGTGATCGTTGTCGAAAACTATAGCTAAGACAATTGCCCAACCTTAACCCTAGCGCGGCCGGCATAAGGACCACGGATGCACGGAAACCCATTTATTCTCATAATGACGTCGAGGAGAAAATTTAGGGTTTTGGCAAGGTAAATCCATTATGTCACACCTCTGAATTTTTTTTTTTCTTGTGATTTAACTTGTATGTATTTGTCTAATCTATTCCATCAATTCATTTTAGGTTCCTCCATTCACAACTAATTACACATTAATTTGAATAAGAGATAACAACCCTATTATTATTATTTTTGTTATTTTAGTGATTATGTTAACCCTTCAACCTTTTTTACTATCATGGTCGACATGCTCATATACAAAATCTATGTATCAATTGTAACATCAACAATCCACGTTAATTACCCCTCTCACTAAATAGTGTCACCATAGTCTACTTGGGCGCTCGTATATATATAAAATCGTCTGCCTTGTGGTTAGGCTATGCATGGTATATGTTTTGGAGTATTAACTACGAGTTAAATTTAACTTTTCGGATATCGGTGATATAAGCGAGATACGCGTAGGTATGATTTCCAATTATGAAATCGACGTCATACCCTCTGGGTGCGTTAATGATAGTTAGTGATAATACATTATGTGATTAATGTAATAGTTTCGGCGCTCGTTGAGGTAGTTGGGTTCCATTCCAATGTTTATAGTTCGAAACCTAATATGCGTTTAACCCTAATACGAGTGATCTTTGGCGAAATTTTACACGTAACTCTCATACATTGATATTACATACATTCGGAGTGGTCTTGCGGTCACCGCGTTCACGCATTGATATGGAGAAATGTTGTACAAACGGGGAGATACATCTTTTGGGCGAGGGAGAGCACGCGTCTCGCTTCCTCGCTGCCATCTTTATGGAATCCGGACTTGCGTGTTCCTGGTTCACGCTACGAGAGATTTACTTCAGGCTACGTACCACTGCGCTTGCCGCGAGCACGTTTCAACCACGGTGGAAGAGCGGTGGGTAAGAGGTCATATCGGCCGGAAGAACTCATGACTTCGCCAAGATTTTTCGTTTTCCGAGGGTACCTTGAGAAGGTATTAAATAATATTAACCCTTACGGAATGGTACCAAGGTTTATGTCAGAACGAAATTGTTATAATCCCCCTCGAAGATTTCTTCAAGCTCGAGATGCAGTGTTAATGCATAAACTCCTGATACATAGTTTTTACAATTTCTTTTATCGGTTTTTTCTGACTCTAGTTTCTATTATTTAATCTTCCATTGCCGAAAATTTGTTCTACTATTCATCTCGCTCGTTTCGGTTAGTCCAAGTCTTTCCAGGTCTTAGATTCTACGAGCAGGCACGGCAATTTGCATTTCCCTAGTTAGTAGGCTAGTAACTCTCTCTCACTTTGATTTCTATTCTTCGCATTTATTTGATTGTGTATTTCTCTACGTAAATGAAATGGATCCTTTCCTTGAATTCTTCCCAAAGATATTTTTTTTTTCGAATTTGTTGTAAGCCATTCATATGATACATTTCGAGTGTTTATGGCGCGAGTTTACGTTACGTGTTCTAGATTTTAACTCGGGTATTATGTTTTACGCGAGGTCACGATTTATGGGGTCTTGAACGAGGAGGGAAAACGTTATTCCTCTTAACTAGTGTAGATCTTTTTCTAGGCCTTTCGATTTCATTCATGGCGAGATATCATATTCTCGCTCAGCCGATTTACCTTCTTTACTTGGTAAATCGGCTTCTACAGTTTTCTCTTGTCTCTTTTTATGGTACATGTTTGTGTTTATTGTAGGTGTTATATATAACTAATTCTCGGAGTTTACCTTGACGCATCGTTAACTCAAGTTTCGGGCGGTACGGTGTACGAGGTTTCCCCCTTTACCCGACTCGAAGAAGCGGCGAGACGCGGCTACGGTTGCCAAATCTAATCGTGCTCTGGTTTGTTCCGGTATCGTGTTGAGTTACGCATTCACGTACACGTGAGAGGGTGAAAGGTTGACATTAATTTATTGTTGTACTCCCATAGTTTGGTTGTTTTATCGTTTCAATTCCCATATACTCGCATAACCTTATTTCGTTGAGGGGAATACGCACTTAATACATATCTACGGGAAAATGTTTCTCATTTGATTTAATACCCTCTACATCGGTAGGCGGATTTGTTTACATAGCTCGGTGTAAGTAGATTCGTATAGGAGTATTCGACAGCGCGACACAGTTGCATATATATATATCCGCCCATATTACTGCGAGGATTTATGTTTTATTCTTCCATACTAAGTTAAATCTTGTTTCGTCCTTCCCCCATAAGTAAGACGATGTTATGAATTTACACGCTCTAGTTTGAATAGTAAGGAGTCGACAATTTCGACACTATTATACGCGTTAATTGTCACAATAAGATTTATATGCCGCGGGCGAATAGTTTTGTTCTTATGTGTAGCATTTTACATCGGTTTTATAAACGTAATTATGTCGGTCTCTGTTCAACAATTTTTAAAGCAGATGCTGTTTAATACTGCGTTTTACTTATTTTCTCGTGTATCTACTGACGTCTCACTCGGAGTTTAAGAAAAGTTATCAATTAACTCTTATGAAAACGGCGATAATTTTCTTTGCTTCACAATACCTTGCGTTCATTTCGCTTTTTAATCATGGGTTTTTTTGAATGATATTACTCTGCGCACGATTTGACTCTGCGACGGTAGAAGCCAGTGACCTATTCGTAGTATGAAAGATGTAAATGTTTTGCCTCGGCGCTCAGATTTTAGGGTTTGACACGATGGTATGGGTTTGACACAAGCCGGTATAACTATAGATAGTTTTCAGCTGTTGAATATCATTTTACGCTCAAAACCCTTATTCCTTTGTTGAATATCATTTACGTTCAAAACCCTTACTTATGATAGCCCAGGAGTTTATTTACTTATTATCCATAAAGTTTGTTTTTATTTTACGGTAAGGTACGAATAGGGAACGGAGTTGCGTATAATAGGAGTAGTTTTTATTTGTTTTATCTATGTTTGCCCTTCATAAGTCGTGTTGTTTATCATAATTATAACATGTTTGGCTCAAATTTATGTGCTCGGTACATTTAGGATGGTTTCTATTTAAATAGGAGGAGCTTATGAGCTCTATAACGGTGGTGCATTTCTATTCTAGTTACTTGCATGCACCTTTAATATTAACTCATCTATGGCTATTTTCACTATAGTATAAGAACCTTAGATTATCTTGCTTTCCTATGTAGGCATATACTCACATTATTTTATGGAACGAAGTAGGTACGGCTTAACTCATCAAATTCTTTTGTGGAGATAAGTATCTTTAGATTTAAACCGGTTGTGGTTTAGAATTTCTATAGATTCTACTCTATATATTGATATTCTACAACAATGCATAAGGCCAAAGGCATAACCCCTTATGGCTCATTACGCTAAATGTAGAGTACAGTAACAAATCTATAACAAAAGAAATATTTGTTTTTATATGTAGCCAATTCCATGATTCAAGTAGATGAAAATTTTCATTAAAGACATACCATTCATGCGGTAGACCAACCTCCCAACCCCGTAGAGTTCTATCTTTCTCCTAGAACTCACCCCCGGCGAGACCACCTCCACCACGGATCAACCTCTTGATCTGCTTAGGGCTTGACTTATTTAAGCTATTTTCCCAATCTTTGTTTTCTAGTGCAACGTCCAGGGAATATCGGGATGCTTTTCTTCTGTTTGCACTGAGCTTCCCATTCTTGGGATTCTTTAAGGCGGTTATGCTTTTCCTCGGCTTTTCATTTTCACCTCTTCCCAACTACTTTCCTCATGATTGGGGGAAATTTAGATTTTCCTCAAATCTAAATTTGAAATAATTCCTTCCAAGGATTTCGAAGGATTTTAAGAATACTTGCCTTATCCATCCTCATGGATTTAGAAAATGGTCTAAATCTCATTCTTGGTACATGCACATCGAAATTTTATTTATTTCTTCAACTAAAATATTGAATTACATCCATATTTTATTTATCCTTTGAGGTCCACTCCCCTTAGGACTAAAGTTCAAATGTCAAACTTCAAAATTTCAACACATAAATTGGGGGTGTTACATATTCCCCCTCCCCAAAAATAAACACCATCCTCGGTGTTTATTCAACTACTAGAGTTTATTTTGCAAATAAAAATGGATATTTTTCCATCATTTCAGTCTCTCGTTCCCAGGTAGCTGCTTCAGCAGTAAAGTGATTCCACTGCACCTTTACTCTGGCTACCGTTCTGCTTCTCAGTTCAATTTCTTCCCGCTCCAATATTTGAAGCGGTTCTGGCAGAAACTCCCCTTCTGGTTCCACCTGTACAACATTCCAATCAACTATGTGAGAAGCATCATGCACATATCTTTTTAGCAATGAAACATGAAATACATCATGAACTCTAACATGGGGTGGTAAGGCTAGCTTGTAAGCCACTGGTCCCACCCTTTCTAATATTTCAAAGGGACCACAGTATCGAGGGGCCAATTTTGCACAACTCCCAGCATAAAGGGTGCTCTTTTTGGGTTTAATACGCAAATATACATGCTCCCCAACTTTAAATTCTCTATGCGCTCTTTTCTTATCTGCATAACTCTTCTGGCGATCTTGTGCTGTCTTGATGTTCTTTTGTATCTGTTTGACAATTCCTTCCATTTCTTGTAAAGCATCTGGTCCCAACATTAGTTTGTCTTCTGGCTGACTCCAGCTCAAAGGAGTACGACACTTCCTTCCATACAGTGCTTCAAATGGACTCATTTTTATGGAGGATTGATAGTTGTTATTATAAGCAAATTCAGCTAAATGTAAGAAATCTTCCCACTTTGTGGGTCTATCCATGACATATGATTTCAAAGTATGTCTTCCAAAATTTGATTAGGTCTTTCCTCATTCGTCCATCGGGCTTCCGAGGGTAGGCAAGTATGTACCCATCATGAAAATTCATTCTCCAACAACTCTCCAAAGGCTTCAGAATTTAGCATCCCACGTAACAATCATCTTGTGGACTCCATGGAGTCTTACTATCTCCTTCAGGAATACATTCGCTACTTGAGCTGTTCCAAAGGTGGATTTCACTGGTATAAAGTGAGAAGCTTTGGTTAAAGTTTCTACTACAACCATTACAGAATCATGTTGGTATTTGGTTTTGGGTAATCCTATAATGAAGTCCAGGGAAACAGTGGCCCATTTCCATTCTGCAATGGGCAAAGGGTTCAGAAGACCAGCAGGATGCTAGTGTTCCACCTTAACTAGTTGACATTCCATGCATCTACTTAAATATTCTGCTACTTCTCTCCTCATTCCTGGCCAGAACAACTTCTTTTTCAGGGCTGTTAACAATTTCTGATATCCTGGATGTCCTGCATAAGGTTGCTTGTGGTATTCATCCAAAATTTCTCTTGTTAAAGACTCCACATTTGGAATATACAATCTGTTCTTATAACAAATCAGCCCTTTTTGGTTTTGAGTGAAACCAGTTTTCTCCTTTTTCTATAATTTTACCAGGAGTGTTTCATAATTTGGGTCTTGGTTTGCTGCTTTATTCACTAATTCTTCTACATCAATCTAAGCACTACTCCCAATATTATTGATATTCTGACAAGCATTTCTGCTCAATGCATCAGCAAATTTATTTTCTTTCCCTCTTATATGTTTTATGTCCATGTCAAAATCACTTAAAAAGGACAGCCATCTGGCCTGTCTGGCATTCAATTCAGTTTGAGAAAAGAAATATTTGCGACTAATATGATCAGTCATCAATGTAAATCTTTTTCCAAGCAAATAGTGTCGCCACATTTTCAACGCATGGATAACAGTTGCTAATTCTAAATCATAGGCACTATAATTCTGTTCATGTATCTTCAATTTCCTGGATTCATATGCAATCACTGAATTTTCCTGCAGAAGAACTCCTCCCAATCCTTCACCACATGCATCTGTGCATACCACGAATAGGGGCTGTAGTAAGTTTCAGTTTTAATTTATCGAAACCGTTTTGGCATTTTTCTGTCCATTCAAACTTGACACCTTTCCTCTGTAAGGATGTGATGGGATGTGCTATGGCAGAAAACCTCTCCACAAATCTGCGATAATAGCCTGCAATCCCCATGAAGGATCTAACTGCTGAAACATCAGCGGGCACTGGCCATTCTCTTATAGCCTTTATCTTCTTCGGGTCAACAGCAAGGCCTTGTTCAGAAATAATATGACCCAAGTATTGGATCTTGTCCTTATAGAATTCACATTTGCTAAATTTAGCATATAGCTGATTTTCCTTTAGAGTTTGCAACACTATCCTTAAGTGTTCTTTGTGTTCCTCTTCACTGTTTGAGTAAACTAAAATATCATCTATGAACACAAGGACAAATTTATCCAAGTACTTGTTTAACACATTGTTCATCAGACACATAAATGTGGCAGGGGCATTTGTCAACCCGAAAGGTAGAACTACAAATTCGTAGTGGCCATACCTGGTTCTAAAAGCTATTTTGCTGATGTCTTCCTCCTTAATTCTGAGCTGGTGGTAACCAGTTCTTAAGTCTATTTTTGAGAATACTGAAGCTCCTCTCACCTGATCAAAAAGATCATCAATTCTAGGCAGAGGATATCTATTTTTGATGGTTAACTTATTCAACTGCCTATAATCAATGCACATCCTGAAAGTTCCATCTTTCTTTTTCACGAACAGCACAGGTGCTCCCCAAGGAGAGACACTTGGTCTGATATACCCTTTGTCTACCAGTTCTTGCAATTGCATTTTCAATTCTATAAGTTCAGGAGGACTCATTCGATATGGTGCTCGTGAAACAGGTGTTTCTCTCGGCACCAGATCGATTGAGAAGTCAATCTCTCTTTTGGGAGGAAGATGAGGGATTTCCTTTGGAAAAACTTCCTTGAATTCTCTTATTACTGGTACAGTATCTAGTAATTCTTCTTCAGTTTTCTGTTCTAGCTCTTCCACATGCACTGCATAAACCTGATAACCTTTTCTAGCTGTTCTTTTCAATTGTAAAGATGAAATTTGTCTGACCGAAATTGGTTTTGGTTTCCTTTTAAGAGTAAATATTTTCCCTTCCTCATCTACACAATGCAAGGTCTTATCCCAGCAATTCATCAACTTTCTTCTTTTCCAGCCAGTCCATTCCTATCAATAGATCATATGACCCTAAAGGCAGAATGTTTAAATTCACTTCTATTCAGAACTCATTTAATTGGATCTCTGTTCTGGGCAGTTTATGGGTTACCTTTCTTTTTGTTCCAGTGGCCAGCTGTACCAACCATGACTGTGGAAATTTTTCATTTTTTAAGTTACATTTTTCTACAATCTTTGGACTAATGTAACTCAAAGAAGCACCTGGATCAATCAGAACAGAAACAGGTAGGTCAGAGATCTTACCCTCCATTTCCACCATGGTTGCTTGATGTTCTGCTTGCCGATTTTCTAGGGCTGCACTGATAGTTGGTATGTTTCTGGCTATATCATTCACTGTTGTCGCTTCCCGCTCCCGCATGAGCATGTGAACATTTCTATGGGGGCAGTCCCTCAAAAGATGGGGTTCTCCACAGCCCAAACACTTCAAGGGCTCCTTCATCCTGAGGGTTCCCTCCTTTTTATTGTCTCCATCTATTGGTTTCAATGCCACTTGAGACTATGCAGTTTGACTTTCTTTGAGTTTACTAAACCTTTTCCGCTGATGATCTCTGCCAAAATTTTTCAGATAGGCAGGTTTCTTTTTTCTTCCTTTGAATTCGTTCTTACTTACCCAACTTTTTCCTTGATCAGTTTTTCCTTTGAACTGTTGATAACACAATCTAGCTTTTCTAACAGCTTCGTCCATTGTTTTAGGGTTGTCAAATTCAATTTTCTCTTTGTATACCATAGGCAAACAATTCAGAAACCTCTGTACCTTTGCCTTTTCTTCCCTTATGTAAGGTACATATCTTAATAGATTGGTGAATTTAGTGACAAACTCATCGATAGTGAGCTGTCCCAATCTAAGCTCATGAAATTCTTTTGCTTTGTCATCATAGTACCGCTCATTCAAGTAGCGATTCTTGAATTTAGCTTGAAATTCTTCCCAAGTAACTGTCTTTTCATCTATGGCATGTACCATCTTTGTCTCCTCCCACCACAAGGTAGCCTTACCTTGTAGCTGGTAGACAGCTAATCTGGCTTTCAAATTGCTTTCATATTCATAAACTTGGAAATACTTAATCATATTTAGCAACCAAGCTTCAGCATCTTCCTCCTTCTCCCCGTCATAGGAGGGAGGTTTGATTTTTTGGAATTCCCCTTGTAATTCCTTTTTCTGCTTATTCTGATGTCGAATCACATACTCCTCATCCGATTCATCAGTTTTCCTCTTTCCAGAACCTTCGCCTTCTTGGCTGTTCCGTGAGGTTAATTCCCTGATGAGATTTTCTTGCTCCTCACTGGCTAATGACAATCTGTCATTCTGGCTTTTTATCTCAACCAATTCTTGTTGCAAATTTCACAACATAGCCATCATGGCCGCATTTGGATCTGGCTCACCCTACAGATCTACATAAATTCCACCACCTTCTTCCATTCTATCACCTCACTGTACACTACATAGCACAGGTTAGTGAACAGAGAGAGAAAAAAAAAACAAAAGACGATAACCATTAATTCGTTCCACAGGCAAGAGATAGTTCGGCTCATCTCTGTAGAGGTGATATGGCGACCTCGCTTTCCACACTGCCCTTGGAGACATTAAGGTCGAGAAAAAAAAGTGGACGCATAAAATTATGCGAATAGAGACAGTGAACTACGAAATATATTACAATCTACGGTATTAATGAGCTGACTAGGGAGAACGGATGTAGATAGGAAGAAGTTAACCATAAGGAAGAAAATAAAAACGCCATGCCGATAGCGTTATTTCTAGAGATTCTAATAGACTTGCTTTATTCGTGCTTAGGTGCGAAAATAGGAAATGGCATAATTATAATACTGTCGAGTATTACGAACGCGAAGAACGTTTTCATCCATTAAAGGCAATTGACATTTCAATTGTAAATCAGCGGAGGGTAATAGTAACGCTCGAACGCGAGTGCGCGGTCGTAACCTACATGTCCCGACGAGTGAGGCGAGTTCAAAATATGCCTATTTCGCACCTCCACTTGTATCGGAAACCTAATCTGCGAAACGAGAAATTGATAATACACGGCGACATGAAATTTAAGAAAAGTTTACTATCGTAATCCCAGGAAGCTTGGGAACGGGTATGGCGTTGCACCGAGAAGTAGAGCCGAACACGAAATGAAATGACAATGCACGGGGAGGGTTTAAAATGTATTTGAAACCACAACCTAAATGCAACGGTAGTACAAACAAAAAGTGAGTTGCGGGTTTGGCGTACGGATCATAAACTCAACCTGCTAATTTGTGTCGACCTCTAGTAGCACGGAATCCTTAGATGGGTTTATAAATCGGAATGAGTAGGTAAGACGATTACCCGAGATGTTAACCTTGCGAGTTCCTCGCCTACCGCATGGGACACGATGTGTTCTTGTCCATGAAAATTGATCAGAAACGATATGCGAAGTACGGAAGACCAAGGGATTGCGGTGCGTCGCTTGCCTCTGTTGCACGCTTGGACACTCCGGCACATAATCGATCTCGAAAAAAAAAAACCTTATGTAGCAACCAGCGATCTACCTACGGTAGTGACACGCACACATATTTACCTTGAATGCATGTAGAATCCATCTCCTTTTGCATATGAGTACTGCTCTGTTCATGACGGAGTTAATTATCGATAGTATGCCAGCGACGTTAAAAGCTTGTAAAACACATACGCCCTTAGTAATACACGCGTATCGTGTAAGTCCTCCATCATAATCATTTACGCCCAGCTCAATTTATCATTTCATATTCAGCACGTAATGGCTGGAAAACCATAATAACACAAACCATGCTATTCGAATTCTGAGGAATAACATCATGATATGTTATGTGACTTTTAAAAAGTAAAGAAATGAGTTAAGCCTTACATCGTGCGAGGTTAAACATCGTATAGAATGAAATGACTAGAATGGTTAGTGGATTAACCACCTATATAAAAATATATGTGTATATAGGTCGGGCATATAAACATCTATGAAGTGAAATAAAGGCTTGCGCTTTAGATTTTTATGTTATAGATAGTAAATACCTATATATTTATATATAGATATATAAATATATATACATAAATAAAACTATATATATGTTGGATTTAATAAAGTGCACTTTAGATTTCTATGGGTAGGATATCGAATATCTATATATATATATATATATATATATATATATATATATATATATATATATTTGATTAATAAAGTGGCACTTTAAGTGGATTTATTAAATTACACTTTCGTTGAATTTAATAAGTGAATGAGTGTGAACTTTGGGTTAGAAAATCAACCCTTGTGGATCAATGGTATTTAAACTAGAAATTGGAAAATTACTAGTAGAGGAAAAGAATACGTTAAAAAAAAAAAAAAAAAAAAATTGGAGGTGTGACAAATGGTATCGGAGCACCGAGTTACAACAATTTGAGAATTTTGTCAAATGTGGTGCTCGAAGTATTACATATTTTGGTTTTACGAAATTTTATAAAATTTTGCTAATGTTTGTGTTGTAAGTGTGTACGGTTAGTAAATTTCGAAGGTGAAGGAATATATGTGGATACGCGGGATGAGTTTGCTACTCAGTCCCAATGCCCGGTAATGGCTATGTTGCACGGGCGCAACGAGAATTGGCTGAACTAAGAAGTCGAGGAATGACATGTTGTCATCGACGGTAAGGAGCGAGAAAAGCTCATCGAGCTCACTTCTCGGAGCAGGTCAAAGAAGGCGAAGGTTAGGAAGAAAGATGGATGGTCACGATGATGATGAGGGAGTGCCCGAGACGACAACATAAACGAGAAAGAGAAGCACGGGGGGGGTTCGAAGGATGAAGCCTCCCTCCTATGATGGGGAGAAGGAGGAAGATCTTTGAAGCTTGGTTCTTGAACATGATCAAGTACAAATGCTATGAATATGAGAGAAATCGGGAAGGCCCAGTTAATTTGTGTATCGGTACATAGGAAAAGCCACCTTTAATGAATTGGGAAGAGACAAAAATGGTGCATGCCATTGATGAAAAAACGATTACTTGGGAAGATTTTCGAGACTAAATTCCAAAAGTCGTTATTTGAATGAACGTTATTATGATGATAAAGCAAAAAGAATTCCATGAACTTAGACTAGGACGACTCACTATTGATGATTTTGTCACTAAGTTTACAAATTCTTGAGGTATGTTCCTTACATAAGGGAAGAAAAGCAAAGGTTCAAAGGTTTTTTAATTGCTTACCTACGTATACGAAGAGAAAATTGAGTTTGACAACCGAAACCGTGGATGAAGGCTGGTAAACGAATTATGCTATCGGCGGTTTAAGGTAAAGGCTGAATAAGGGAAGAGTTGGGTACAGACAAGGGTGAGTTCAAGGGTAAAAGACCAAAACCGACATATCTAAGAAATTTTTGGTAGAGGTCATCGGCGGAAAAATTTTAATAAACCAAGAGAAAGTCAAGCGCTCGGTCCCAAGTGGCGTCCAAAACCGGTAGAAGGAAACAATAAAAAGGAAGAGGACAATCGGAATGAAGGAACCTTTGAAGTGTTAGGTACATGGATAACCCCATATGATGAGGGATTGCCCCCATCGAAATATACACATGATCGGCCCAGGAAGCGAGAGGCCACGGCAGTAAATGACATAGCGAGGAAATATACCAACTATCGGTCATGACCTTGGAAAATCGTGACGAGAACATCAAGCAACCATGGTGGAAATGGAGGGTAAGATTTACGTACCATTCTTGTTTTTGATTGATCAGTGCTTCTTTGAGTTACATTAGTCCTGGAATTGTAGAAAAATGTAAAATTAAACCTGAAAAATTTAAATGGAGTCATGGTTAGTACGGTGACCAGGCCAGAGAAAAGTCACGCATAAGTTTCCCAAAATGACAATACAATTAAATGGGTTCCCAACGAAGTAAATGCGAACATATTGCCATTAGGATCACATGATCTGTTGATAGGAATGGATTGAGTACGGAAAAGAAAGAAAGCTACGATGAAGCTATTTGGGATAAAACCACCATTGTGTGGATGAGGAAGGAAACCTTTTACACTAAAAGAGCAAAATCCATTTCGATAAGACAAATATCAGCCTTACAATTAAAAAGAACGGTAGAAAAGGATACCAAGTTTATGCGGTGCATGTAGAAGAAATAGAACGACAAGGCGAGGAGGAATTCTTGGATGCTATACCGATCATTAGAGAATTTAAGGAAGTCTTTCCCAAGGAAATCCCTCATCTTCCCCCCAAAGAGAGATTGATTTTTCAATCGATTTGGTACCAGTACAACACACCTTTGCTGAGCACGTATCGAATGAGCCCTCTGAACTAATGGAGCTGAAAATGAAATTACGAGAATTGTTAGATAAAGGGTATATAAGACCAAGTGTGTCTCCTTGGGGAGCCCGGTTTATTTGTGAAAAAGAAGGATGGAACTTTAAGGATGTGCATTATTTATCGTCACGTGAACAAGTTGACCATTAAGAATAGATATCCACTTCCTAGAATTGATGATCTTTTTGATCAAGTGAGAGGAGCTTGATCTTCTCCAAGATAATTCAGGCCCAGGTATCCTTGACTCGAATTAAAGGAAGACATCAGCAAAACAGCATTCCAAACCCCGGTATGGGCATTACGGGTGTAGTCCTACCTTTTGGTTGTGAATGCCCCTTGCCACCTTTATGTGTACGATGAACGAGTGTGTTGAATAAGTATTTGGAAAAATTTGTTCTTGTGTTCATAGATGATATCTTAGTCTATTCTAAAAATGAAGATGAACATAAGGAACATCGAGAATAGTGTTGTAGACTTTAAAAGAAAACTGACTATATGCCAAGTTCGGCAAATGTGAATTTTATAAAGATAAAATTCAATATTTGGGTCATATAATTTATGAAAAAGGGTTGGCGAGTTGACCTACTGAAAAGATAAAAACCATTAAAGAATGGCCGGTTCCCAACGATGTGTCTCGGCGGTAAGATCATTTATAGAGATTACGCAGGGCTATTATCGCGGATTTGTGGAGAAGATTTTAACAACCCAGAGCAAATCCCATAACCTCATTACAAAGAAAGGGTGTTAAGTTCGTGTGGGTAAAGAAATGTCAAAGCAGGTTTCGAACAATTGAAACAAAAACTTATTTCAGCCCCTATATTAAAAATTGTTGATCTGATAAAGAGTTTGTTGTATGTCTGACTTGCAAAAGAAGAGTTGGGAGGAGTCCTATTGCGGAAAATTCGAGTCATTGCCTATGAATCTAGAAAGCTGAAAATACATGAGCAGAATTATAGTGCATATGATTTGGAATTCTGTTTGTTATCCATGCTTTAAAAATGTGGAGGCACTATCTTGGGAAGAAATTCACATTGATAGTGATCATATTAGTCTTAAATACTTTTTTTCCCAAAGGCGGTCTGAATGCAGGCAAGCCGGATAGGTTTGCATCCTTTTAAGTGAATTTGATATGGACATAAAACATATCAAGGGAAAATAAAGTTGGCGATGCATTAAGTAGAAATGCTTGTCAACATATGTGATATTAGGAGTAGTGCCCGGATGGAGATAAGAAATGGTGGGAAAAGCGGCAAATCAAGATCCCAATTTATGAAGCCCTCTTGGTGTGAAGGGATAAAGCTGATTGCACTAAAAACCAAAAGGGCTGTAGCCAAAAACGGGTTGTATATTCCAAATATAGAGTCATTGAAAAGAGAAATTCTAGATGAATATCACAAACGACCCTATCTGGGGACATCCGCAGGATACCAAAAGATGTTAACGACCTTGAAGAAGAAGGCGATTACGGCGAGAATGAAGAGAGATGTGGCGAAATCTAAGTAGGTGTATGGAATGTCAGGCGGTCAAAGTTGGGCATCAACACCCAGGCGGGGCTTTAAACCACTGGGTTACGAGAATGGAAATGGGACACGGTTTCATACATTTTATAACGGGGATTACCCAACAAATATCGGCATGATTCGGTAATGGTAGTAATAGACACTCTCACCAAAGGTTGCCCACTTTATACCGGTAAAATCTACCTTTGGAACGGCTCAAGTAGCAAATGTGTTCTAAAGGAGATAGTAAGGCTTCATGGAGTTTAGTGAATTGTCGAGCCAAGGGATGCACTAAGTTCACGGCGGCGTTTTGGAAAGGATTGTTTGCGAGGAATGGGTACTAAAAATTTGAATTTTAGTACTACCTATCACCCTCAAGGCGATGGGCAAAATGAAAGGACAAATCAAATTTTAGAGGATATCTTTGAGAATGTATGTGATGGATAGGCCATCACAATGGGAAGAATATCTGCATCTAGTTGAGTTTGCTTATAATAATAGTTACCAATCCTCTATTAAGATGAGTCGTTTGAAGCACTCTATGGGAGAAAGTGTCGTACTCCCTTGAGGCCCCAGGTCAACCGGAAGGATAAGCTGGTGTTGGGACCGGATGCACTACAAGAGATGGAGAGAATGGTCAAACGGATACAAGAAATATCAAGACGGCACAAGATCGCCGAAGATGCGATAAGAAAAGAGTGCAAGGAAATTCAAAGTGGGGGATCATGCGTATTTACGCATCAAACCCAAAAGAAGAGCACACTTTATCTTGGAAGTTGTGCAAAACTTGCACAGATATTGTGGGCCTTTTGAAATTTTAGAGAGGGTGGGACCAATGGCCTAAGGCGGCCTTACCACCCCATGTTAGAGTGCATAATGTGTTTCATGTTTCATTATTAAAAAGATATGTGCATGATGCTTCTCACATAGTTGATTGGAATTTTGTACGGGTGGAACCGAAGGAGTTTACGCCGGAAATAGCTTCAAATATTGGAAGCGGGAAGAAATTGAATTGAGAAACGAACGGTGGCCGGAGTAAAGGTGCGGTGGAAGCACTTTCTTTAGCCCAGAAGAAACCACAGGGAAAGGGAAGAATTTGAAATGATGGAAAAATATCCATTTTTGTTTAAATGAACTCTAGTAGTTGAATAACAGCCACAGGGACGGTGTTTATTTTCAGAGGGAGAATATGTAACACCCCCAATTTGTGTGTTGAATTTTTAAAGTTAGACATTGAACTTCATTGAAATTTAATCCTAAAGGGGGTGGACCCCAAGGGATAAGTATGGTGTGAATGTATTTGCATATTTTACTTGAGGAAATAAATAAAATGATTATGCAATTTGACCAAGATGAGAATTAGAGATCACTTTCCAAATCCATGAGGATGGATAAGGCAACAAATCCCCAAAATCTTTCAAAAATCCTTGAAAGAAATTAATTTAGATTTGAGGAGGAATCTAAGTTTCCACGATGAAGAGGAGTAGTTGGGAAGAGGTGAAGAAAAAGGTTTGGAAAAGTGAGGGAAAAGCATAAAACGACTTTAAAGAATCTAATGGGAAGCCTAGGCTAAACGCGGGGAAAGAAAGCATCCTGCTATTACGGGCCCAACGAGAATTAGAAACATGCTTTGGAAATATGAGCTTAAATAGGCTCCTAGAGCGGTCGAAGGTGGATCTATTCGGGAGGTGATCTTTGCTCGGGGGTGAGGTCACGGGAGACAAAGAGGACTCTAAGGTTGGGAGGTTGGTCATTTTGCGAGATTGTGGTATGTTACGAGAATTTTTGTTATTCTACTTTACGATGGTATGAATTGGCTACATATAAAAAAAAATATATATATAATAAATTAAATGGTGTGATTGATGTTAGTACTACATTTAACGGATCCATCCTAAGACATTCACCTTCAGGGTCTGTTTAGTTGTAGACCGAGGAAATCCACGGAAGTAGAAAACAGGCTAAACCAATTGTGGTATAAATGCGGAATTACGTAGTCTCACATGGATAATGATATATTCTCTTGCTTCTATTAAATACAAATGTGATAATTGTGCTCATAGGTATGATAGAACAATATGGTAGCGATGCGAAGTTTACATGGTGCAAAACAAACGGGAAAGAAACTAAGATAGTAGAATCTTACATTCATTCTGTGACGGAAAAACGCATTCTATTCTATATGATTATTATAAGCGATTATAAATGTATATCTTACATTTCTAGATCTACCCTTAAGCCTTGAAAGCAGGTATAGTAGCATAAGACTTAAATTATAATTTAAGTCCTATGGTAGTATGTAGAGAATGCATGTAGGTGTACATCAAAAAAGAAAAATATAATTTAAAAGCTAGGATTTAGAAAATGTATTCTTACTAATGCAAGAGTGAAGCTACACTATAGAGGTATTACACCATTCATAGCAAATATAGTGTATATTAGATTGTGGAGTTCATCTCTACCCCTCGAAATACATATTACGGCAAAGGATTTATGCTATGTCTAAAACATAATAACAAGCGATTATTGTAAACATGTATAGGCTTCAAAATTTCCAAGTGCGCACCTAGCGCTCAACCAATAGAAAATGTTACCATTTGAATTCCGATGAATTATAGATACATGAGTCTTTTATATGTACAACATATTTACATATAAGATCGACCTATATATGTTAACAAGAACCATTAAAACAAAGTTGATACTTACGTATGAATCGAACCCATATATTAAAAGGGACTATGAACAAAGCGATATATATTAAAATGAGCTATATATATGCGACTTCTATGTGTGACAATTTCTATGTAGGCGGAGAACTACAATAAATCATGACATTAGTAATTATAATGAATTCTGAGACTTAAGTCAACCAAAAGAACACCACTTGTAAACACTACATTGGGACGAAATGTTAAATCAAGTTTAATCATATCATATACATGCATAAAAACAAAAATAAACATGCCACGAGCAATAACCTTGGATGCAATTTCGGACCAATTGTAATACCTATAAACGTGAGAACACTTAGGAAGATAAAATCGGTAACGCAGAGAAAAAATAAAAATAATAAGTTTATTTTAAATAGCGAAAGACATCATACGAACTATGGAGGAGTTTTGTTGACTCGTGGTCGAAATTATACTTATTATGAAAACATACAAAGTGGGTCAACGAACTTAAGGAAAGAAATTGCGACATTTTAAAGCCTTTTTTATATAAACGGAGAACAAAGCTATGAAATAATACAAAGAACCTTTGGCGCTTAACTAAATAGAAGAAAGACGAATTAGTAATTTGGAAATTAGCCATACATATGCGTGACGGCTTTATTTAAAAGAATGGGTATAAGTTTAGCTACGTACGGCCTAATAATAATAACACGATTCTTACGGGTGAACTCGTAGGGTCGATTAGATTCACTAAATGAAATCGTTATTTACTTCGAGGGATAGCATGTGAATGATCATTCTTGGGCAAACGCCCGGAAGGTCCGGCCGGTGAAAAAAAAAAAAACAAAAATGATAACCATTAATTCTTTCCGTAAGAGATCAGGTCGGCTCATCTCAATAGAGGTGATATGGCGACCTCGCTTTCCACTGTGGAGACATTAAGGTCGAGGAGAAAAAAAAAAAAAAAGAGTGGATACGTAAATTATACGAATAGAACCGATGAACTACGAAATATATTACAAGTCTGTTAGTATTAATGAAGCTTGGAAACTAGGAGAACGGATGTAGATAGAAAGAAGTTAACCATAAGGACGAAAATAAAAACGCCATGCCAGTAGCGATATTTCTAGAATTCTAATAGACTTGCTTTATTCATTAATAGGTGCGAAAATAGGAAATGACATAATTATAATACTGTCGAGTATTTCACGAACGCGAAAGAACGTTTTCATCCATTAAAAACCGGTGACATTTCAATTGTAAATCGGCGGAGGGTAATAGTAACGCTCGAACGCGAGTGCGCGGTCGTAACACACGTATCCTTGATGTGCAAAATATGCACCTTTGCACCTCCACTTGTATCGAAACCTAATCTACGAGAAACGAGAAATTGATAATACACAACGACATGAAATTCAAGCTGGTTACCATCGTAATCAGGAAGCTTGGAATGAGTATGGCGTTGCACCAGTAAGTGAACACGGGAAACTAAAATGATACCTTGCAAAGGGAGGGTTTAAAATGTGAGGCAAAACCCTAACCCTAAATGTGATAGTACGGAAACAAAAAGTGAGTTGCGAGTTTGGCGTACGGATCATAAACTCAACCCTAATCTAGCGTCGACCTCTAGTAGCACGGAATCCTTAGATGGGTTTATAAATCGGAATGAGTAGGTAAGACCCGATTACCCAGACATTAACCTTGCGAAGTTCCTCGCCTCTGTGGGACGCGTGTATTCTTCTGTCCATGAAAAATTGATAGAAACGATATGTGAAGTATAGAAGACCAAGGGATCGTGCTTCGCCATCTGTTACCCAGCTTGAACACTCAATACATAATCGATCTGAGAAAAAAACCTTATGTAGCAGCAGAAGCGTGAAATCTTACCTCTGGTGGTGACACGCACATGTTCAGCAAGATCGCGTGTAGAATGCATCTCATTGCATATGGTACACCTTTCTGTTCATGACGGAGGTTAATTATCAATGGTAGCACGCGACGTTAAAAGCTTGTAAAACACATACGCCACCAAGTAATACACGCGTATCGTGTAAGTCCTCCATCATAATCATTTACGCCGACTCAATTTATCATTTCATATTCAGCAACTTTACTGTATGTGAGAAAACCATATGCTAAACCACCTTTATTCGAATTACAAGGGAATAACATCATGATATGTTATGTGACTTTTAAAAGAAATAAAGAAATGAGTTAAGCCTTACATCGTGCGAGGGTTAAACATCGTATAGAATGAAATGTCCCGAATGGTTAGTGGATTAACCACCTATATAAAAATATATGTGTATATAGGTCGGGTATATAAACATCTATGAAGTGGAATAAAGTTGCACTTTAGATTTTGTTATGGGTAGAACAGTAAATACATATTTATTTATATATATAGATATATAAATATATATATACATAAATAAACCTATATATATATATGTTGGATTTAATAAAATTGCACTTTAGATTTCTATGGGTAGGATATCGAATATCTATATATATATATATATATATATATATATATATATATATATATATATATATATATATATATATATATATATATATATATATATATATATATATATATATATATTTGATTAATAAAGTGGCATTTAAATTGGATTTATTAAATTGCACTTTCGTTGAATTTAATAAGTGAATGGGTGTGAACTTTGGGTTGAAAATCAACCCTTGTGGATCAATGGTATTTAAACTAGAAGTGGAAAATTATTTAGTAGGAAAGAATACGTTAAAAAAAAAACAAAAAAAAAAATTGGAAGTGTGACATCATCTATGAACACGAGAACAAATTTATCCAAATACTTATTCAACACATTGTTCGTCGGGCACATAAATGTGGCGGGGCATTCGTCGAACCAAAGGTAGGACTACAAATTCGTAATGCCCATACCTGGTTCGAAATGTTGTTTTCTTGATGTCTTCTTCTTTAATTCTAAAAATTTGATGATAACCGAGTCCTTAGATCTATCTTGGAAAAAGAGTAGCTCCTCTCACTTGATCAAAAAGATCATCAATTCTCGACGGTATCTATTCTTAATGGTTAACTTGTTCGGTTGACGATAGTCGATGCACATCCTAAAAGTTCCATCTTTCTTTTTCACAAATAAAGCGGGGCTCCCCAAGGGAACCGCAGTGTATATACCCTTTATCTAGCAATTCCTGTGTGCATTTCGGTTCCATTAATTCGGGAGGGCTCATTTCGATAAGGTGCTCGGGGGAAACGGTGTTGCTCCTGGTACCGGATCGATTGAAAAATCAATCTCTCTTTGGGGGGAAGATGAGGGATTTCCTTGGGAAAGACTTCCTTAAATTCTCACGATTACGTACGGCATCCAATAATTCTTCCTCGAGTTTTACGATTTCTATTTCTTCTACATACCTTGCATAAACTTGGTATCCTTCTATGTTGCTCTTTTCAATTGCGAAGGCTGAAATTTGTCTTACGGAAATAGGTTTTGTTTCCCTTTGAGGATAAAAGGTTTCCCTTCCTCATCTACACAATGCGAGTCTTATCTGACAATTCATCAAGGCTTTCTTCTTTTCCGGCCGGTCCATTCCTATCGACAAATCATATGACCCCAAGGGCGAGAATATTCAAATTTACCTTTGTTTGAAAGTCATTTAACTTAATTTACGTAAGTAGGTTTATGTGTTACTTTTCTCTTAGTTCCGGTGGCTAGCTGTACCAACCATGATTGTTGGAATTTCTCGACTTTTAGATTACATTGTTACCTGATTTTTGGACTAATGTAACTCAAAACACTGGATCAATCGGAAACGATATGAACAAATTAAATCTTACCCTCTTATTTCCACCATGGTTGCTTGATGTTACGCTTGTCGATTTTCCGGGCGCACTTATAGTTGGTATGTTTCGCTGCATCATTCTTGTTGTCGCCTCTCGATCTCCCATGAGCATATGAATGTTTCTATGAGGGCGGAGTCTCTCAAAATATGGGGCCTCCACGGCCCCAACACTTCAAGGGTTCCTTCGTTACGGTTGTCCCTTCCTTTTTCTTGTCTCCCTCCATTGTTTTGAAGCCACTTGGGATTGAGCGAGTTTGATTTTCTGCGGGTTTACTAAACTTTTTACGTGATGATCTCTGCCAAAATTCTTGAGATAAGGAGTGGTTTTAAATTTCCTCCTTTGAATTCATTTTTATTTTTGATTTTTTCCTTGTTCGGTTTTCCTTTGAAATGTTGGTAACATAATGCGGCTTTTCTATGACTTCATCCATAGTTTTTGGGTTGTCGGAAACTCAATTTCTCCTTGTATGCGGTAGGGAAAACAATTCAAAAATCTTTGAACTTTTTCCTTCTCTTCCCATATGTAGGGTACATATCTCGGTAGATTTGTAAACTTAGTAACAAATTCATCAATAGTAGGTTGTCACTTCCAAGTTCATGAAATTCTTTGCTTTGTCATCATAATAACGCTCATTCAAATAGCGATTCTTAAACTTAACACAAAATCTTCCCAAGTTCTTTTGTCTTTTCATCGATGGCATGGACCATTGTCTCCTCCACCTGATGTAGCTTTTCCTTGTAAGCTGGTAAATAGCTAATCGACGCCAGTTACTTTCATATTCATAGACACAGGAAATACTTGATCATGTTCAATAGCTTCGCATCCTCCTCTTTCTCACCATCATAGGAGGGAGGTTTGATCTTCCGAGGAACTCTCCTATGAGTTCCTTTTACCCTTTTCTTGTTGTCCGTAGCTTCCTCATCATCAAACTCATCCATCTTTCTCTTTAGGAACCTTCGCCTTCTTGAGCATTGTTCGGGGAAGTTAGTACTCCCGATGAGTTTTTCTGTTCCTTGCTGGTAGATGACCTTTTGTCATTACGGCTTCTTAGCTCGACCAATTCTCGTTGCACCGCTGTGCAACAGCCATCATCGCGGCGTTGGGATCGAGTGTAGAAAATAATCCCGCGGATCCACATAAATCCCTTCACCTTCGGCCATTCCAGCTTGTTCACACTCATAACACGGATTAGCAAAATTTTATAAAAATAAAATTTTCGAGAAAAAAAACTTATGTAACAACAGTGAGCACGATAACGACGGCCCAAATTTTTGTAACTAGTGCTCCCAGATACCATTTGTCACACCTCCCAAATTTTTTTTTTCTTGTGATATAACTTGTATGTATTTGTCTATCTATTCCATCAATTCATTTTAGGTTCCTCCATTCACAACTAATTACACATTAATTTGAATAAGAGGTAACAACCCTTATTATTATTATTTTTTGTTCTAGTGATTATGTTAACCCTTGACCTTTTTTACTATCATGGTCGACATGCTCATATACAAAATCTATGTATCGAATTGTAACATCAACAATCCACGTTAATTACCCCTATATACTAAATAGTGTCACCATAGTCTACTTGGGCGCTCGTATATATAAAATAGAGTACCTTTATGGTTGAAGCCATGGTATATGTTTTGGGGTATTAACTACGGAATTAAATTTAACTTTTCGGATATCGGTGATATAGCGAGATACGCATAGGTATGATTTCCAATTACGAAATCGACGTCATACCTATCGATCGTTAATGACGAGTAGTTAGTGATAATACATTATGTGATTAATGTAATAGTTTCCGGTTCGTTGAGGTAGTTCGGTTCCATTCCAATGTTTACTAGTTAGAAACCCTAATATGCGTTTAACCCTAATGCGAGTGATCTTTGGCGAAATTTTACACGTAACTCTCATCTGATATTACAGCATTCAGTGCCGTCTTGCGTGCCGCGTTCACGCATTGATATGGAGAAATGTTGTACAAACGGGAATCGAGTCTTTTGGGCGAGGGAGAGCACGCGTCCTACCCTTCCTCGCTACCATGTTACGGAATCCGGACTTGCGTGTTCCTGGTTCACGCTACGGGAGATTTTACTTCAAGAGCTGCGCTGCCACTACGCTGCCGCGAGGGGCACGTTTCAACCCACGGTAGAAGCGATTAAGGTAGAGGTCAAATCGGCAGAAGAACTCATGACTGTAGGAATTTCGTTTTCCGGGTACCTTGAAGGTAAATAATATTAGCAGATTCTGAGAATGGTACCCGAGGTTTAAATACGACGAAATTGTTATAATCCCCCTCGGGATTTCGTCGAAGCTCGAGATCTCGAAGTGTTAATGCATAAACTCACATTACTGGTTCTGATTTCTTTTATCGGTTTTTTCCTAGACTCATGAATTTCTATTATTTAATCTTCCATTGTAGGGTTGTTCTCTTATTCATCTCGCTCATTTTCGGTTAGTCCAAGTATTTAGGGTCTTAGATTCTGCGAGAACGAGCACGCGAGTTTGCATTTCCCCGTTGAGCGGCTAGTAACTCTCTCTCCCCGATTTCTATTCTTCGCATTTATTTGATTGTGTATTTCTCTGTGCGTAAAATGGATCCTTTCCTTCAATTCGCGAGAGATTTGTTTTTTTTTTTTTCGAATTTGTTGTAAGCCATTCATATGATACATTTTCGGTGTTTATGGCGCGACTACGTTACGAGTTCTAGATTTTAACTCGAGGTATTATGTTTTCTGCCCGGGTCACGAGTTATGGGGTCTTTGAACGAGGAGGAAACGTTATTCCTCTTCTTGAACAACCCGATCTTTTTTCCGGAGCCTTTCGATTTCATTCATGGCGAGATATCATATTCTCGCTCGACGATTCCACCCTTGCTACTTGGTAAATCGACTCTGAGTTTTCTCTGTCTCTTTTTGTTGTCTTGTGTTTATTGTAGGTGTTATATATAATAATTCTCGTAGTTTACCTTGACGCATCGTTAACTCAAGTTTCGAAGTCGGTCCGATTGTACGGGTTCCCCCTTTACCCATTTTTAAGAGAAGCGGCGAGACGCGACTCTGGTTGCCAAATCTAATCGTGCTACGGATTTGTTCTAGTATCGTGTTGAGTTCTGCATTCGCGTACGTGAGAGAATTGAAAAGGTTGACATTAATTTATTGATGTACTCCCATAGTTTGTTTTATCGTTTCAATTCCCATATACTCGGATATCCTTATTTCGTTGAGGGGAAAGCACTTAATACATATCTATAGGAAAATGTTTCTCATTTGATTTAATACCTCTGTCCGATGGGCGGTTGTTTTACATAGCTCGATGTAAGTAGATTCATATAGGAGTATTCGGCAATGCCCAACCTGGTTGCATATATATATGTCCGCCCATATTACTCTGGTTATGTTTTTATTCTTCCATACTAATTTAAATCTCGTTTCGTCCTTCCCACATAAGGTTAAGACGATGTTATGAATTTACACGCTCGTTTGAATAGTAAGGGAATTCAACGATTTCGGCATTATTATGCGTTAATTGTCACGATAAGATTTATATCTTAAACGGAAGCTAAGATAGTTTTGTTCTTATGTGTAGCATTTTACATCGGTTTATAAACGTAATTATGTCGGTCTACTTGTTCAACTTCAAAGATTTTGCGCTTAACAATTAACATTTAATACACGTTTTACTTATTTTCCGTGTATGCGACGTCTCACTCGGGTTTAAGAAAATTTATCAATTAACTCTTATGAAAATGCGATAATTTCTTTGCTTCACGTCTACTTAAACGTTCGTTTCGCTTTTTAATCTGGGTTTTTTTGAATGATATTACTGCGCACGATTTGACTCTCTTGTGATGGAAACCGTGACTCGTAGTATGAAAGATGTAAAATGTTTTGCCTCGGCGCTCCAACGATTTTAGGGTTTGACACGATGGTATGGGTTTGACACAAGCGATATAACTATAGATAGTTTTCAATGTTGAATATCATTTACGCTCAAAACCCTTATTCACTATTGAATATCATTTATGTTCAAACCCTTACTGATAGCTGAGTTTTATTTACTTATTATCCATAAAGTTTGTTTTATTTTACGGTAAGGTACGAATGAGACGAGTTGCGTATAATAGGAGTAGTTTTTATTTGTTTTATCAACGAAAATTTGCCCTTCATAAGTTGTATTTGTTTATCATAATTATAACATGTGTGGCTCAAATTTATGTGCATAAATTTGTTAGGATGGTTTACATTTAAATAGGAGGAGCTTATGGGCTACATAATAGTGGTGCATTTCTATTCTAGTTACTTGCATGCACCTTTAATATTAACTCATCTATGGCTATTTTCCTTTATAGTATAAGAACCTTAGATTATTTTGCTTTCCTTTATGTAGGCATATACTCACATTATTTTATGGAATAGAAGTAGATGCAAAACTAACTCATAAAATTCTTTTGTGGAGATAAGTATCTTTAGATTTAAACCAGTTGTGGTTTAGAATTTATATAGATTCTACTCTATATATTGATATTCTATAGCAATGCATAAGGCCGAGCATAACCCCTTATGGCTCATTAAATGTAGAGCGATAACAAATCTATAACAAAGAAATATTTGTTTCATATGTAGCCAATTCATCTTTTTTGATTCAAGTAGATGAAAAATTTCATTAAAGACATACCATTCATGCGGTAGACCAACCTCCCAATAGTAGAGTTATCTTTCTCCTAGAACTCACACCGTGAGACCACCTCCACCACGAGATCAACCTCTTGATGCAGCAGGAACGACATTTAAGTTATTTTCCCCAAGCACATTTTTCTAATTCGTCCGGAATAGCGGGATGCTTTTCTTCTGTTTGCATTTAGGCTTCCCATTCTTGGGATTCTTTAAGGCGGTCATCTTTTCCTCGACACTACGACTTTTTCACCTCTTCCCAACTACTTTCCTCATCATTGGGGAAATTTAGATTTTCCTCAAATCTAAATTTGAAATAATTCCTTCCCGAGGATTTGCGAAGGATTTTTAGGGGAATACTTGCCTTATCCATCCTCATGGATTTAGCAAATGGTCTCTAAATCTCATTCTTGGTCATATATGCACATCGGGAAATTTTATTTATTTCTTCAACTAAAATATTGAATTACATCCATATTTTATTTATCCTTTGGGGTCCTCCCCTTAAAATTTAATTCAAATGTCAAACTGAAATTTCAACACATAAATTCGGTGTTACACATTACACTAACCTTGTTTACTCTCGATCGCTTCAATGGCCTTTGTACCTTGCGTGTCCACCTCACATGGCCAATTTGCACTCTCGGAACCTAACACAAATCACACATTGTCTATCTCTGAGTCTACGCATGTGCCTTCATGAATCCACAGCGTATGCGACTGCAAAGCCTGCATGAAGCCACCATTCTTAGGGTTTTACCGTACTCCAAATCCCTCGAGCTCCACCCAAGCCGGGGTGAGAGGATGTTGTGATCCACCTAGGGATCATTAAAATTATCATTTGCATGGAAGGTCATAATCCCTTATATTACAACGAGAGGGAGTATAATTTACTATGCAAAACTTATCAGTTTGTTAATTATTTTTATAAGCTATCGAAACAATGAAAACAACCATCATAATTATCATTTTTAATTATATTTTATAGTTTATACTATAGATTTAAATTTATAGTCCCTCTTATTGTATCCTGAGGACCACAGACTTGACTAGAGGGGGGCAAGGTTGCCATGATTAAGGAATTGATCTGAGGACAAAGGAGCCCAATTGATAGTGTTGGGAATTGGATAATCCAATGCTAAATGTGTGTTTAGTGACATGTAATTTAACCATTTATTGAGGATCTATTAACTCTGGTGATACGTTCATTTACTAACACCTACGGGTTTGGATTAACAATAATCATGGTCTCAACAAGTGGTATCAAGCTAAAAGGTCTTGAGTTTGAAACACCCCGTTAAGTGTTGGGGGGTGGGGGGGGGGAGATTGCTTGGAATTGGGTAATCCGATTACTCCCCATGTGTTTCATGACATGTGATTATCCCACCAAATAGAAAGGAGCTTTTAAAAGTGATCAGGAGAACTGTATATATTTCCAAATAAGTCATTTCATGTTGGAGTTATTAGATAAACCTAACCACCTCTTAAAGAGGATTGAAGTACTAATTTTTCTTTATTGTACTTTATATTGCATGTAGAAAATTATAATAATATAATAAATTATATATTCCCATAAATTGCTTTGGGCTCTGATCTAGCAATTCCTACTAAGATCGGGGGGTGCTTGAGGGCTCTGATCCGGCCAAAATTGAAGGGCTTTTCTTCTGGGGTTTGTGAACTCTTTGGCGGATTTGAAGTTTACTCACGGAGCTATGTACCCCTCTTCTGTTGCTTAGCATTTATGGGCCTTGTGTGGAGAGAATGTCATTGGGATGACGGGATTTTGCTAAATCCTTTGAGAAGAACCCTAACACGATCCACGGGTGGGGATCTAAATTTTTCTTTAGGAATGTCAAAATCTTGGGGTTCCTCTGTGAGGTTGACCACCTCACAGATTTCTTTCTTAACAAGCTGGCCACTTCTCGGCCTAGTGGACGCCACTTTAACTAAGCCTAGACCCACTTGGAGGAACCATAGGGTGGGTGAAGACGGAGTCGGGAAAAAATTTGGACGGATTCCTTCTTGGAGAAGATTTGTTGGCTCGGTCCTCTGTGTGTTCGGTTCTTTGGGTTTGGGATAGGGAGCCTCTCGTGACCTCCCAATTTTTTTCTTGAAATAAAAGGATAGGCTTTGAGAAAAAGCCCGGGCTCTCCCTTCAAAATTCAACTCCTCTTGGCTAAATATGGAATATATAAAACTTTTCCTTAAGACTGGAAGAAATATTTACCTAGGGATTCGGGAATATGGGCAAGTTGTTTATGAATAATGCGAAAAGCATGAAATGACGAGCAAGCCCCAGGGTAGGAAACCCAAAATCATTAAAAGAGGAAGAAGTTGAGGAAGGTCGATGAAGAGCTCGACTTCATTGAAATTTTGAAATTTGATTGTAGTTTCTAAATTTTGAAATGTGATAGAAATGAATAAAGTTAAATAGATAGATAAATTTCATCTATATTTATTATATAATTTTTTTTGTATATTTCACATTTTAATTATTTAAATTGATTTGGTTCACATCTATTATATTTCCAACCTATTCCAAAGTAATCTAAATTATTTACGATGCATGATTTAATTTAATTTTACTTAACCCAACATAAATATTTCTTAACATGATTACGTAAAATGAGAAACTTTCAATAAACATAAAATAAATAAAATCTTCTTGACTTAACATAAACATAAACATTTCTTAACATGACTATGTAAAATGAAGAGAGAAACTTTTAATAAACCAAATAAATAAAATCCACAACTTGATACTTTCATTCAAACATGGTGTAGCAATCCTTCAAGTGTCCTCAAATCCCACAATGACATGTTGTGGAGGAAAATGAGATGAAACAATATGAAGAAAATATCTCTACTCTAGTCCATTTTCTTTATTTTCTTTGCTCTTAATGGAATTTAATTTGACCCACATGATTGGAATCCATGAGGTAACCCTCATGTTTGTATGCATGTTTCCAATCACTATAACTCTTGAGCATTACAATAAAATGTGCATATTTTATTAACACACTAGTATTACTAAATTAAAAGAATATTTTGGAGGAACAACTTTTCAATTATATGGTGGACTAGGTGTATGCATTGACCATTATGTTCAATTTACTAGCCTTATTTAAACTTAATACTTAAAAAAAAAAAATTATTCAGCATACTCATTTATAATTTCTAAAAAATTATCTATAAAAGTTATTTATAGAGAACTATGAGTTTTCAAAATTACTCAAATAATTTATTAAAAATCATTAAAAATGTTTTATAGTTATCTTTTTATTTAAGTTTTGAATATAAATTTGAAATTTAATTTTAATTACCATTAAAAAATATAAGTATAGAAGAAAAAAAAAACTGAAAATAAATAAATAAATAAATGTTAAATCAAAATCTAAATAAATTAATATGTTAATCAAGATATTATATATATGTTTTTAAGTGGTAATATTATAAAAATAAAAGATATATAAAATTATAAAGAATAATAAATATGTAAAATGTTTTTCTTTATAAAAATTACTATTTTCAGGCTACACATATAATCCACCCATGATTTACAAGTATGGTATTATGGTTATTCCACTTATATGTAGCGTGGTTATTCTACCTCAAAGAAAGTTGCATGAAGTGGTACTTCCCATCCTCACAATTCACATAATCGAACATAACACCACATAATTCTCTCATAAAAAAAGAAGAAGTGCAAAAAGACTGCTCATAACCATTGTTGAACTATAATTACAGGTGATGCTAAATAAAACACCATAAGAACGCCACGCACTTCCCCAACGCAAAAGTTAAGTGCAAAGACATTACACGGTGGGTGAATATAAAGTTTGGAATTTCCATTTTCAGGGAGTTATAAAAATCCCAGCAAGATTTTGCACGGTCGGTGGGCGAACATAAAGAGTTTGGAACTTCCATTTTTCCAGGGAGTTATAAAAATCCCAACAAAGACTTTACACGGTGGGTGAATATAAAGTATGGAATTTCCATTTTCCAGGGAGTTATAAAAAAATCCCAAAAAAGAATTACAATCGAAAACTAAATGCGAGAATTTCAAGCAACTTAAATGGATATTTTTTTCACCTTTGAGATTCTCCACATTCATGATCGTATATGGCAAATCCTTTCAAGGTCTTCAGCTACCATGCGGACTTGAGAAATTTTGAAAAAGACCGAGCGCAGAGGGTTAGTCCTCGAGGGTATGAGAACCCTGAAATATTTGAGTTTTAGATATAGAAAGAAAGACGTAAATAATTATTTTCATCCATAAAATGAAATCAAATTTGAAAAAGACAAATAAACATACTTTTTATTGTAAAAAATGAAATCTAATTTGAAAAAGAAAAATAAACATACCTAAGATTCATGCAGTGTTCTCAAACCTGAACCTGATCACTTCTAAAACAGTTAGGCTCTCCATCGGTATTCAAGAGAAGCAAGGCGAGGATATGTATACTTGAAACAGCGGAGCCATGGAAATAAGGCACTATGTCTGATAGAAATCCAGGACATAGAAATCCTGCCTTTTCAATATTCTGATAGAAATCAGGTGATAGAAAGCCCCGCCTCTCCAATATTCATGTAGCTTTGCGCGGCATCTTGAAAATTTAAAATTCAAAATTTAAATTTGAAATGGGGATCCATGTTTTAATTGTCTGCATTGTCTCCGTAGGATGGTGGCCGCAGATGGTGACGTGGACCATATCGCAACTATCAGAAAGTTAGCGAAGACATCGGCAATCCTATGATACCATGTATGTATGACCATGGATACCAACGGAAACGGAGGAAACGGATACTATTTGGAGTCCCTTGGGCAGATCCACCTCTTACTGGGAAAACTGCAGGGTCGCCGGAGAAGGGTCGCCGGAGAAAGCAGATCAGGGATTGTCACATCAGCTCCGGATTCGTCAAGAAGAAAAAGTCCCTATTTTACTCTATTTTTTTAAGAAACGGATATAATACGATGAGGCTTTTCTCCTATCCATGCCAATATAACAAATCAGATACCTTTCCAATTGTCCCATCCATCCATGTCAGTATAACAAATCAGGTACTCTTCCAATTCTTACACTGAAAATAGCGCTATCTATGATATTTTTAGAGTTTTATTTGAGCCCGAAAAATTCGCACAGAAAGCAGGCGTGCGGTCAGCGATCGCTCTTACATTATAAATGGAGCTATCTATGATTCTTTTAGAGTTTTATTTGAGCGAATAATTCGC
Organism: Pinus albicaulis; assembly: GCA_034641835.2. Lineage (NCBI taxonomy): Eukaryota > Viridiplantae > Streptophyta > Pinopsida > Pinales > Pinaceae > Pinus > Pinus albicaulis. The sequence goes on from CM076576.1 coordinate 574,302,442, forward strand.
ATAGCACAGTTTACGCACACAGCGAGTACGGTCACCAATCAACGTTGAAAAAAAAATTAAAATATAAATTTTCAAAACTTTATTTTGAAGAATGTTTTGTTGTTTTTTTCCTGATTATTATTGGTATTTTGAATCTTCAATTTTTTATGGATTACATAATATTTTATAACATAGAAAGTATCAATTAAATTTTTCTTATAAATTTCATGTGAATAATTTAAATTCATATAATTTTGAAATTTCTCAGAAAAAAAATAATAATAATGAAAATGGAAATGATGATAGATAAATAACTTATCTCAAAAAAATGATATTTAATAACCATTAAATTATAAATTAACAAATGACATTTTTTTCCAAATTTTAATCTAAGTGTTAGTATCCATGGGAAATCTTAGAGCATAACATACTTTTCCTCAAAAAGTGAAAACATATTTATCGATAAATTGTGGAAGGTAAATGTCAATAAAAATTATTATTATTATTAGTTTTCTTTCCAAAGTGAAAATATATTTATTAATAAAATAGTAGAAAGTTATTGTGAATAATATTTATTATTATTATTATTTTATGAACTGAAATAATAATTTTTTTGAATAATCAATAACTTGATCTGTTTCACTATTACACAAGATATAACTAGAAGATAAATGTCAACAATATTTTACTATTATTATTATTTTAAATGAAATAAAAATTTCTAAAATGAGTGACTTTGAAATATTTGTTTCACTATTATACCATATCTGACTATTTCATAAATTCTAGTTAGAACATAACAGAAGAACAAACTTTTCACCAAATGATTAATTTAATCTTGATAAAAATTGTCAATGTTAATAATATTATTAATTTTTAATCTTGTAAATTAGATATTTTACTTCATTAAATACTAATATTTATTAATTATCATTTACCATTTAAATAATTCCTATTAATATTTAAATACTAAATTAATCACTCATATATCTAACACATTTAATTTAATTTAACACTTTTTGTCTTATTTGTAAAATAAAAATACATTTTTTTAGCTTAAATTGGAAATCATCTTGTAGCTTTAATTTAAAATAACAATATTATGAAATATTATATAAATTGTGAAATTTAAAATAACAATATCATAAAATATTAAATAAATTATAGATTTAAATCAAACTTAATAAATATTTACCAATAAAATATATATATATAGTAATCATTCATCACATTTCCCTAGATAAAAGGACAAAATAGTGTAATGTTGACTAATTCTAATGCTTAACTAATCTCTGAAACATGCGAAAAAATTTAAAATATTTATCTTAATTATTAATTATCAATTTTTTTAAAATGAAAACCCCTTGGAGGTATAAAGCTCAAAAAAAAAAATATTATATGCTTGCAGAGATTTGATATATATAATTTATATTATCTAAATTATATTTTCTAATGTATAAATGAATTTAATGATTTTAAAAGTTAATGGACATTTGAATTGCGTAGACTACACAACTCAAACTTCTGATCCCTATGAAATCTTTCTTTAGATTTTAGAAAAAAATGATAAAAAAATGTAGAATAATAACATTACTTGATATTATTGTTTTATTAATATTACTTAATTCTTAATATTGAAATATTTTATGCATGTCTCCCACATTGAATTTAATTATGATTATTATTAATATTGTTAAATATTAAATTAATTTTTTATTAAATTAGGCGAGTTAGATATCTATGTTTTAATACTTTTATGACAAAATAATTGAAATTTTTACATTGAATTACTTATTTAATTTTGATTATTAAAACATTTTATTATTATTAAAATTTTATTTTGTTTTATTTTGTTAAAACATTTTAAAGTTTATTAATTATCTTTTAAAATATTTTATTATTATTATTCTCAATTGAGTTTCTCACTAAAGAAAATATTTAAATAGTTTATTTAAGTGAATATTTTTAAAAAAGTGTAAAATGATGCATCTTATTACATATCATGTTTGGCATTCAATTGCCTTAGGTAAGTCATTCATCTATAATCATTTCCATGATGTAATCTATGATAAAGCAATAAAAAATAGAAAATATGGATATTTTATAAATTAATATAAATTTACTTTATTTATTTTACATAAATATTGAAATATTTTATTTATAATTGAAAATAAAAATAACCACATACATATCTACACACCAAATACATATTTATCCAAATATATTTATTATTTTTGTTTTTATATTTATCACGAGTTTATTTATTATTTATATTATTATTTTTATTTTTATAATAAAGCACATTGTTTTTTTTAAATAATCTTATTATTATACCTTTTAACCATAAGGCATTTTCTTTTTTAAAGATAGTCTTTTATTTTTCCTTTAAAAGGAATACATAAACTCTGGACGATGACACGTCGCCATCATGCCAGTACGGCTCTTCTCTGCACAATAATAATTATAAAATACTATCGACTCAACGTGCTCCGGCCTTAGTATACAAAACATACTTATTTCTTTTAGATGCTGATATAATGGAATCTACGCAATTCAAGGTCACCGAGAAAGGGGTTGTCCTCGTTACGCAATCGTGCCTACCCAACGAAGTTTACATGCCTGCTTTCAATATCGATGATCAAGAAGCCCTCGGTTAATATTCCCGCGTCTTTCGGTTACATCGGTTCAACCCATCGATGAAGGGTGGGGGATCCTGTGGGGGTTATCATAGAAGGGGTGACCGAGGCTTTGGTGTTCTAATGCCCTTTAGCCAGGAAGAGTCGAGAGACACGCCCATAGGTAAGCTCGTGGTCGAGTGCACGGAGAAAGGTGTTGTTTGTCGAAACGGAGTACCCCGAACGTTACTGCAGAGGAGTCGAGACCTCAAACCATGCTCGGCTCTGATTATTACCAATTCTCATATCCTTTTCATTTAGGTTAATCCCTTGATTCTTTGGGAAGATTTTGTTGGATGAATTCAATTTTTATTAATTGTTATATTTTACGGTGTCAAACTAATATTTCTATGTGTTTCTTGATCGTACTTCTTATTTCTAATAAGTATAGTTTTATTGATTTGATATATTGTGTCTCTACCCCAATTGTTGTGAGGACTGTTTCGATGATAGTGGATAAACCGGGATGTATAGAAATGACTCAAGATGAATTTGGTATATGTGATGAAGATGACACACTAGAGTCTTGATAGTGCGGTTTCGGTAGAGCAATTCGCCTTCTTGTTGAAATGACACGAGTGGTAAAGGTAACCAAGTGCTATTATGTGAACAACGGGGAAAGGATGTTCTTCTTCCATGATGATCGAGTGATTTTATTAAAGAATAAACAATAAAAGGGTGATACTAGGAAAAAGGTTTCGAAGTAATTGTGAGCTTGTAAATACCTCCTTGCGAACCAAGAAGTATGCGTGAGGCCAGTCTCTCCCCAAATGTTGTGTTGGGTGTATCAAAGATTATAAGGCGGGTGACTCGGTTACTGGATGGTAAGCAACCTAAATTTTTCCTCCCAAATATACCCGAAGATACATGGAAGCGAGTCGTATTAGTGTTGTCCCTGTGCCCGAAGCCCTTGCAGGTGAGAGCACCCCCTTATATTTTTTAATGTAGAACATCACCACATATACCGAAGGTACATGGACGAGATACGTATACTTACATACGTGGAGTGGGATTTCACACTCGGGAGTAATATCCTGTGATTAGCAGCTGTTGCAATGTTTAACGATTCTGAACACATCTCTAGCCTACACCTTAAGTGTTATCATTAATGTTACAATGATTTCTTAGAGTTGATTGAGGTAAATTTTGTGTTGATCTTGTTTTAAAGTTTATATTTGGGGGTTCACCACGTGATGTAATAGTAAATTCCTAAAATACAAACTAAATGAAAGCCAAAACATTTCAATTCGATTTTTTCAATGAAAATCCTAGTACCCAATGGGAAAGAGCAATCATATTTTGAGCATACAACAAGAGCACAAAATAAAATGGTTTGTTGATGTTTTGGGTGAATCTTTCACACGTCTAAAGCAATAGAGATGAGTAAACAATTCACCACAAACTTCCCAAATCATTAATTGCTAAAAATCTTTATCAACATCAATTAATTAATTATGAAAACATCCTGTAAAATACAAATATTTAATTAATTAATATATGTGAAATATATATATTAATTAAAATATCATTAATTTTTAATTTGAATATAATCCTATATATTAATTTAAATTTATTCACCCTAAATTTATGAAGAATGAGAAAAATAAAAAATGTGTAATCTTGACTTCGTTTTTTAGTTCAATTAAACAATGTTATTCTTCTAGTATGAGGGAATTTACTAATTCATATATATAACAATATTTTTTTTAATATAAATAGTGGTCCATGTACGAAATTTGTTAATTGTAATATATATGATTTAAAATTAAATATTAAAATATTTTATATATAAATTATATTAAAATAATTTTATTATTATAATTATTATTTATTAACATTTTATTATTATTTAAAAAAAAAATTATACATAATAATATTTTTTTTATGTAAGTTTCTCTAATTAGTTACATAATAATATATTTTATTTGTAAGCGTTCTTATTTGAAAACAGCTTACCTAAAGTGCCACCTATACCATTATGTCTTAGTTGATGTTCATGTTAGACGATTAAAAGAATGATTTCAACCTTTGATTGATTATTGTTATTATTCGAGTTATGAAAACGACTTTAAACTTCTTGGGCGGCATTTCTTATCTTTGAGATGAGAGACGTCTCGATAGCGACTGGTATCTTTGAGATTTCCGGAGTACGCTCGCTCGCTATTCCGCAGATGCATATATTGATCTACGGCGAGCGGGAGGGCGGGAAAATCCTCGGACTTTCCACTTTAGCGACGAGCCACGGCTATCTCTTTATCGGCTGAGTTCTTTCATTCTTCCTTCACGCGTTCCCATCCGTTTACGGGCGCTTCGTTCTCCATCGGAGAACTCTGTCACTTTCGTTCTCGGGCCTCTGCTTTGGGCACATAAGATATACGTACGTGCATCGATGGAGAGGGCCGGCTCGGGAACTTACGCTCACGGCCAGAAAGAACGACAAAGGATTATGATTCGGTGTTGGAATCCTTCTCTACGCGTTTCCACGGAGAATAGTTCATGGTCGATTCTTCGTTGCGTTGCGTGAGGGTTCTTTCGGAGGCTACACTCTGCTTGTTGTTTCCAATTTTTATTGCGTTATGCATATGAGCTCATCCTTGGCGGTATGACCCTTTTCACATTTCCATACGTTTCTGCGAGGTTTTGGTTCGGTAGTCTTATTAGTTTTTTCTTGGTTATTTGCGCATGTAAGTGGTCGGGTGTACGTATGTGAGTATTTTATTTTCGATGGTATCTCTACTCGATGTGTGCTAGAATGAAAGATACCGGATGATCGTGTAATTTTTTTTCGGTGTTGTTTGTACTTTCGGAATCTTCCTCAATTTTGTGCGTCACTTTTTCTTGTATACATAATGTAATGATGTCATTTTCTCGTTCATCCAAATCGGGGAGGGCGCATTCGAGTTTTTCCCTTACTCTTCTTCACATGTTGGGCGATTGAAGCGGCGGATTAATTATTGTTGCTTCGGTTTTACCGGAAGATAGGGCAACCAAACATTCCCGGAGATTTCATTATGCATTTGGAATGTATACATCTTAGAAACTCTCGTAATGTGATTCTCATCACGGAGTTAATTTGAAACACGAGTTTTTAATTTACTCCTTATACGATGTGAGGGCATGCCATTTGAGGGCACTTGATTAATTGCAATATTTGATTTCATTTATCATTTGATTTTAATAGTTTTCAATTTTTACGGGTGGTTTAGCTTAAATCAAACGAATGGAGGTGGTATTGCTTTGAAAGGGAAGGACACATCATGGGTACGTGTTTTTGGTTTGTTGAGATCATTGAATGAGATGGATGGTAAGGACCTTTACGGTAGTAATTGGGGTACGCCGGTGTACGGAGTCCGGGTAAATTGTTTGTTCAATATTATGTTTCTTTATTTTTTGTGTGTACGTATTTTTTTGGGTGGTGTGATGTATGGTACTACGGCCATGGCCGGAGTAGTCGTCACACCTCTGTCGCTCTAATTTTTCTCTTTATTGTGAGGGATTGAAATTTTTTTCGGTATTGATATGAAAGCTATTACGTTGTTTTTTAGTTGATATAATATTAAAAATTGCCTTCCCACATTTACACGAGAATGGGACAAAATGGAAGGGTAAGGTTACCACATGGGTCTTTGTTTTTGCCTTTGTAAGGTAATCGGGCCATGGCGGCAAGGTAATGCGGCCACGGCGAGGCCGGGCAGTTAGCCCTTGACAACTCTTTGTCACGGCTACATTTTCTTTAATATGAGTGATTGATTTTCTCGGTGTGGGTATAGTCATTACATTTTTTTATTTAACATAATATTAAAATTCTTCTTCCCCCATTTGCATAGGAACGAGAACAAAACAAAAGTGGGAAGGCACATTAATTGGGTTTATGTTTTGGGTGATGCAACGCATGGTGATACAGCCATGGCATTCTTTGCTCCTTATTACCTCTTTATTTTCTCTTTCACGGTTGTTTGGTATTGGTACTTGTAGAAAACAAATTACGTATGTTTTTAGTTAATATAACATTAAAAAATGTCTTCCTACATTTACAGGGAATGGAACAAAATGGAAAGCGTAAGGTTACCACATGGGTCTTTGTTTTTGGGTGGTGTGATGTAAGGTAATCGTACAGCCGGGCAGGTTAAGCGATCACAACTCTTTATCACATCTACATTTTTCTCTTTAATACGAGTGATGGAGATTTCTCTCTTTGTGTTGGTATGGAAGTCATTCTATTTATTTAAGATAATATTAAAATTTTTCTTCCTCATTTGCATAGGAACGAGCAAAGCAGAGGAGACGCACATGTATCTCGGCATGTCTCCGCCGCATTAGCGGAAACAATTCTCCAGTTGGGAAATAGAAAATATCCTTGTGCTTGTTGTTGATGTTGGGGCCATGTAATTAGATTCAAACTAGTGAACCAAAAAATGCGCCCATCTTTGCGTTTTTAGATACGCTTCATTCCTTTCATCTGTCTTTCGTGTTAGGGTTGAAGTTTGAACAATGATTATTATCCCCAAGAATTGCACCGGCACTATTTAAAGAATATTCTTGGCACGAAATTGTATATTTTTTAAATAAAAAATTAAGGCAGGTTATAACGTAGTTTGCTTTATGTATTTAAAGCAATGGGATAACGTTTAATATTCGTTTTCCGGGGGACACCATTTGCGGGACGAGTACATGGTCCTCATTTTGATGAAAAGACTCATCTTTTTGGAGCTCGGGAAGCAGTGATCCAATTCGGGCCTCTCGAAACCTTTTGGAGTTGTGATATATCTCGACATGTCTCGAAGCGCATTAGCGAATGATTCTCTAGATTTGGGAAATGAAAATATCACTTTGTGTACTCTTCCGAAGTAGATATGCTTTCATAAACTTCGGGAAAGAGAAGGATGCGGTGATTGCAAAGAAGCCTTCAAGCGTTGGTACTCATTGGTGAGGCTGCGAGAATAGAGATTGCGAAAGGGGTTAGTGTTGAACTTCTTGCCTCTTAACGATGTATTTTCATTATTCTTTTCAGGAGCTAAAAATATTGACATATTTGACTAATCTGAAATTCTAATCCCTCTCATGGATATGTTTTTCCCTATTGGTAGGTGCGCATTACATACGTAAGATAAAAAAGATACATTTTAACTATAATTAGATCTTAGGCAATCTTTTTAACATCTAAATTCTCTATCACAATGATAAGCTCACGAATCGAAAATATAAGACAGTTCATTTTGATAGTAAATGAAAGACCCTACATAAACAATACATGCATACATTGCAAGCATTGAAAATTTACGACACAAGCTGATCACAAACATGTTTATAAGCTCTTGGCATTGAGATTAACACCATATAGTAGAGCTTTTACGAATTGTTCCATGGGGCATTAAAATTTATAAGGCATCTTAAAATATAAAAATAATCGAGCTCGGCAATGAATACGAATTCCACCAATCTCATTAATCACACCTAAACCTGTTATATAAGTTTGAAATAATCTTTGCATTATTATACATCTTTATATGAGTTTATAATGGCACACTAGTCGGCGAAATAACTTTGACAAAACGCTCCAGAATATTACAAGTCTACCCGGTCACAATATAGCGAGATTCGGGAGAGTGACACTTACTTTTAAATCTCCAACACGAGAAATTCTCTGTCAAATCCACTTGAAAATTTTGGGAGGAGAAATAAGCTTCAAATTCCTTGATCAACCCTCGAATCAATTATAATCAATTATCAAATTAACATGTTGTATTTACCACCGCACATGGGTTCTCCTAATTCTCAAAGGAATTAAGCAATGCTGATACATTTGTGCCTTTTGTATCTAACCCCCATCGAAGCACACTGAAAACACACCAACCAATGCAACTACAATAAAATGCAAAGTATTTGTAACCTACGACGAAAAGGAACCCCAAACGTTATTGAAGTTTAAAAATTTTGCTGAGTTGAGTGTTGGAAGAAATGGGATGAATGCCTCGGTGCAAATGTAGCGATATCGGTAATGGGGGAGTTGGCAACCTGAAATTACTACTTTAAAATTTCGGCTAATAAACGCTGCATGAGACCCACGTACGGAAAAGCTAAAATTCCATACCTGGAATGGGTGTGAATTATCAATCATGCTATGCTCGGGAATTTAGTGGATGGGTACTTTCATCTCTTCCGGGTTTTACGGACACTTTATTTCTCAAATATTGACTTCTGTTTAAGCCATCTCCACACATCACCTACAATTCATGAAATTCGAGAGTCCATGCCTGTGTTCGAAAATATAAGACAGTTCATAATGTGTGAGAGAACCATACATAAACAATACATGCATACATTTACGAAGCATTGAAAATTTCAGCTTTAGGCAATCCCTAAACATGTTTATAAGCTCTTGGCATTGAGATTAACACACCACCTCGTCGACTTTTACAGATTGTTCCATAAAGTGTTAAAATTTATAATGCATCTTAAAATATAAAAATAATCGAGCTCGGCGATGAATACGAATTCCACCAATCTCATTAATCACTCTAAACTGTTATATAAGTTTGACGCAATCTTTGCATTCTTCGTATACATGCTATAACGGAGTTTATAATGGCACACTAGTCGGCGAAGTAACGACAAAACGCTCCCGAGAATATTACAAGTCTACCCCGGTCACAATATAGCGGGTCGGAAGTGACACTTACTTTGCCAAATCTCCCGGCACGAGAGATTCTCTCAAATCCACTTGAAAATGTTGGGAGGAGAAATAAGCTTCAAATTCCTTGATCGGCCCCTCGAATCAATCTTAATCAATTATCAAATTAACATGTTGTATTTTACCACCGCACATTGGTTCCTCCTAATTCTCCAAAGGAGTCATGATACCCCGTACGGTACAGCTGACTTTTGTATCTAACCCCCATCAAAACGCCTGAAAACACAGCAAACGATACGACTACAATAAAATGCAAAGTATTTGTAACACAGACGAAAAGGAACCTCAAACGTTATTGAAGTTTAAGGCACTTTTAAGGTTGAGTGTTGGAAGAAATGGGATGAATGCCTCAATTGCAAATGTAACTAATATTAGTAATGGGAGTTGACGGCACGATTACTACTTTAAAGTTGACTAATAACTACTAAACAAGACCCACGTCACGGAAAAGCTAAAATTCCATACCACGGAATGGACGATTGGCCAGAATTATCAATCATGCTATGCTCGGGAATTTAGTGGATGGGTACTTTCATCTCTTCCGGGTTTACGAGACACCTATTTCTCAAATACTCAACTCTGTTTAAGCCATCTCCACATCACCTGATTCATGAAATTCGAGTCCGCCTTTGTATTTTCTGCGCAACAAATGGGATTCAATATTTTCACTACTGCGAAATAAATACGCAAGTCCTCTCGACCTATCACGAAATATATCCCTTCTAAACAAATGGGATTCGATATTTTCTCTCTACTCACAGAAGAAAATCTTTTCCGAATCCTCTCGACTGTCAAGAAATATATCCCTTCTAAACTAAGGTACGAGTCCTTAAATTCCTAAAATGGACTTCGAGGTTCGTAGAAATTCAACAATGTTTCAATAACCAACCGCAAACTCTTAGGGTGCTCAAAACTTTACTGCACGTATGTTTTGAAATTGACATATCTAACCGAAGTTTACCATGTATTTTTCCTTAACGATAGAGTAATTTACGCTTGAGTTGTCGACTCGCGACTTCAATAGTACGGCGGGAATGCTAGATCTAGTCTTTAGTCCGAGAGTGAAACACATAATGCACTCATTTTAATTAAATTTTGTACCATAAAGGACCCAATAGTATTGAAGGAATAGGAATTGCGAAACCAATTCGGACATAAAACGAATTCGACGGATGAGCTTATTGTACACCCAAACATGTTGAAACTTCGAGATGGTATATGACGGATACAGGATAATATTTAAGGGCTAACAAATTTAAGGTGATAGTTGACACTCCGGAAAAATGAGTGACAACACTCATCTCATGGTGAAAACCTTGCCCGAAATTTCAGTTTTATAGGAACAGAATGGCATTGCTAATTAAAGTTTTTATTAATTTAAATTTTTCTTTGTTATCTCGAGTAGTGATGTCAAGCATTTCCGACCTCACCATTATTTCACATTATGGTGTTGGAGAATGTCGAATTAAAAAAGAAAAAAAGATCGATTGCCTTTAAAGAAAAAGAATGGCACATGAAAAAGTTCGTTTTTATAGGGAATGTAAATGGCATTGTTAATTAAAAGTTTTATTAATTAAAATTTTTTCTTTGTTATCTTTTGAGTATGATGTCCTTTTATGAGCCGGTGAATTACGAAATAGTTGTCATTAGGCACACTTAATCTTATTTTAGAGTAGAAATTTTGGTAAACTAGGGCATTCATAAGTTCCCTTCTTTGCATCCAGTTGTCAACACTAGTGTATGGATCAACAAAACTTTGGAGTTAGCAGCGAAGGCTTGCTAATTTTGTTGATGAATGCTTTTTCACTATTTTGAGATTGGTGATGATTGTGGGTTGTTGGAACTGTTCTTATGATATTTGGTAGAATACGCAACACATTTAAGTCTAGTTCTTTTTCTATAATTTTTATAGAGCAGTCAAAAGGATTTATTGTCCTCTATCTTATTATGTTAAATGAGCTTGAGTAGCCTTTTGTTAGTACATCTACCAAGTGTACCAATCTAAACAAACTCTTTGTACACCTTAAGAAGGTTATGAACCACAAAGCCTTATGTAACCTTAGTAAGTCCATATAAAACTATGCCTTGTAAAAGTGATATATCATTAATTACGCGCTCTTTAATGGAACAATGGAACGCGACTCATTCAATGTTAATTCTTGGTATTACTCATTCAATGTTAATTCTTGGTCACATGCATGTTGTTGTTCTTGTGTTATCTTTCTTTTGAATACATAAATACTTATCAATGAGGCCATCATTCATTCTTTCTTAGACATTATTTGAAACTAAAAAATTATTTATAGTGATTAACAACCTCTTTTTTAAATTCTCGCAATGGTAGTGCTTCTATGGTTCTTTACAATTTTAAGAGCCCCCGACATGATCTATAACCACCTTAAAAAGGAGGTATTTGAAAAAAAGAGTTGGTAAGTATGTCCCCTATCTTCACACAAGGGAATTATTGCTTCAGGTAGCAGAAGTTCATCCTTAACATTCCATAAATATGTGCCGAAAAATGTACGCCCATAGTGCATAATCGAGACACGACTTTATAGTGTCGAGACACACTCTATGAAAGGCTTTACGAGCGTTTCTTTTTGCAACATAAGGTGCAATTGCTAGTTATGTACATTTTCTAATAAGTATAGTTTTATTGATTTGATATATGGTGTCTACGAATTGTTTGTGGGGACTGCGTTTGACGACGGTGGATAAACCTTGAATGTGTAGAAATGACTTGAGATGAATGCGGTAGATGTGATGAAAGATGACACGAAATGCGGTAGTGCGGTTTCGGTAGAACAAGGTCGCCTTCGCCAACGAGAAATGTCTTCCGGTGGTAAAGGTGGTTTAAGTGGTATTCTACATGAACGATAGGGAAACGAGATGTTCTTCTTCCACGACGATTGATTTATTTTATTACAAAAACAAATAAACAATAAAAGGGTGATACTAGGCAAAGGTTTCCCAGATTGTGAGCTGCAAAATACCTCCTTGCGAATGAAGAAATGCAGACGGAGACAATCTCCCCAAATGTTGTGTTCGGTGTATCATGATTACAAGGCGGGTGACTTAGTTACCTATGAATGGTAAGCAACCTAAATTTTTCTCCCAAATATGCCGAAGGTACGTAGGCCAAGTCGTATTAGTCATCTCTTGTAGACGCACGTTGAGAGAACCCATATACTTTTCATACTAGAACATCACCCTATATGCCAGAAGTTATGTGGACGAGCTCGGAAGTATACTTACATACATGGAGTGGGATTTCACATTCGAATGTATCGCGGAAAAGGCAGAAACAATGCTTATGTTTAACGTTGCTGAACACATCTCTAGCCTACACCTTCTAAGCATTACGTTAATGTTACAATGCTTTCTTAGGTTCATTGAGGTAAATTTTGTGTTGATCTTGTTCTAAAGTTTATCTTTGAGGTTCACCACGTGATGTAATAGTAAATTCATAAAATGCAAACTAAATGAGAAGAAAACATTTCAATTCAATTTTTCAATGAAAATCCTAGCTACTAACGTGAAAGAGCAATCAAATTTTGAGCATACAACAAGCACAAAATAAAATGGTTTGTTCAATGTTTTGGGTGAATCTTTCATACATACGAAACTTAATAAATATGAGTAAACAATTCACCACAAACCTCCCAAATCATTAATTACTAAAAATCTTTATCAACATCAATTAATTAATTATGAGAACAATACCCCTACTAAAATATAAATATTTAATTAATTAATATATATGAAATATATATTAATTAAAATATCATTAATTTTTTTAATTTGAATATAATCCTATATATTAATTTAAAATTTATTCATCCCTAAATTTATAAAGAATGAGAATAATAAAAATGTGTAATCTTGTCTTCGTTTTTGGTTCAATTAAACGATGTTATTCTTAATATGAGGAATTTACTAATTCTATTATATATATATATATATATATATATATATATATATATATATATATATATATATATATATATATATATATATATATATATATTTATATATATATATATATATAATTTTCATTCAAACGATGTTTTTTTCTCCATGTACGAAATTTGTTAATTCTAATATATATGATTTAAAATTAAATATTAAAATATTTTATATATAAATTATATTAAGAATAATTTTATTATTATTATTATTATTATTATTATTTATTAACATTTTATTATTATTTAAAAAAAAAATTATACATAATAATATTTTTTTTATGTAAATTTCTCCCAATAAGTATAGTTTTATTGATTTGATATATTGTCTGGTGGGCGCTGAGGACTGCGTTTCGGCTTGATAGTGGATAAACCAAGATGTGTAGAAATGACTCGAGCTGAATCGCGAGATGTGATCAAGATGACACACCGAGGAGAGTGCAGTCGTCTCTGGTTTCGGTCGCTTGAGGTCGCCTTGGCCAGAACGAGAAATGGCTTCGGTGGTAAAGGTGGTTTAAGTGCTATTGTACCTGAAATGCAATGGAAAGGGATGTTCTTCTTCCACGATGATTGATTGATTTTATTACAAAAACAAATAAACAATAAAAGGATGATACTAGGCAAAAGGTTTCCCAAGTAATTGTGAGCGCAAAATACCTCCTTGAAACGAAGTACGACGAGACAATCTCCTAGAATGTTGTGTTTAGTGTATCACAAGTTACAAAGCGGGTGACTCGGTTACTATGAATGGTATAGAAACCTAAATTTGTCCTCTCAAATATACTTGAAGGTACGTGGAGGCCCAAGTCGTATTAGTGTTGTCTGCGAAATAGCGCGGTGGCCGGCACCCCTTATACTTTTCATAATAGAACATCACCCTATATACCCAAGGTATGTGGACAAACTCCGATATACTTACATACGTGGAGTGGGATTTCACACTCGAGAATGTATTGCGGTGAAGTTAGAAACAGAAATTTGTTATGTTTAACGAAGCACAAAGACATCTTTAGCCTACACCTTCTATGTGTTATCGTTAATGTTACAATGCTTTCTTAGGTTGATTGAGGTAAATTTGTGATGATCTCATTTTAAAGTTTATCTTTGAGGTTCATCACGTGATGTAATAGTAAATTCCTAAGCCAAACTAAATGAGAAGCAAACATTTCAATTCAATTTTTCAATGAAAATCCTAGCTACTAACGGGAAAGAGCAATCGAGATTTTGAGCATACAACAAAGAGCACAAAATAAATACATATTTCCATAAATTTTTCCTATGAAACACATACAATTCTCTAGATGCACATGCATATTTTTCTTTTCAACTCCCTTTAATGTGAATGAGTAAAAGAAAACTAAATGCACAAACCAATCAAGAAAATGTTTTCTTTTGAGGAAATGAGGAATGAAACAAAATTTCTCTTAGGAAAATGAGGAATGAAACTGGTAATTTTCGTATAGGAAATAAGGAATGAAACAACAATTTCCTTTTCGAAAAAATTGATTTAATGCAAAAATTATCTACTTTGAATTTGACTTTCCAATGATAAAAAAGCAACCCAACTAATGAAACATTGAAAAAGTAACTTTTCAAGGAGGAAGAACAAGGAATGTATTGGTCTCTAGAGAAATCAAACATCTAAGAATACGGTAGACGGTTGGATGAAAGTGAAAGAAAAGATAAATTTTGATAGAATTTGGTTGGGTGAGGAAACACACCATGTAAGTGAACGGTGTGTTGCAATGCACCCTTTGAATGGAACACGGTGCATTGTACACGACCAATAGTGCATTGGGTGCGGCTAAGTTTGGTAAAAAAACAATTAAACACACTTTTAAGGAAATTTGTTCATTAAAATGGCCAGTAAAGGAAAGTAGAGTAAAATGATGATGGTAAACAAAGACGAAACAGGAATGATGGATTTTCCCAAGTAGTCACTAATTTGTTATACATAATTCTAATATATGGATAAACTAGATTCCGGAGTGTGGTGTTCCTTCACCCGAACAATGAAAAGACAACTATTATTTTCTGCGAGACAAATAGATAGACATAAAGGAAAGAAACCTAGTTGTGATCCTTTCCCTCTCTTTCTCCTTAAGTCATTGTTGTCCTCACTCTCGATCCAACTAAAGCTGCTAGATCGATTACTACGATCAATTACGAGAGAATAGAAAACAACATACAAATATCTACTTATCTTAACCAAATCGAGCAGATTAGATGCGAGAATACGAAACAATTAAGAATGAGATTTAGAAGATATAAGCATACATGAGAAAATGAACGGATATATTTATTAAGAAAGTAGGAGGAGAAGATTACAACTAATACTATCAATTCATGATCAACCTAATCCAACTCGTGCTGTCCTCATCACAACAAGCATCATCTCAACGGCATATTAGTACTTCCCGACTCTCATCGATTGAGAATCCAACAACATAACATTACCCAAAACTCTTCCTCCCTAGCACATTGATGAGTGCTTAATTTATAGGGAAATTGAAGGTAGTTTCTCAATAAATGGAATTGAATGGCTTTCTAATAATAGGTGAGACATGTTTCCAAGTTTAGGGTGATTGATGGACACTTGTATTCGAACTATGACACCTATGAGTTCTTAAGATACCTTTGGACATGTGGAGGTTCCCCGAAACAATGATGATCTCCTCGAGGAGACCACCACACCCTTGAGTGTTGGGAAGTGCAATGTAGTACGACTTGCATGGAGGTAACGACACTACAATGCGGTTAGGCCCATGTAGAGTAGCGTTGATGAGTCGATGTATTAAGTATAATCTATACTTCAAACCATGGAAATATCACAATTGAAGACATCCAGTAAGATATCTTCACTTGGGAACATATAGCAATTGAATTAAGGTTGCTAGTCCCTATTCATCGGTATTGCGGAATGATGCACAATTTGAAAAGGTATTGGGGGATGATACCCAAATTGACCTATAAAAACATGCGATCATCATAATTCGGAATCACATATCGGATGCATAACAAGATTGAAATAAAACATCCACGTTCCCATCTCTAAAATCGGCAAGATTGATCATTTGTGTCGCGATTCAATATTTCCATTATCGAAATTTGGGTTGGATACCTTGGGTAATGTTGTAGCTATTGATTTTGTTGTATTGATTATGTTCTAGGTTTTATCTGAAGTGTCACTTTCGAATGGTTAGAATGTTTAAGTATATAAGTTTGGCCATGTTAGGCTTGACTTATTGGTTTGTGTGATGTTAGTTGTTTGTATAAATTCATTATATTGAATACTCTTCATATTACCTTTGGTTAACGAAGTGGCATATTCTTATGGTAGTAATTTCATTTCTATTTAAAAAATAATAATATTTAAATAATACATTTATAATTTATGAAAAATATTAATTTTTAAATTATAATTTAATAAAAATAAAAATATTTATGTTGATGAAGATTTCTAGAAAATTGTATTTTACGATCAATAGTTTGTTTAATGTTTTGGGTGAATATTTCACACATCTTTATAAGCTTGAATCTTAATAAAGAGGAGTAAAATTTCTACAAACCTCCCAAATCATTGATTACTAAAAATCTTTATCAACATCGGTGTAGAAATGTGAAAACATCCATACTAAATACAAATATTTAATTAATAAATATATATGGAATATATATTAATTAAAACATTATTAATCTTTAATGTGAATATAATCTTACATATTAATATAAAATTTATTCACCCTAAATTTATGAAGAATGAGAATAATAAAAAATGCAGCAATCTTGTTTTTGGTTCATTTAAATGATGTTATTCCTGCAGTATGATATGAGGAATTTCTTAATTCTTTTATATATATATATATATATATATATATATATATATATACTTCAATAGATATAGTTTTTATTCAAACGATGTTTTGCTCCATGTACAAGGAATTTGTTAATTCTAATATATATATGATTTAAAATTAAATATTAAAATATTATATATATAAATTATATTAAAATATTTTATTTTATTATTATTATTATTTATTAACACTTTATTATTACTTTAAAGAAAATTATACATAATAATAATTTTTATGTAAATTTCTATAATAAGTATGGTTTTACTAATTGGATGGATTGTGTCCACGGGTAGGCATGAGGACTCCATTTTGACGACGGTGGATAAACCGAGGATGTGTAGAAACAAATCAAGATGACTCATGTAGATGTGATGAAGATGATGCAGTGCGATGGTATTGGGTTTGGTAGAGCAGAGGTAGCCTTCGCTTAGATCGAAAATGGCTTACGATGGTAAAGGTGGTTTAAGCGTTGCTATTCTACGCGAATGACGGGGAAAGGGATGCTCTTATTCCATGATTGGTGATTGATTTTATTAAAAAAAACAAATAAATAAATAAAAAGGTGATACTAGAAAAAAATTTACGAAGTGATTGTGAGCGCAGTACCTCCTCGCGAACCCGAAGTACGGGTAGGCAATATCCCCTAATCTTTTGTGTTCGGTATATCTCAAGTTAAAAGGTAGTGAATCGGTTACCTATGGATGGTAAGCAACCTAAAGTTTTCCTCCCAAATATAGGCAGTACGTGGAGGACCAAGTCCGTATTAGTGTTTTCTAATGTGAAGCCTTTTTAATTGAGAGCACCTTATACTTTTTGTACTAGAACACTTCCCTATATAGTTGAAAGTACGTGGACAAGCTTACGTATGCTTACATACGTGGGTGGGATTTCACACTCGGAATGTATCGTAGACAAGTTAGCGACAACTTGTATGTTTAATGATGCTGAATATGCGAAACCTCGTCGGCTCGGGTCCACGCGGCGGCCTCCAAGATTGCCACATGGCGGCACTTGAGTGGCCTAAAAATTAACAAGTCAAACAATAAATGAATAGAACCTTGCCAAATATCGAATGTGATTCGCCCTCATGGGATATTTTGAGGAATATTCCTTGGAATATTTTTTTAATTTTTCCAAATTTGAAAGTCAAACTTGGTCAACCCATTTTTGGAGTTTCTTTGGGCTTTTCAAACCTTCATAACTTCTTCCCTTACAACCTCAATTTTGAGAACTATTCATGGCACTAGAATCAAAGTGACGAGACCTTTCAGGTGTTCGGATTGCAACCACTTTTTTGAGCACTTTAAATTTTGAGCGAGTTTCAATAACTTGGACATGGTCTCCTAATCACACCTCCCCACTTGGAAGCTTTTGGACACCAGATGCTCTAGATCTCTGAACCCTAAAGATGAGGAGGCGAATCTCCACTCTTCAATCTTGATCCATGGAAATTTCCACGATTTCATTGGTTGGAGCTCTCATAAAATGACAAATTCTTGTGAATCTATTGACCTTAAATTCTTGCTAACTTTGACCTTGTCATGATGCAAATTTTGAAACTTGCGAACATCAACCTAAATTTATAGTAAACATGTTTTTCCTACATAGGTATACCTTCAAAGGGAAAGCTGAAAATTACATTCACCTTGTATTACGCTCATATAGCGATTTTTGTTGAATTAGCCTTGTACTTGTGTCGATTCTGACCAAGTTTTCTCGCCATAGTACCTTTGAAACCGGCAATGATCATTGCTGAAATTTGTGCCTTCTCTACTTGGATGCTTTATCCTCTCTTGGATCTTGCACCTCCTTCCATCGACACTTTGTTTCTGCTTGATCGACACCAAAGACGATTGCGCAACTTCTTGTCATATTATTTCAAAGACAACCTACTTTGAGTAAAACAACTCATTATTTACATCAACATATTCATGAAAAACATCATGTACAAATTCCCTTTTTAATCAACATGAAAATTCAAATTTTCACTTTCATTGACAAGCGTTTTTCATACGCCTACATTCACTAAAGAAGAGTCTAAGCTTTTTGCAATGTGCTCTCACGATGCTCTCCTTACCATCCTTGAATAAATGATACTTGTTCTCATGGCAATGGAAGATAGCTTTCCTATCATACAAGTAAGGAATACCCAACACCACACAGCAATATCAAGTAGAAAAACATCTAATTCTTAGTGTCAATAAAATGTGTTGTTATGGCGAGTTAAACATGCACTTCTTTGAAACCTGTAAATTTGCATCCTTACAAATCCAACCAAGAGGATATAGTTTAGGACGTGGAATGGTTTCAAGATTTAGTTTCTTGACTAACTCTTTAAAAAATAAGGTTCGCTTGTGACCCAGCATCAAATAGTGTCCAATATTTATGTGTTTGGACATGACCCTCACATGGAATAGTTGATCAACTTCTTTTCATTTGGAGCATCTATGTGACGGTTAGAAACACTAGAGCTGGGTTTTAGTTTCATTCTCTTTCCCCTTGAGTTCTTTAGTGCCATAGTTATGACTTTAGTTTCATCTCCTGATTTTGATCCTAGATCTTGTTCAACTATTGCAACTATCTTGCCTTTCTCCTTGGCTTTATCTTTGGCTTTAAAATTTACGGTTTCAACTCACAGGATGAAGTTTCCAACAATGGTCCTCATCATGGCTTGTTTTTAGAGACAATGTTTCTAGAAAAATTTTCCCCTCTCTTTCCTAGAATTTGCATTTCTCTTTCTTCCCCCTTTGCCTTTAAACTCACTTTCCTCATTCCCATAAAAATTTTGTTTTACCCCTTGCCTCTAAATGTGTGGCTTGAACACAAACCTCATCTAAGCTTGTAGGGTTAAACATGAGAATGCTATGTCTTAGTTAAGTATACCAAACCTCTATATAATTTAGTAAAGTGTCTTAGCGATACGATCTATTCCTAGTAAAAAGAGCTCTTCTTCTAAATTCTTGAGTATAAACTTTAACATTTTATCACTCATTGTTTAGGTACACAATCCATTATGGCTTTACGCATGTGAGCTAATGGATAAGCTGTTGTTTAATTGTGAAATGAAATCGAGACCATGATAAGATAATCTTACCATATTTTTTGATCTCCTCCTTTGTTTTGGCTTTACAAGCAATGCACCTTCCATTCTCAATGAAGCTAGCTGAATTTTGGTTTCGTCATCATGAAAGTTTTGAATTCTCAAGTAGACATCTAATTTCCTAATCCAATTATCTAGCTTTTTCGCATTTACTTCACCATCAAACTTTGAAATTCAAACTTAACATCAAGTTTAGGAAAATGACTTTTACTCGTGTTCTTGACTGCGAGTATGATGTACGAAGATGATGTAGAGGTAGATGACGATGAATATGAAGATGAAGATTAGGGTGATGATGATGAATTTCCAGGACTTGTCTCATTTCCTCCATTACCCTTCTTGTATTTAACCTCACATCATTATGGCCTCTGACGATCCTTCCTTCTCCTTCCTTGTGAACTTTTGATCCTTCTCCTTCTAGTATTTCATTCCTTTGTTGATAAAGGACTCTCACCATTTATGTCAAATCGGAATGCATTTCTAAACACCCTTTCTTCCTCTTTGGGATCAACTTCCTCATGGATTTCTCCTTCCCTTGAAGACATGCTTATGGCTTCTTCTCTTCTCTTGGAGGTGGAATTGAAGGTGGATATGCGGCACTCTTTCCCTCAATGGTTGCGGATTAATGTAAGTCCTTGCCAATTGACCTTCTCCTCTCATAATCTTGACCTAGTAAGCATGAAAACCTTGAAAACACTTAAACAAATCTTGCTGCAAGGCAATCTGATAAAACTATAGCTTCAATACCAACTTGAACTGAATGGATTATTAGTTATGTTGTGCTAAGTATCCAAACGTATGATAATGTGTGTGCATAAGGTTATCCTTAATTTGCGGAGTTAAACAAATAGTTACGGCTTTGTTAAAAAAAATTGTGTGAGGATTGATTAAGTATTTTAGCGTTATCATTGTACATCGATGAAATAGCAAGAAGAAATCAACTTCACAAAGCACATTACTAAACAAATTTTTAAGTAGTTCACCTCTCTTTGGGCTACATCTCACGCTCCGGCTCCCGATAGCATGTCCCTCATACTAGATTGCTCAAAATGTAAGTACAAGTAGAAAATAAGCTTTGAATATGAAAAAATATACGTAAAATCATCTTTAGAAAGTATGAATTAGTAGAGATGACTATCAATTTACATCGGAAATAGATAAAGAAAGCCCCGATACATTGCCTTCTCCATGATGGCCCGGATGGCTCCTTGATCTTCCTCGAAGCTAAAACTACGAAGATGACCTCTGTTTGACACCGAAACCTATGCCAAACTATTCGGAATGTCGAGAATACCCAAATTGACCCCTTTTTTTCACCCAATTTCGTTCAATAATGAAGTTACGCTTCAAAAAAAAAATTTCCCAATATCTCGCAAAAACCTCCTCCAAAGTAGGAGGGAACTCTCCGATTAAACGCACCATTTGGCCAACTCTAAAAATGTCGGGCGCCGCGCCAATATGAGACAGCTGGAAGCGTGGCATATTAAGTGTTATGGGTGGTCACATGTGACCACACTTTTAAGTTTCCACCTAGCGCAATGGAACCATTTGACATAACATGATAATAAATCTTATGTGGCGTTGGCCACATATTATGGTCTTCTGGCTTGTTTTCGCGGGTTAAATCTTTGTGGAGTAGATAGGCTCTAGGTCATGAACAATTTGGTCATGTGTAGCGGGGCTAGTCTCGAAGGCTAGCCCTCTAACTACTTGACTTAAATTTAAACCTTAAATGTTCTTCGGCACCAATACATGTTAAGATTTGGTACAATGGTGCAATGGTTAGTTTGTTGCCTTTGGTGGGCGTGAAGTTGTGAGTTCAAATCTGTGCGATAAAAAAAAAATTTAATATGCTAAACCTC
Organism: Pinus albicaulis; assembly: GCA_034641835.2. Lineage (NCBI taxonomy): Eukaryota > Viridiplantae > Streptophyta > Pinopsida > Pinales > Pinaceae > Pinus > Pinus albicaulis. The sequence continues at coordinate 574,324,571 of CM076576.1, forward strand.
CTTTTGGTTCCACGTGGCGGCCTCTGGGCTGCCATGTGGTAACTTTGTGATTGGCTTTAAAAAATTAACGAGTCAAACCATGAACGAATAGAACCTTGCCAAATGTTGGAATATGATTCGCTCTCATGGAATATTCCTTAGAATATTCCCTGAAAATATTCCTTGGAATATTTTTTTTTTATTTTCCAAATTTGAAAAGTCAAACTTGGTCAACTCATTTTGGAGTTCTTTTGGGCTTTTCAAACCTTCATAATACATATGACCTCGAGTTTGAGAAGCATTTTGCGAAGCTAAGTCCTGCCCAGATGAGACATTTTTGGTTGTTTAGATTGCAACCACTTATGAGCACTTTCATTTTTGAGCAATTCCATAACTTGGACATGATCTACGGTCAACCTTTCACACCGGGTATGGGCATTATGAGTTTGTGGTATTTCCATTTGGTTTAACTTGATGCACCAACGACATTCATGAGCTTAATGCATGGAATTTTTCACCCATACTTGGATAAATTTGTTTAATTTTCATTGATGATATATTAATTTACTCCAAGAATATAGAAAGAAACAGACATCTATTCATTGTGCGAGAATTCTAAGAGAGCATCGGAAGCTCATGCCCGGGTTTAGTAAATGTGACTTCTTTAAGGAGTTGATCCAATATTTGGGTCATGTGATTTCTTGAAGGGATTGATGTGGACCTAGAAAAGATAAAGACAATTATGGAATGGAGGGTCCCAAAGAACGTAGGCGACATACTCTCATTTATTGGTTTGGGCAGTTTACTACCAACGATTGCTCAATGGATTCTCCAAAATAGCTTTTCCTAAAACCTCCTGAGAGGAAAGAATGAGTCCTTAAATGGACTAAAGAATGTCGGGACATTTTTGATTTATTGAAGGATCTTTTAACTACTACTATCTTTCGAAGGTAGAAAATCCCAATAAAGGGTTTTAGTATGTATTGATGCATGCAAAGAGGTAGTAGGTTAATGTTGAATCAAGAGGAGAGAGTCATAGCTTATGAATCTAGGAAGCTAAAGGATCACGAGCGTGATGAGCCTATGATTTGGAGCTAACCATAGTAGTGCATGCCTTGCGGATATGGAGGCATTATCTACTAGGAAAAAGGTTCATGCGAGCTTATCACGGTAGCTTGGCAAACGCTATTTTAAATAGGTCGTCAGATACTCAGCTAAGCCAAATGGAATGCTTTCCTAAGTGAATTCAATTTTGATATTCGACACGTGAAAGGAAGTGGGAAGTAATTTCCCTTGACTTTATCAGCGGACTGCAGAAACAAAAGGCACAATGATTCGATTATGGTGGTAGTCGATAGACTCGATAAAACTGGCTCATTTCATCTTTGTTCAATCTACCTACGATATAGTGCAAATTGTTGATATCTTCTGAAGGAGATCTTTAGGTTGCATGGTATATCTGACAGTTATTTTAGATTGTGATGTAAATTTTACATCGGCTTGATGCAGAAGATGCTATTTGGTAGTGCAGGGGACGCAAATACAATTTAGTACTAGGTGGATGGGAAAATAGAAAATTAAATCAAGTTTTAGAAGACATGTTGTGCATGTACGTAATGCAACAACCGATGATATGGGAGGAGTATGTTTGCATTTGGTTGAGTTTTCTTACAACCAGTGATATCAAGAATCCCATAAGATGAGCCTTTGAAGCATTGTATGGAGACAAATACCGGAACTCTTATTAATTGGGTAGCCCGGAAAGAAAAAAATATGATGCTTAGGCCGGATATGTTAGAAGAGATGGAACGGGAATTCGGGAAGATTAGATAGAATTTGAAAGCTGACCTGAGAATAGGTAAAGGTTTATGCAAATAGGAAAAGAACCTTTCGGGAATTTGTGGTAGGAGACCATGTGTATGTGAGAATTAAACACAAGAAAAACACTCTCGGGTGGAATGCTTGTGCCAAATTGGCTCAGATTGTGCATACCCTTCAAAATCTTTGAAAGGATAGGACCCGGTGGCTTTATCGGTTGGCACTACCTAGCCATATATTAGTACACAACGTATTTCATGTGTCATTATTGAAGCGTTATGTACACAATCCAGAGCATGTCATACATTGGTAGGTATGCATGTAAAAGTCAACAATGTAATACAATTAGAACAAATTAGTTTCTGATTTAAAGCCAGTTAAAAATTTTGTTGCATGCGGGTAGAATCGAACAACGAGTTCTTGGTAGAACCATAACATATTCTAGATCGGATAGAAATAATGCTCTTGGAACCGGTACATGCTAAGAAAATGAGAACAACTAAGCCACTTGTGCAGAAAATTCTATTAGAGAGGTGCCACGGCACAGGCCATATAACCATAAAGAAAATAACGATACTTCTTGGAATCGAATAGCATAGTTTATCCAAAAATACAAAATGGGAAAACCCTCATAAAAACCCTTCCAATGCTTGGATAAAATCACTACACGAGTCATTTAGAATAGAAAAAGATTGAGTTCTAGCTTGCATGATTTATAACGATCGGAGTTCTAAAACAAATTCGTAAATCGTACAAATTCAAGGTAGGGCCAAGATCGAAAGAAATATAATTAATAATTCCATAATAGAGCTACAGGCTACGTGGAGACGTATGTCCTTGGAAATGAAAACTGCAATAAAAATATGGGGCAACCAAGATGCTAATTTGGAGGATATTGTGAGCATCGGGTCGGGGTTGCGGAGGAGGAAGTCGGGAAGCGAAACCGCCATGAGCGACGAGCGCCGAGAGATGACGCTTGAACACGAAATCCACACCTCCAATGTCCTTGTATCTGTAACAACAATTAACCATTGAGGAAATTACAAAATGGGGTGAAGGACTTTAAAGAAGAATATTGAGCAAAGAAATGACAAACTAACAAACATAAACATTAAAACCCCAACATCTCCACTTACTTGCGAGTCGAGGAGGAGAGGGTATTCTTGGAGCTAATACGAAATTCATCTGTCGAGCTATAACTCAGCTTTAGTAGATATCGAATATATCTAAAAAATAAAACCTAATACAGTGGAATTAAACCATACATTAATTAATGGGATTTGAGTGAGAACGAGAAACAAAGGGTTTTCAATTTAAAAATGAATTCTGGCTCTTGCTTCCATTATAGCTGTGTTCACATAAAAATTATTCCATCGGCAACACCGAATTTATTGGAAGAGCATATTAAGGCAACACGAGGAAGTGCCGGCTCATGGAGCCAAGTCCCGAACTTCGGCGATGGAGAATGACTCTCTGGCGGGAGGTTGAGGTGGGTAGTTATCCTAACATTCCTCCACGGCTAGATCCATCGTTGAATTCGTCGGGAAGGAAAAAATGCTCCGGCACATGTGCCGGAAGGGATGGAGTAGCGGACAATTGGAGATAATCACGTATACGAATGTGGTAGAGATTTTCCCGATGTAAGTTCATACATTTTTAGGTACGGCACCTTGAATTCACAATTAAGCGACGGAGGCTAGTACGATGGCGGCACTGAGGTTAACGTTATTCAATAAAATGTATTAATTAAACCCATTCTCGAGAGGATAGGCGGTAAGAATGAGCGAAATAAATGAGATTGTCTAAAATTCCATAATGCAAACGATGTAAGCCAATTATAATGTATTATATGTGAATAGTTGTGATTTTGTTAATAGATTGAATACGTATTGATGTAGTGTTGTAATGAGTGGGTTTTACTAATGCATCTATGAAATTGTTCACAGTCTTTTTGCATTATGACTAGAGTTAGTAAGAGTATTGTCTCATGGTGATCATTATCTTTTATTTCCTTAATATTAGTATATATATATATATATATATATATATATATATATAGATATATATATTAGTGTGATAGTTGTTACATTGCCTTAATGATAGTTCATGTGTTGCTCCTTTGTGCTCATATGCCATCAGTAACCAATATTTTCAAAATATTGGTATGAGCCTAACCCCATTTTCCACCCATTTTCACCTTTTTTCTTGTCAATTAATGATACCATAAGGTGGAAAATAAAACCAATTAATGTATAACAACAGCTTTATTAGTATGATTATATTAGTATTAATATTACTAATTTTCATTATTATATTACCTCATAAATAAAGTTTATTTTTAAAATATCCCATCAAAATTGTGTGATAATTATTCTCCATTATTAATTTGTAAAGTGAAGTTTGAAAAGACTTATTATTATTATATATATATATAGAGAGAGAAATATATGATAATAATCCAAATTATTAGCCCACCTTTTGCTCATAAAATCTTCAAATCTGATGGTTCATGACAAGTACATACTTCAGCTCTTAGAAAAGATATAGTGAATTTAAAGCTTAATCTATTTTGTAATAGCTTAAAAATTAAAAAATTATATATTTTAAAACTATTTAAAAAGAAAATGTATTCTAAAAAAATTTATAAATTAGTTTTTGAAATTTACAATTTCAATAAAATTATCATAAAATTTAACAGAATTATATTAATCAAATTTTAAGATTTTGAGTGTCAACACATTCTAATGAAAAATAAAAAATTATAAAATTATGAAAAAAAAAAAATTATCATCATAGTAAATATATTTACACGGTCATAGTGAATATATATTTACTATCTGTTATTTTAAAACATGTGATATAACACAAGCTTTTCTCCTATCCATCCATGCATGCCAATATAACAAATCAGGTACCGTTCCAATTTATCATCCATTTGAGTATAATAAATCACATTACTCTTCCAACTCTTACATTGAAAATGGAGCTATGTATCATTTTTTTAGAGTTTTATTTGAGCAATCGTCATAGGACCGAAAAATTCACGCACAGCACATGTTTGACGCAGAAGGCGAGTACCGTCACCGATCAACGTTGGAAAGAAACTCACATTAGGGAAAAAGTTAAATTAAAATTTTGAAAACTTTATTTTATTTAATATTAATGTTTTGTTGTTTTTATTTTTACTGAATATTTATTGATATTTTGAATTTTATAGATTACATAATGTTTTATAATATCGAAAGTCTCAATTAATTTTTTTTATAAATTTTATATAAATATTTCGATTCTTATAATTTTGAAATTAAAAAAAAAATAATAACTATTAAAATGGAAATGGTCATAGATAAATAACTTATTTGACGCGGTAGAATCCCAAAAAATGATATTTAATAACCATTAAATTGTAACAAATAACACTTCTTTCCAAATTTTAATCCAAGCGTTGATATTCTTTGAAATCTTCGGCATAACATACTTTTCCTCAAAAAGTGAAAACATATTTATCACTAAATAGTGGAAGGTAAATGTCAATAAAAATTATTATTATAATTAATTTTCTTTCCAAAGTAAAAATATGTTTATAAATAAAATAGTAGAAGGTTAACGTGAATAATATTTATTATTATTGCTATTTTATTAATTGAAATGAAATTTTTGGAGAATCAATTACTTGATGCATTCGGTGTTACACAAAATATAACTAAAAGATGAATGTAAATAATGTTTTATTTTATTATTATTTTAATTGAAATAAAAATATCTAGAATGAGTGACTTTGAAATATTTGTTTCACTATAATACCATATAAAACTATTTCATAAATTCTAGTTAGAACATAACTTCGAAAACAAATTGTTCACCAAACCATTCATTTAATCTTGATAAAAATTATTGATGTTATTAATATTACTAAGGCTTTAATTTGTAAATTAAATATTTTACTTCGTTAATCTGAATGTAATTTGGATTAAGTGATGATTATGATATGTTGTTAAGACATTAAGGTATTAATTTCTTTTTTTATTTTTTTATTTTAACAATACATGAATTAATTATGTAGTGATTTCCATAAAAGAATAACATAGTCGATGGTCGAAAGTAATTCAAGAGCGAAGTTAGTTGGACGAGAATCGGTTCAAGCAGTTACCCAAACCTCGAGAGTATAAGGCTTAATCCCGGAGAGGTTTGGGGGGTTATGTTCGGTAACTAGAGAAGGAAATTTGTAGAGAAGAATTCATTTTGGTGATAATCGGTGGAATACTCGATTCGATAATTTTTAGAATAGAAGATTGGACAAGGCTTGTCCCGAAGTCTTGAGTAAATTATGTCAACTCGTAAGGCTCGGGCTGGAGCACGGGGGGAGAGATGAGGACGTGATTTCCTTTCTCGAGTAGGGAGGAAAATATTAGTCGGAGAACGAGAAACGTATAAGTTTTCTTCCATGGAACATATTTAAGGTTATGATTGGAATTTAACGGTTTAAATATGCTTTAATTGTGAGTAAAATAGGTTCGGTGAATGTTCTCTTTAATGAAAGAGAGTTAGTATTGATTTTTAATTTATTTTACGACGAAGTTAGACAAGAAATCGTTAACTTAGAACCCTTGAGGAGAAGGTCACGGTTGATCATTTCCTACAAATTTGTGTAAACACGGACGAGAATAGTCAAACCATTTTCGAATTAAAAAACTATGGAAAATGGAATTAGGAATAGAATTTTTAAACTTAAAGAAAGATGTTTAGAAGACAACTAGAGTATAATAAATTCTTACCATTTACATAGTTAGAGAAATTAAAATATCATTAATTTTAAAACAAAAAGAGCTGAGAGAATAGAATTTCACTAATCCAAAATGGTAAAAGCATTCTACGTATGCAGTAGAACTAAATAGAATCGACCAAAATATTTAACGATAACATTTAAAAGCCTTGTATAACTCATTACGGAATAGAAAAAGAAAAGAAATATAGAATCTTCATGTCGCTTGAGAGAAAGGTAGAATTTTACTAGTACAACATAAAATACTACACATACGAGGAAGGAAGATATAGAGTTTATTCACTGGCACATTAAGCGAGTACGATACAGAATGTATATGCATATGAATATTACTATCTTTTATACATATATCCTAATTAAATGGAACTAATATAGACAACATTTAAACCCAAAAATTCACATTGATTAACAATGGGAATCATAGATTAATGTTGGAGGAAGACTCTTTCCTTTACGATCTTGAATCTTAAGGAAGTACGCACGAGTTTAAGATAAACATAAGAATAAGACAAGTAAAATTCATGCTTAAATAAAATCAATAAAACGTATTCTGGAAGGTAATTTTAAACCCTGGACAAAACCGCAATCTTATATGAAATATGATTTGGGAAAAATTATAATTTATAGGCGAAGCCTAGAATAAAAAATGTTAGTATACAGTATCCGTCATTAGAAAACTAAGACGTTAAAACCTATAAACCCCCTCAAGTTCCGGTTAAGAGGTTTGGCCAAGAACGAGGGTTAGCATTCTTAAAAATAACAAGCTAAGATTGAATACATTTGTAACGGGACGAAGTTCTTCTACGATGTTATATAGATTGGTGACCAAGAACCTTCTGACAAGTATGGTACCTCATAGCGCCGGTGAAGAATAGTTAGAATATTTCCATAGACAAGCTGCGAAGGAAACACAAATGTCATTATGTCAAACCACGAGCTTACACCAATCATTGAGAGATGGTAAGGATAAATAACAAGTTTCAAGTCGGAAGGTTAAGAGACCAAATTTATAAATTAGATAAAGACTCACCACTTCAAGGTTTGACGGAACATGCGAAGCAACTTGCAAGTGTAGCCTTTGGAAGAATTTAACCAAAATTGAATTATTTAATAGCCAAAAACCTCAATGCAAAGGATTAAAGGCAATGAGAAGAGTGCACCTTGAATCCTCACAGGTAGCGTGGAGGAAGGGGTGGAGTACTCAACCATGGAAATCTTCATGGGTATTACGGTGGCCCTAATATAAACAACTCCAAAATATAAAGAATTCATTGAAATGATTAACACTAGGAATTTGTGTATGAAGTGGTCTGAGCCGAAGATGAAGAATAATAGTTTCCTAAAATTGTAATTGTTATCTCGAGAACTACAGAGTAACTAGGAGACTTACCACCGCAACTAGAAGTCGAAACTTTGAAACGCCATAAAAACCTTGGAGGGGTTTTGCCACGGAAGGCGATGTCATCTCTTCCATGGACGAAAGGCAAGATTTCTCGGGTGTGAGAATCGGTTGGGGTGGGGTAGCTCATCCCGAAACCCTAAACCCCGCTCCCCGCATCGGATTTCGGACGCGGCCGATCGATGGTGGAGGAGATTAACGCATTTCCACCTTAAGGTCGATGGCCATTCTCTTGATCTTTATTTTACGATAATTTCACATTGATTAGCATTAAAAAAATATTGGATTTACTACGCAAGGTAGATAACTTATAAAGCGAGATTAGGTTGCAATTCATTGTAATTATTGTGAGTGATCATTTAAGTTGGATTAAACCATAGGAAAAAATTCCTCTAGAACCACAGAGACGGAGTAACAACAGAATAATCTTATTAATAACCATAGAATTTAATCCTTAATGATGAAAGGTCGATCTATTTGGACAGTACTTAGGTTCATTTTTAAGTTGAAAATTATTGTGTGTATAATGTAAAAGAAAGTATATACGTGTAAATGTGTATAGTGGTAAATAAAAATGTGTTTTGTTGATAAGTGTTACATATGATTAGGATTAAGTAGGACTAAAAACGTTATAAATTAATTTTTTTTAATGATTTTAAGTGTTGAATGTTACAAGTGGTATCGGAGAGTAGCATTTACACGCGGGACCTATGTAGATAAACTAAAAAGTGTAAGTTATGTATCTTTGATGCACGGAAAGAAAGAAAAAGTTAACGAGGATATTATAGAGAGGGCCAAACTACAATGACCCCGAACACTAGTGAAATGACAGGCAATTAATCTTGAGATGTGGATTGATGAGTGTGGATCAGCACACCACGACAAACAAGTGGCTTGTTGGAGGAACAACAGCACGAACTAGCATTCTACTAAGTAATCTGGAAAGATCTGAAAATGGTGAGGTTGGTAATGATGCGTGTTTGATCTACGATAATAGGAGAGGATATTAAAGAACTCTCGGATAAATAGAATCAAGGAATGTAACGGCCAGCCACTAATGGGGACATGCAAAGAAGGAAATGATCAACCAAAGAAAGAGACCATACCTATTTGATAAAATGGAAATGGAGTTAGTCTCGGTAGTAATAGAAATAAAGCTTCTGATAGGGGTTGGAGTCGAGATAACGTGTTAAGTCAGGAAAAGTTAAAATATAGAAAATTGGAACTTCTGAAATTGGGTGAAAAAAGAAAACCACCTACGTTTGATGGAGTAGAGGAAGAGGTAGCTTTGTTGTGGGTTGATAAATATGAAAAAGTATTTCAAGTTTACAAATATAGTTGTAATCTTAAAGCCCCGAATTGGCCATTTATTAGTTGAGGAGAAGGCTACACTATGGTGGGAGAAGTGAAAAATTCCCGCGAGTATAGATGATCGGGACGTGACTTGGGATTCGTTCCGCGTGATGCCCCAAGGATAAGTGCCATGGCAGATGACTTTGTGATGAAAAATCTAGAGATTTCCATGACTTAAAGCTAGGACAAATAATGATGGATGAGTACATAACCAAATTCCTTCCATACTACATATGTTCCTTCTTCAAGGAAGAAAAGGAAAAGTACAACGGTTCATGAGTAGTTTTCTGATTCATATGAAGGAGAGAAATTCGAGTTTCGAATCCCAAAACCTGGACGAGGCAATCCCGGAGCGAGATGTACTGTCAATGACTAAAGAAAAAGGAGAAGCGAGGGTAAAAAGTTGGCTAACCAAGAAAGAACATAAGGGCGGCTGCGGTTTCAAGAAAAACATAACCATTAATTTCAAGAGTTACCGGAAGCTGGAGGTTAGCCAAAAAATTTGGAAGGAACGATCAAAGAATTAGATGGCATGTGGAAGTAAACCCACAGAGAAACGAAAACCGAGATCGAAACCTGAAATCGAAGCCACCCCTCTACGGTGATGGGGGTGTGGTGAGGCAATTTATAAATTATTACACATTGAGAGGAGCGGTGGTTACCAACTTACGGGAGGCCTCAACAATGGGAAGTGCTATTTATGGGCATGTACAGAATCAATGCATCACGGAATATCGGCGGAAGCGGTTACTAGCAATGATGATATAATTGGAAGATGAAATTACTATCTCAACTTTGTTCCTATTTTGTTGGGCCAGTGCAATTTTAAGCTATATAAGTCCCAAATTATTAAAGATTTGTAGAATTGCGAGTCAAGATTAATCATGCATTTTGGTACAGTGGCCATGGGAGTAAAAGAAACGTTTGTGCTAAGATTTCGAATTGTGCCTAGAAATTGGTGAACATGACTAACTATAGACCTGAATATATTAACTTTGGGATCTTATGACGTGCTACTTGGTATGGACTAGTTGGAGAAGCAGACATTGGTAAGAATATAAGGAAGAACTATATTACGAAGGCAAGATGGAACCCGTGAAATTTAAAAGGTATAAAAGAAACCTCTGTAGTTAGATACGATTACAACATCTCAAATGGTGGCAGTGCATGAGGAAAGGATGTCGGTTATATGCCATCCAAGTGGCTTTACAAATTCCAAGAAAAAGGCTCCAATGATGAAGAAGCTTATTCCAATAGTGCAAGAGTTTATGGACGTATTTCGAGAGGAAGTCTTGGAAACACCACCTGAAAGGGATATATATTTCCTATTGAATTGTTACCTTGGAGCATCACCAATTTCAAAGGACACCATAACGAATGAGCGTACGGAATTGCGAGCTAAAGATGCGGTTACAAGAACTATTTGATAAAGGGTATATCCAACCAAGTGTATCTTCTGGGGAGCACACATGTTTATTTATGAAGAAGAAAGACGAGTTATTATTGTGTACGCTGGATTGTGACTCGATAAATTGAGTTAAAAATAGATACCTCTACCACGAATTTATGATCTGTTTGATCAGTAAAGGGCTAATATTCTTAAAATATATCTAAGGTCGGGATACAATCAGTTCGTATAAAGAATGAAGACATTTATAAAGCGCCTTTCGTACAGTACGGATTACTTACGAGTTTGTGGTGTTACCATTCGAATTGACTAACACACCAACAACCTTTATGAGCGTGCATGGTTTATTTCACCCCCTTTACGGATGCAATTGTGTTAATATTCATTGATGACATTTTAGTTTATCCCAAGAATGTAGAAGAGAATAAAGAGCACTTAGGAATAGTGCGGAAATGCTACGGAAGCATCAGTTGTAACACGCTAAGTTTGGCAAAGTGTAATTTCTTCAAGGAAGAAATACGATTACCTTGGTCATGTTATTTACCTTAGGAATCACAGTTGACCCGGAAGAAGAAAATCAAAATGATTATGGAATGGAAGATACCCAAAATGTGGTAGACATCTAATCCTTTATGGGTTTGGCCGGTTATTATCCCAGGCATTTTATTGAAGATTTTAAAATTACTTTCCCAATTACTTCTTTACAAAGGAAAGGAAAAATATTTAAATGGAAGAAGGAATGTCGAAACGGTTTGAAGAGTTGGTAAGATTGTGACTACGGCTCAATATTAAGGGTAGCGGATCCCAATAAAGAATTTGAAGTTTACATATATGTGTAAAGAGAAGGATTTGGGAGCAGATTTTGTCACAAGAAGGTAAGTTTGTTGCACATGAATCACGAAAAATAAAAAGGCATTAGCGGCGATATACTCGACATGATTTGAAGGCATGTGATAGTGCATGCACTCAGTATGGAGGCACTACTTACTTGGAAAAGTTGTACTCGGGGTAGTCATAGTAGCTTAACTAGTTATTTTAAGCAAGTTGACCTTAATTCTCGCCGAGTAGTCGAATACCTTCTGAGAGCAAGTTTTACATTCATAGGCGGCATGTGAAGGGAAAGGAGAATATAGTAGTTGACACGTTAAGTAGGAAGTTTCATGGTGTTTGTGAAATTTTGTCTCTTTAATCGGAGTTGTTGCAAATTCTCGGAAAATAAAAGTAGAAGGTAGAAAAACATCCTGAATACCGGTTGTATGGCATCTGTGGAGGAGCTCATAAAACAAGGAAAATATATATGACTATGAAATTAATATAAATGGGATGTAACTTTCAAGAAGAAAGTTTTTGTTTCCAAAACGGAGAATGGAGTCGTAGGAACTAACTCTAAATGAGCATCGAAGTAACTACTCTAGGCATCCAGAGTATTAGAAAATGTAACAAAAATTAGAAAGAACTACCTGCGAGGTATGAGAAGAGACATTGTAAAATATCTAAACAAGTGTTTAGAATGCCGGCAAGTGAGAGTGGATACGGGCACTAGGCGGGAGGCAGTGTAGCACATGCAAGTACACAGTGGGAAGTGATGATCTCTTTAGACTTCATCACTAGCTTACCAAGGTTAAATAAGCATAATGATTCTATAATGGTAGTGGTGGATCAATTAAGTAAAGTAGCACATTTTATGCCAGTGCGGTCCACTTATAAGATGGTGCAAATAGTAGATATATTCATGTAGAGATCTTTCGACGCATGGTATCCCAAGGTGTCATATGCGGCGGGGATTTGAAATTCCGCTATTATAGAAAAACGTTATTTATAGGATTGAGGAACTCAAATTAATTTCGGCTACCTACTACCATCCACGGACGGACGGACAAACGGAGAGAGTCGATCGGTTACGGAGGATATGTTACACATGTATGTGATGCAACAACTAACTAGGTGGGAGAATATCGCACCTAGTGGATTTTATACGACAACGGATATCAATAATCCCTTAAGATGAGTACGTTTCGAATATTTATATGAGTACACGATACGAGAACACCTATTAGTGGAGTAGCCTGGAAACCAAGTTGATGCTTGGGCCCAAATGTAAGCTAAAATGGAGTTAAGTAAAAGAAAATCATACAAAATTTGAAGGAAACTTAGAATAGACAAAATTTGTATGCAGATAAAAAAAAGGACTTACTATGAGTTTGGGGAGTGGGAGACCATGTGTACGTAAGGATCAAGCGAAAAGTACTTGAAGGTGGGCCTCTTGCACCAAGTTGGCTCCCAGTTGGTCACCCTTTCCAAATATTGGAAAGGGTAGGACCCAAAGGAAAGACTAACGATTGGCCTTGCCTAGTTATATTAAATGTGCCCCACAAAATCTTTCATGTATCATTATTAAAATGACACATACCGGCCAAAGCACATAATCCACTAGAAAAAAGTATTCATGTAGGATATGAATACAAGACTTGATTAAAAATCTTTAAAATTTATGAAATAATTCAAGTTTGTTGATTGCATTTCGAACCGGGCGGCGAATTACGGTCAAGCCTCGGTAATCAATCGGAGAAATCATGCTGCGGAAACGAGCCATCACAGGGTTAAAGTGCGAGTGGAAGCTCTTTGGCCAATTGACTATCTGGAAGAGTTGAAGGCTTTGTTCGGGAAGCATACCCTAAAATATTTGCTAGAGAAGAATGAGAACACGGGACGGTGTTCACTTCCAAGGGGAAGTTGTAACGGTGGCTTAAGTGCTAATTGATGATTATGACATGTTGTTAAGACATTAAGACACTAATTGTTTTTATTTTTTTTTATTTTTTATTTTATTTTATTTTTTAACAATACATTGAAGCGAGAAATTAATCTTGAATAAATTAATTATAGAAGTAATTTCCATAAAAGAATAACAATATTGATGGTAAAAATTAATTCAGCAACGAGAGTTAGTTCGATAGAATCGGTTCAACAGTTACCCAACCTATAAGGATAAAGGCTTAATCCCGAGTGAGGTTTGGGGGTTATGTTCGATAACTAGAGAAGGAAATTTGAAGAGAAGAATAATCGGGCGGTGATAACCGATGGAATACTACGATTTACGATAATTGTTTAGAATAGGCGGGATTGGACGTCCCAAGTCTCTTTCATTAAGTCTTGTCAACTCATAAGGGTCATACTTGGAGCGGGGGGAGATACGAGACGTGATTGCCTCCTCACCGAGACCAGGGAGAAAAACATCGATTAGAGAATTAAACAGAATGTTCTACCACATGGAACATATTTAAGGTTATGAATGGAATTTAGGTTTAAGTTTGAGATACGAAGAAAATTCAGTGTGTACACAATTGTGAGTAAAATAGGTTCGACAAATGAATGTTCTCTTTGACATAAAGACGATTACTATTGATTTTTAAAATTTATTTTAAAATCAAATTTAGACAAAAGCCGTTAACTTAGAACACTCGAGGAGAAGGTTACGAGTTGATCATTTCACAGAATTTGTGTAACGAAGGGGATAGAATGGTTCGACCATTTTGAGGTTTAAAAACTATGGAAAATGCATTAGGAATTAAATTTTTAAACTTAAAGAAGGATGTTTCGAAAACTGACGAAGTATAATAAATTCTTACCATTTTTATAATTCGAAGGAAATTAAGCTATCATTAATTTTAAAACAAAAAAAACATGAGAGAATAGAATTTCACTAATACAAAATGGTAAAAGTATTCTCTGTGTACGAGTACAATCCAATAAGAATCGACCCAAATATTTAACGATAACACTTCGCATGTATATAATAATTAGAATAGAAAACAAGAAATAAATATAGAAGCTTCTGTGTACGTAAAAAAGGTGAGAATTTTACTAGTACGACGCAAAATACTACATACAAGGAAAAAGGAAGATATAGAGTTTGTTATTATTGTTAAACGAGTACATTTTGGAATGTATGAATATGAATATTCTGTCTTTTATACATATAGTCTAATTAAATGGAACTAATATAGACAACATTCAAACCCAACAATTCACATTGATTAACAATAGAATCATAGATTAATGTTGGAGGAAGACTCCTTCCTTTACGGTCTTGAATCTTAAGGAAGTACGCACGGTTAGATAACTGCAGAATAGACAAGTAAACTTCATGCTTAAATAAAATCAAGAAAAACGTATTTTACGGAAGGTAATTTAAACCAGGAAAAACCATAATATTATACAAAATATGCTTTTAGGTAACCCTTTATAATTTATAGGCCGAAGTACGAGAATAAACATGTTCAAGTATAACTATCCTGACATGGGAGAAACTAAGACATTCTAAAACATATAAACCCGTCTGAGTGTAATTGAAGGTTCGGCCAAGAATGAGGTTAAAATTCTTAAATATCAACAAGCTAAAATTTGAACTAACTCCATAGCGGATGAAGTTCTTACGCAACGTTATATACATTAGTGACCCGAACCTTACAGCCAAGTATGGTGCACAGGTAGCACTAGTGAAGAAAAGTTAAATATTTCCACAGCCAAGCTCGAAAGAAATTTCAAATGTCAACGTGTCAAACCATGAGCTTACTGCTGATCAGGCTAAGAGAGGTAAGGATAAATAACCGAGTTTCGAAACTCACCTTGGGGTTTAGGCATGAAACATGTGAAAGCGCAAGTGTAGCCATCGGAAGAACGTAACCAAAAACCGAATTATTTAATAACCAAAAACCTAAAATAAAATGATTAAAGCATAAGTCACAACACCTTGGAATCCTGCGGAAGCCACGTGGAGAGGATGGAGTACTCAATAGCAGAAATATTCATGGGTATTATAGTGGCCATTTAACATAAACAACTCGAATATAAGAATTCATTCGAAATGATTAACAAGGTATAACAATGAAGCGGTGCAAAGCACAAGATAGAAGAATACAATATCTTAAAAATGTAATTTTTTATCTCGGGAACTACGATAACTAAGGAGGCCTATCCTGCAGGCGAAGGTCGAAACTCTACAACACCATAGAAACATTGGAGGGTTTTGCCTGAGAGGCGGTAACCATCTTAAAATTAGACGGCGAGATTGCTTGAATTGACGGGGAAGCGGTTAGGGTGGGAGGTCATTATCAAAAACCTTCAGCCATCACACCATCGGATTTCGGACAAGTTGGTCGACGGTGAAGGAGATTAACACATGTCCACCTTGAATGATGATAGCTCCATGATGTTTTTTACGATAATTTCACAGATTTGATTAGCATTAAAAAAATACAAGATTTACTAGTGCGAAATTGGATAACTTATAAGCAAGATTGGGTTGCCAGAAGTTTTATGGTATTTTTGATCATTTAAGTCGGATTAAACCATTGACACATGCCTCGAGACCCCAGAGACAGAATTAACCTTAGAATAATGTGTATTAATAACCATATAAATTTAATCCTTATGCAAAGAAAGGTCGATCTATACGGATAGTATCATGAGGTTCATTATTAAGTTGAAAATTATTATGTGTATAATGTAAAAGAAACTATGCGGTAAATGTGTGTAAGCGGTAAATAAAAATGTGTTTTGTTGATAAGTGTTAGATGTGATTAGGATTAAGTAGGAGTAAGAAACGTTATAAAGTAATTTTATTTATTTTATGATGTCGAGTCTTTAAGATATTCTGAAAAGATTTATTAGTTATTTGCAAATTAAATAATTCTTATTAATAATTAAGTAATAAAATTATTCACTCATATATCTAACATATTTAATTTAATTTGACTTTACCTTTGTCTTGTTGCAGAAAATAAAATATTTTTAATTCTAATTAAGTATTAGCAATCCTATTGAAAATAACAATATGATGAAATATTATATAAATTTGAAATTTAAAAATATGATATTATATAAATTATAATATTTTGAATCAAACTTAATAAATATTTACCAATAAAAATTTAAAATAAAAAATTCTAATCATTCATCACATTTTCCGGATAAAAAGACAAAATAGTGTGTAGTTCGAAACGGGTTGGTTCCAAAATATATTATGTGATTTCCTCAAAAATTTATAATTAAAACAAAATAGTGTGCTTACCGAAGCCATTCTTCAAAATTGATTTTTTTTAGAAGCCATTTGTCCCACGGCTAAATTTTAGAGCGAATGAATTACCGAAATATAATAATGTAGACTAATTCTATTAACCAACTAATCTACAAATATGTGAAAACATTTATCTTATTTTTAATTATCAATTTTTTTAGATAAAAATTTTGGAGGTAAAAAAAATGTATATTTGAGAGATTTGAAATATATAATTTATATTATCTAAAATATATTTTCGAATGTATAATTGGATTTAATGATCCTAAAATTTAATGGACATTTGAATTGTGTGGATATGAACTTAAACTTACAATCATAACAAGTATTTATGATGTGAGTCTTGCTAAAAGAAAATTTAACTAGTAGGTACTAGTTAAAAGACAAATTATTATTTTTACTATTGGAAAAATACCAGAGATATTGTTTTGAATTAAAACCAGGAATTAATTATGTTAATGAAATTTTATTAAAAGAGGATTTAAAAATAAAAAGGAAATCTTTTAAAAAGCTGATGGTAAAAATTTTTCTAGAATAGGAGGTGGTTGGGCAGTTAGGAGATACAGTTACTCACCCCTTGAGGATAAAAAGTGAATCTTGGAAAGGGGTGAGGGTTCTGAAATTCTTGGAAGAGAGGGGAAAGCATTTTTTTTTGAGTTGGAAGGATCAAGTGGAAAAAATTGCTTCTGAACTCCATTGAATGATCGAACTTCACTGTTGGTGACTAGATTGGCCTTCCAGAGGTCACAGCAGAGGTATCTCCACTGATAACCCGTGGCACCGTCCATATTTCTGGAGCTTGGGGGAAGTGGAGGATGTCATCGCCTCCCTTGAAGGTTGGGAGGACATCAACTAAAAGGAAAGAATTCTCTAACCAGATAAGTATATTCTGCGAGTTTGTAAATCAGCAATGTCTATAGGTGTTCTATAAAGATAAGTAGATAGACTGTTAAGTAAGCCTCAGAGTAATACTGTTAAATAGATGTATACGTGTATGTGTTTGCAATAGCAAGAATGATGCTTTCTGAGTAAACCCTTGTAGGGCACGGCTAAACAGAAGTTTCTTTGAGTTCGGCATGAAATTAGAACAATGATTTAAAAGTACCTGTAGTTGAAATTGATGTAACTATTCTCTGTTACTGTTAATATGTCGAGAATAGTAAGTAAAGTTCTGTGTTAATCTAAAGCAGAATACGAAAGGTTACTTATGCATATACCATGTATTCATTCTTTCTTAAATAGTAAACTTTGAAAGGCATTACTGTAGGCTTAAATAGACTTCAGCAAACAATTTACTTGTCAAATAGAAACCATCGAAATATTTGATGCAGAGAAAATATACAGGTAACATTTCAAAACTATCTATGTAAATTTTGAATGAAATACTTGTAGAGAAAGAGTATAAGCTCTAGCGACACTGAATTTAGAGAAGGAAAAACAACAACAATTCCTTGTTACCTGACCTAAGGGTTAACAGAGGAAATGCTTGTGAACAATAAACTATTAAACTGCTAAACTCAACTTATTAAGATAGAAGAAGCGTGGCCATAACTACCACGGCTCTACAGGAAAGAAAAACAAACGATAATCCGAGCTTTTGCTTATAAACGAACAGTAGAAGGAGAAATCCTGTCATGATATAGTTATTGTAGAACTTTAACTGAAAACGAAACTAGAATCATAGAAAGAAATTCCATAGCGAAACAGGAACCCGAATTGAGAATTTGCATGCAATATAACACATAACTATAAAGGAGACTAATACAGTAAACCGGAGAGGTTATAGGGGCAAATGTTCAAAGTTATAGAAATATCCATTATCAACAATAATGAAAGAGCTTGCATAAGCTGACTCGCTTATAAGCGCATGCAACCATTGAAAAACTGTATAATGTGCATAACTTACATAATAACCAGGTCGAGAGGTAACTCCGACTCATTTAACAAATAGAAAAGAAATAGCTAAAGATTATAACTGTGGTATATCGGAATGTATCTATTAGTATTTATGGACTGAACCCCAGATGACATCGGTCTGCAGATGGGCAACGACAGAGCAAGCCAAGAATAGAGTAGCCTCACGGTTTGAGCCGTGCCAAACTTTAATCGACAAGGGTTCGAAACAAAAGCGAATCTGTGAACCCGATGGACAGATTGAGGAGGAGAGCACCCTGGATGGGTTAAATACCTGTGCAGTAGGGGCACCCTCTTATTAGATGCAACTCACATGATTTCGTCGATCCCGAAAACGTTAAACCCGATGAGAGGATAGTGTCACGGCATACCTGCAAACAAACATAACGGTTAAGCGCTCTATATGCCCAAAGGAGTATGGGAAAATCCCATTAATAAACTGACAGTGACTATTTTCTGAGAAGGAGAATACCTGACAAGAGAACAAGAACCTTTCCTTTACCTGGAGCATTAACATGGAGATAGGGTTTAGATATACTGATTAAAACAGAAGTAGGCAGAGAAGAACTCTTCTGAGCATGAATGGCAACGAAAAGAAAGGAACGGTTCCTTACTATCGTTCTGAGGAATGAGGGCGCTGCTTTGGAAAGCATCTGTCAGCTGGTTAAAGCTGCGATAGGGTGGCCTATGCGTGGAAACCCTGCAGGAGATGCATACACCAGTAAACCAGTTAATAAGTTAAACAAAAAAAATGCAAATACCTGATAGCAGAAAGTAAATAGGATCGATTGCTTGCAAGAAAGAAGAAAAACGTTGGTTTTCTACCTCGTACCGCGAACTTGTTTAATAAAATCCAGGGTGGAATTTGCTAGGCACATCCTCTGGATTGTAACTGTAAGTCTTGGAGACATTGAGCACCAAACAGGCTACCAGAGAGCTCCGAGTCGGCATACTGCCGGTGATAGCCATGGGAATGACAATGGGAATGGCACCGCCAAGTCTGGCGGGGGTATCAATCTGCCGAAGACGACGGGATCCACCACTGGATGGAAACAATGAGTGGAATTTCCAAATGGCGTCAATGCTTATCCCGAGAGATCTGAGAGTAAACCCACATTAAAGCTCGCATGCAGATCGCTTGCCACCTCACACAAAACCTTGGGTTAATCACGTGGAGGAGACCCATTACGGGTATGATCGTAATATCAGAGTTAAAGCGATCACGTCGAGGTGTTAATGCGCAAAGGTTTGTAGTATAAGAGGGTTAAACAAGACTTCAGTATTGACAAATAAACAACCATGCGAAACCTTGTAACCTGTGTATGTTATGTTCGTTGTTTATAACATAATTAAGGTTTGATAATTTGTATAATAGCTATGTGTACCTTTGTAAGTTATGATTTATAATCACGATATAGCTCATGAATCCGATTGAAGGTTTGAGTACTGTCGATACAATAAAGATTTACTTCCTGTTTTATTAGGATATAGAGTTAAAGTTATCATTTCTTGGAATAGTAAATTATGTACATAAAAAAAATAAATTTGTTATGTAGAATGTATGTGACAAGTGGTATCAAAGCCAGTTACTACACTGGCAACCTAAGCATCTACTAACAAAGCTGTGTGTGTATTAGTGCACTGAGAAGAGGAAGGAATATGAGGGAAGATATAGCATCTCAATCACAACCAAACGAGACCCAAGGTCCAACAGTTATGGACCCAGAGATGTGGGTCCAACTAACTGTGGAACAACATCAAAAAACGAGTAAGTTGCTGGAAGAACAGCAGCAACAAACTGTTTTCCTGCTAAACACTGTACAGCAGTTACAGGAGGAGATGATGAGAGTCTGAAAGGACAATGAAAAATTGTTGCAAGACCAGGAAAAGATCCTGAAAAGTATATCAGATAAACAAAATCAGGAAATGCAACAACCCAGTGCGGAAAATGAACTATCAACAGAAGCAGAGGACCAGCAAACCAGAAATAACACCACTGGAAAGACTGAAAAGAGTTACTCTCACAGGAGCAAAAACTATAATAACGATGAAGCAGAATCAAAAAATCTGTCTGATCAGCAGGACCATAAGAGGCAGAAATTTGAACTGCAGGGGGAGTTCCGCAAGATTAAGCCACCAATGTTAGATGGCGAGGCGGAGGAGGCAGCGGAAGCATGGTTGATTAACATCAATAAATATTTTCAGGTATATGAGTATAGTAGCAATCTGAAAGCCCGATTGGCTATATATCAGCTGCGAGAGAAAGCCACCCTGTGGTGGGAGGAGGTTAAAAATGTTCGCAGCATTGATGAGCGAGACATTACCTGGGAATCATTCCAGCAGTACTTCAAGGATAAATATCTAACGGAAAGATTCTATGATGACAAAGCTAAGGAATTCCACGATCTTCGGCTGGGTCAAATGACTATGGACGAGTATGTCACAAAATTTACTTCACTGTTATGCTATGTACCATACCTAAGAGAGGAAAAGGCCAAGGTACAGAGATTTATGAGTAGTTTTCCTACTTCCATGAGGGAAAGAATAGAGTTTGTTAACCCCCAAACAATGGATGAAGCTATCCGAAAAGCACGCATGTGTTACCAGCAGTTTAAGACCAAAGGGGATGGTGGAAAGGGTTGGTAGCTCAAGAAAAATCAGAAGAATTCCTCTACTTTTAAAAGCAGCAAAAGCAACCACTTTAAAGGGGTAGGACGGAACGTTGGCAGCAAACATTTTAACAGGAACCATCAAAGGATCAGGTGGCCAACTGAAGAAAAACCCACAGAAGCATCAAGCAAACCAGAGCAAGGGCAGAATTCTAAGCCTCCCCTACAGTGTTGGGGCTGTGGGGAAGCACACTACTATAAGAACTATCCACAACGGAAAAAGAATGAGTCTGTGGCAAACTTGCAGGAAGCATCAACAGTGGGGGACGTGGCGCGGAATATACCACATATAAACGCAGCGTTGGAGGATCGACAGGCTGACTTTCAACCCACAATGATTGAACTGGAAGGTACTATACTTTCTAAACCTGTCTCGATTTTAGTAGATCCTGGAGCTAGTTTAAGCTATGTAAGTCCTAAATTAGTGGAGATGTGTAAGTTGAAAGAGCAGAGGTTTAAAAACTCCTGGTTAGTTCAACTAGCCACCGAGGCAAAACGCAAAGTGACTGTGAAAATTGCTGATTGCATACTGGAAGTTGCAGAACAGCAACTGCAGGTAGACTTAAATATTCTACCATTAGGTTCGTATGATGTATTACTCGGAATGGACTGGCTAGAAAAACACTGGACTTTAGTGGACTGTAAGGAAAAGACCATTTATTATAGAGCACTAGATGGTACGCGTAAGGAAATTAAAGGAATTAAAAAGCCTGTGCAATTACACCCCATAACAGCATCTAAGTTAAGCAAGTGTATCCGAAAAGGATGTCAGATGTACGCAATTCAAGTAGGGTATGTTGAATCTAAGGGAAAAGCAGCAGACATAAAAGACATTCCTATAGTACAGGAATTCCTAGATGTGTTTCCAGAAAACATTCCAGGGTTGCCGCCTAAAAGAGATATTGATTTCACTATCGAGTTGCTACCCGGAGCCTCCCCTGTGTCAAGAGCACCTTACAGAATGAGTATACCAGAATTAACAAAGTTAAAGATGCAGCTGCAGGAGCTATTAGATAAGGGATATATCCGCCTAAGTGTGTCACCTTGGGGAGCACCAGTCCTCTTTGTTAAAAAGAAGGATGGAACCTTACGTATGTGTATGGACTACCGACAACTCAACAAGCTGACAGTTAAGAATAAGTATCCTCTACCCAGAATCAATGATTTATTCGATCAGGTGAGAGGAGCCAAAGTGTTCTCCAAAATAGATTTGAGGTCTGGATATCATCATATTCGAATCAAGGATGAGGATGTTTTAAAAACAACATTCCACACCATGTATGGGCATTATGAATTTGTGGTGTTGCCTTTCGGATTGACAAATGCACCAGCAACCTTTATGAGGTTGATGAATGGAATTTTCCATCAGTTTCTAGATCACTTTCTATTGTTTTTCATAGATGAAATTTTGATCTACTCAAAGAGAGAGGAAGAACATAAGGAGCTTCTGAGAATAGTATTGGAAATATTGAGGAATCATCAGCTGTACGCTAAATTCAGCAAGTGCGATTTCTTTAAATCAGAGATCCAGTATTTGGGTCATGTAGTGATAGCTGAAGGGATAGCAGTGGACCCCGAAAAGATTAAAACTATCATGGAGTGGAGAGTACCACAGAATGTGGCAGATATCAGATCGTTTATGGGTCTGGCCGGATACTACAGGCGGTTCATCAAAGGGTTTTCTAAGATTGCCTATCCTATTACATCGTTACAAAAGAAAGGAAAAATTTTCAAACGGATGGATGAATGCCAGAACAGCTTTGAGAAGCTGAAGCAGCTCTTAACCACAACACGAGTGCTGAAAGTTGCTGACCCCAGCAAAGACTATGTGATGTGTACGGATGCCAGCAAGGAGGGAGTTGGTGCAGTGTTAAACGCAAGAAGGCAAGGTAATAGCCTATGAATCCAGGAAATTGAGAGAACATGAACAGAAGTATTCAGCTTATGATCTAGAACTCACAGCCGTCATGCATGCTCTCTGAATGTGGAGGCATTATTTACTGGGCAAAAGGTTCGTACTTAAAACAGACCATAGCAATTTGACTAACTATTTTAAGCAGGCGGATTTAAACTCTAGGCAAGCAAGATGGAATGCCTTTTTGAGTGAGTTTGACATGGAAATACAACATGTTAAAGGAAAAGAAAACCGAGTTGCAGATGCCCTGAGCAGGAAATTGCATGGGATTTATGCAATGTACTTCAGCCAACCGGTAAGCCAGTTGTCGGAGCAATTGAGAGCAGAAGCACGAAAGGACCCAGAATACAAGTTTATATCGCAGCAGATGGAAGCGGATGAAGAGCAAGGTAAGCCATCTAAGTATGGGAGCAATGAAGAACAAATGTTAACTTTTCGCGGAAGAACTTTTGTTCCTAACCGTGCAAGTCTCAAGGAGTTAATCCTAGACGAGTACCATCGCAGCAATTATGCTGGCCATCCCGGCTACCAAAAGATGCTTTCGGCAATTAGAAAGATATATTATTGGCCAGATATGCGCAGAGACATCGCGGAATATTTAAGCAAGTGCTTAGAATGCCAACAGGTTAAAGCAGAGCATCAGCACCCAGCGGGGCTACTACAGCCCATACCCATCCCTGAATGGAAATGGGAGGTGATCTCTTTGGACTTCATTACAGGTTTACCTCGAACAAGGAAACAGAATGATTCAATAATGGTAGTGGTGGACAGACTAAGTAAATCTGCCCATTTCATACCTGTGCAATCCACTTACAAGACAGTGCAGATTGCAGACATATTTATGAGAGAAATTTTCAGGTTGCATGGTATACCCAAGACTGTGATTTCAGACCGGGATGTTAAATTTACCTCCGCACTTTGGAAAACCCTGTTTTCAGGTTTAGGTACCCAAAACCACTTCAGTACTACCTATCACCCTCAGACGGATGGGCAGACAGAACGGGTAAACCAAGTTTAGGAGGCTATGCTACGCACGTATGTGATGCGGCAGCCAACTAAATGGGAGGATTACCTTCACCTAGTGGAGTTTGCATATAACAACGGATATCAGGAGTCTCTAAGAATGAGTCCCTTCGAAGCGTTATATGGACGAAAGTGTCGTACACCAATTAACTGGAGTAGTCCAGAGACAAAATTAATGTTGGGACCAAAAATGTTAGTTGAGCTAGAAGCGGAAGTAAAAAGAATAAGGCAGAATTTGAAAGCCGCTCAGGATCGACAAAAGGTCTTTGCAGATAAGAAAAGATCTTATCGCAAATTCGGAGTGGGTGACCATGTGTATGTCAGGATTAAGCCTAAAAGAAGTACCTTAAGGTGGATTTCTTGTGCCAAGTTAGCCCCTCGTTACTGCGGACCCTTCCAAATTCTGGAAAGGGTGGGGCTAGTAGCTTACAGACTGGCGCTGCCTAGTCATATTAAAGTGCATAATGTATTCCATGTATCGTTGTTAAAGCAATACGTGCATGATGAGAAACATGTAATTTATTGGCAGAATGTTCAGGTAAAAGAAAAAGAAAAAAAAAAAAAATATATATATATATATATATATATATAGATATATTTGATTACTATATATAGTACTAACTGAGAACACTTGTTTTTCAGGTAGAACCGGACGGAGAGTTTCTGGTCGAGTCGCTACGTATACTTGATCGAAGAGAGATAGAACTCCGCAAAAGAGTAGCTGTCCAGGTGAAAGTGCAATGGAAGCACTTTGGACCAGACGAGGCTACTTGGGAGGATGAAAGATTCATGAAGGAGGCTTATCCGAAACTTTTCGCTGATATGAGCTGAAAATACCAAGGACGGTGTTACCCTCAGGGGGGGAAGATGTAACAGTCACCTTAAATAAAAAGAATTAACTAGTAGGTACTAGTTAAAGGACAAATTATTATTTTTACTATTGGAAAAATACTAGAGATATTGTTTTGAATTAAAACCAGGAATTAATTATGTTAATGAAATTTTATTAAAAGAGGATTTAAAAATAAAAAGGAAATCTTTTAAAAAGCTGACGGTAAAATTTTTTCTAGAATAGGAGGTGGTTGGGCAGTTAGGAGATACACTTACTCACCCCTTGAGGATAAAAAGTGAATCTTGGAAAGGGGTGAGGGTTCTGAAATTCTTGGAAGAGAGGGGAAAGCATTTTTTCTTGAGCTGGAAGGATCCAGTGGAAAAAATTGCTTCTGAACTCCATTGAATGATCGAACTTCACTGTTGGTGACTGGATTGGCCTTCCAGAGGTCACAGCAGAGGTATCTCCACTGATAACCCGTGGCACCGTCCAGATTTCTGGAGCTTGGGGGCAAGTGTAGGACGTCATCGCCTCCCTTGAAGGTTGGGAGGACATCAGCTAAAAAGAAAGAATTCTCTAACCAGATAAGTATATTCCATGAGTTTGTAAATCAGAAATGTCTATAGGTGTTCTATAAAGATAAGTAGATAGACTGTTAAGTAAGCCTCAGAGTAATACTGTTAAATAGATGTATACGTGTATGTGTTTGCAATAGCAAGAATGACGCTTTCTGAGTAAACCCTTGTAGGGCACGGCTAAACAGAAGTTTCTTTGAGTTCGGCACGAAATTAGAACAATGATTTAAAAGTACCTGTAGTTGAAATTGATGTAACTATTCTCTGTTACTGTTAATATGTGGAGAATAGTAAGTAAAGTTCTGTGTTAATCTAAAACATAATACGAAAGGTTACTTATGCATATACCATGTATTCATTCTTTCTTAAACAGTAGACTTTGAAAGGAATTACTGTAGGCTTAAATAGACTTCAGCAAATAATTTACTTCTCAAATAGAAACCATCGAAATATTTGATGCAGAGAAAATATACAGGTAACATTTCAAAACTGTATATGTAAATTTTGAATGAAATTCCTGTAGAGAAAGAGAATAAGGTCTAGCGACACTGAATTTAGACAAGGAAAAACAACAACAATTCCTTGTTCCCTGACCTAAGGGTTAACAGAGGAAATTCTTGTGAACAATAAACTATTAGACTGCTAAACTCAACTTCGCAAGATAGAAGAAGGGCAGCCATAACTACCACGGCTCTACAGGAAAGAAAAAGAAACGATAGTCCGAGCTTTTGCTTATAAACGAACAGTAGAAGGAGAAATCCTGTCATGATAGAGTTATTGTAGAACTTTAACTGAAAACGAAACTAGAATCATAGAAAGAAATTCCATAGCGAAACAGGAACCCGAATTGAGAATTTGCATGCAATATAACACATAACTATAAAGGAGACTAATACAGTAAACCAGAGAGGTTATAGGAGCAAATGTTCAAAGTTATAGAAATATCCATTATCAACAAAAACGAAAGAGCTTGCATAAGCTGACTCGCTTATAAGCGCATGCAACCATTGAAAAACTGTATAATGTGCATAACTTACATAATAACCAGGTCGAGAGGTAACTCCGACTCATTTAACAAATAGAAAAGAAATAGCTAAAGATTATAACTATGGTATATCAGAATGTATCTATTAGTATTTATGGACTGAACCCCAGACGCCATCGGTCTGCAGATGGGAAACGATAGAACAAGCCAAGAACAGAGTAGCCTCACGGTTCGAGCCATGCCAAACTTTAATCGACCAGGGTTCGAAACAAAAGCGAATCTGTGAACCCGATGGACAGATTGAGGAGGAGAGCACCCTGGATGGGTTAAATACCTGCGCAGTAGGGGCACCCTCTTATTAGATGTAACTCACATGATTTCGCCGATCCTGAAAACGTTAAACCCGATGAGAGGATAGTGTCACGGCATACCTGCAAACAAACATAACGGTTAAGAGCTCTATATGCCCAAAGGAGTATGGGAAAATCCCATTAATAAACCGACAGTGACTATTTTTTGAGAAGGAGAATACCTGACAAGAGAATAAGAACCTTTCCTTTACCTGGAGCATTAACATGGAGATAGGGTTTAGATATATTGATTAAAACAGAAGTAGGCAGAGAAGAACTCTTCCGAGCATGAATGGCAACAAAAAGAAAGGAACGGTGCCTTACCATCGTTCTGTGGAATGAGTGCGCTGCAAACAGGCTACCAGAGAGCTCCGAGTCGGCATACTACCGGTGATAGCCATGGGAACGACAATGGGAATGGCACCGCCAAGTCTGGCGAGAGTATCAATCTGCCGAAGACGACAGGATCTGCCACCAGACGGAAACAATGAATGGAATTGCCAAATGGTGTCAATGCTTATCCCGAGAGATCTGAGAGTAAACCCACATTAAAGCTCGCATGCAGATCGCTTGCCACCTCACACAAAACCTTGGGTTAATCACGTGGAGGAGACCCATTACGGGTATGATCGTAATATCAGAGTTAAAGTGATCACGTCAAGGTTTTAATGCACAAGGGTTTGTAGTATAAGAGGGTTAAACAAGACTTCAGTATTGACAAATAAACAACCATGCGAAACCTTGTAACCTGTGTATGTTATGTTCGTTGTTTAGAACATAATTAAGGTTTGATAATTTGTATAATAGCTATGTGTACCTTTGTAAGTTATGATTGATAATCACGATATAGCTCATGAATCCGATTGAAGGTTTGAGTATTGTCGATACAATAAAGATTTACTTCCTGTTTTATTAGGATGTAGAGTTAAAGTTATCATTGCTTGGAATAGTAAATTATGTACATAAAAAAAAAAAAAAATTGTTATGTAGAATGTATGTGACAAATTTGCTGGGTACTTTATTTGGAAAAGATTGTGGAAGACTGATGAGCATTCAGACAAAATAATTAAAATTTCTCTTATTAATAAGATTTCGGAATATTTACGAAATCTGTAATTAATAAGAAAAGATCAACCAATGTATTTATGTGTTATAATTATTTTTGCATTGACTTTCGCAGTGGAACATATGTATAATTCCTTCTTCTTCACAAGATCTTAATGATTCATTAAATACGATGTATAATTCCTTCTTATTCGCAACACGATGTATAATTCATTAAACTCGATGTGAGGGAGCAGGAAAATGAATTTCCAAATAAAAAATAGGTTAAGCTTATTTGAAATTATTATTATTTAGTAGTAAGGAATGTTTTATTTGGGTATACAATCATATTAATAAATGTTATATAAATGTTATTACTATAAATGATAAGTCTTGGTTTACAATCAGGTTGATATAAATAAGCCTCAGTAATTCATTATAAATTTACTTATAATGACTCTATAAAGTTTAAAATAAATATCAAGTTAAACCATATACTAAATTCTCTCAGCTAAACCACATATACTAGATTCTGTCTTAATCAAGCACATATTTAAGTAAAAGTATTATATATATATATATTCTTAAAAAAAATTAATTATATGTAACATCTATCTATCAATGGAGTAAACAATTAATTATCTGATTTGAAAAAAAAACTAACATAACGGTTAAAGTTTATATTATCATATTATCATCCCATATAGCGTAGGAATCCACCCAATTGGAATGGATAAACGTTAAAAACCATCCTTATTTTTTATATGACAATAATCAACATTATCTAAACAATCTATATTTTTTAAAGTTTATATTATCATCCCATATAGTGTAGGAATCCACCCAATTGGAATTGATAAACGTTAAAACCATCCTTATTTTTTATATGACAATAATCAACATTATATAAACGATCTATATTTTTTAATATAGAAATAATAAAAAATATATGTATATACACATGAATTTTAATTTTTTAATTTCTTAATTTAAATAATATTACAATCCATTTTGAATTAAAAAAATTGCGATTAGTAATTGTAAATAAAATTTAATGTTTTTAAAAAAATACACTATGTAATATCCATCTATATAATCAAAATTATATATATATATATATATGAATTTCAAATTTTTTATTTAGTAATTTAAATAATGTTATAGATCTATTTTAACTATCAAATAAACATTTTAATGATAAAAATTTAAATATCTTATTTTCACCTTTTTTTAGTTTTAATTACTTTACAACATATTCATTTTTTATATTATTTTTCGATTTAAAATATAATTTTTTATTTTTTTATTTTATTTTAAAAAAATTACACCCTCATACAAAGCAGTATAATGAGCTTTTCACCTCAATTACAAACCATTTGAATATTCGTCTATTATATCCCATAATATTTAAAGAGAATATACATTGCCTATGTCATATTTCCAAAACCCAAATGTCATAAATAAATGGTTAGAATTTCCAAAACCCATCCAATCTACCCAACACAGTAAGGTGTTACCATAAATGACTTTTAAATTAAGTATGCCATTTTTTAATTTTTTATTTATTTAAAAATAATTTTTTTTTTTTTAAATATTTTTCATGTTATCAAAGAATATTATTTTCCAATCAAATCAAATATATTCATTTATTTAAAACTCAAACAAAAATATATTTCTAATGTACACTCATTTATTTAAAAATCAAAATTCAAATAACCTAATTCCAATATTTAAAAATCAAAATTCAAATAACCTAATTCCAATATAAAAGATTTCTATAAGATTATATAAATAAAACTCAACGAATCAACCCAAGTAAGTTAATAGGGGTGAAATAAAGGATTTTTAAATAAAATAGGTTATTATTTTATTTTCTTTGATTTGATTTTCTAGATGATGTATTAGACTAGACATATTTTCTTGAAAACAAAATTCAATCTTGTCCCCTTATTCCTTCAACGTACTCGATAGTATATTAGACCATATATATTCTCTTTTGAAATCAAATCCTATCCACTAATTTCTTTAACCTCCACTAGTGCTTAAACGTGGCCACAACCACATGAGGCACATTTTTTGATCCAACTTTAAACGCCACTTTAGGTCTCCACCGATCGAGAGGTGTAACATTCATCTTTCATATAGTAATGACAACCGTAAAAAAAAGAAAATTATTATTACTTATTGTCTGCCTTCACATCTAGCATTAAACCAACAATGTCATGGTATAGACTACCCATCATTACAATTTCAAAAGGGCAGATCACGTACATGATTCCTTTTAACCTGTTCAATTACATTGACTTTATACCATAGCAAATTATGTGAAATAATAAACCCTACTACTATGCCTGGGCTATGAAATTATGGTGCACGTATCGATCTACAGGGCTTTAAGTAATATGTACACAAATGTTTGATGTGGACACTAAGGGACGAAGCCAAATGTCACAACTAACAATCATTCAACAATTATCATTTATTTGACAACATCATCCCATGTCATATACACTAACTCGAAAATATAATGCTATTCAATACGCAATTGAACTAGGTGTACTTTGGTTATGCCAGGTTTATCTAATCTGTCCCTTTTTAGCTGGCACACACCTTGGCATACTGATCAACACATGGCGATCTAACCACCGTTGATCGCGAGATAAATATGATAGTCTACATTCACTAGGGTTAGCGAATGAGTTTCGCTCTGTAATGGTTTCTCATTCGCATTCTTTCAACCCGAAGGCTCTAGAAGGCTGCTCTGCAAGTTACAGGGTTTCTCCACTCAATTTTTTGGTTCCATGGTAGCGGCTTCGCAGCGGCACGATGCCTCGGAGGAGGCTCTCGACCGCAGTGACTGGAAATACCTACAAACCACCTCCTGGCTTGTTGGTTGACTTGCGTTTACAGGATCTGTTTTCTAGCGTTGGAACCGTTTAAGTTATTAGGCATTTTATTCATTCAACCTCATGATGTTGTTTTCTGTTTACCCATGTATTCACTTGTTTATTCTCGTTCCAAAACTGTTTATGCTTTTCTGGAATGAAGGTGGCCACTCCTCAGTTGGCTCTCTCTTCAATCCTCATGAAATCCATAGGTAAATTTTTACTACGCTGTTGCTATGATTAGCTGAGTACATATTTTATAAGGGGTCAGGGTTTCATTCCATTCCCTTTCTTTTAATCACTCTTCTGGTTTTGTTTTGTCATGTATAGGCTCTTTCGCTTCCGCATTTCTACAGGGCACTAATCTTAAGGTGAAAACAATAGCTCTAGGTTCCAAAAGTTCTAACTCCATTGCATGCTTACGCTACAGGTACCCTCAAACAATGCTGGGTTCAAACCCTTGGCCAGTCATACAATTGGGTTTCTGTTTAGCGGCCACGTTACAATGTTTTCTTTAAGATTTTAGCCTGCGACCCTTATTTCTCAGTTCTGGTTGACAGTTCTCTACTCAACGGTAGCTTGAGGGTTTTTACTTGAATCTACAGCCCCAGGCCTATTATTGTACAAGTATGTGATCTATACACTCTCGGAAGTTGGTGCTTATGTAATTTACCCTTTTTAAGAAATTGTATATGATTACAGTTAATAGTATGGCCGGGGTTTTTCACCCGCGCCATTATATTTCTTAATTGTGTTTACAGAATAAGAATTTGGTATTCTATTCTTTTATGGGTCCTTATCAGCTTAAATGTATATACATGTTCGATACTGTTTTCTTTAAAGTGCATGATTTTTCGTTCGGGAGTTCTTCTCCGTGAACTACCCTTTTCGGTTTCCTTCTTTCTAGTAGATAATAATGTCTCTTTGAGTTCCTATTAAATTTCTTCTATGTGTGGATTACTTGTGTTTATTTCTTACGCTATGGTTCTTAACTATATGCACTTATGTTCATCACTGTTACCACATGTAGGCTACATTTTCCTCCATGAAATTGCTCATTGGGTTTTTACCTTGCATTCCTTGTTTTTTTTTAACAAAAAGAGTTAACTTATTTCTTATCTGGGGAAGAAGTCACAATATTCGGATGATTACTGCCTAAATTGTTTTCCCACAGTGATTTATTTGTTTTATTCTCATAATTTTATCTTGCATGTCAGCTTCTTTTCTTATATCTCAGGATTTACTAGCTTTTCTTTATAATTCTAGAATGTGTCTGAACCACTGTTTTGTCTGTGTAATATCATAGGTTGAAGGACAAGCAACCCAGAATTCTAGTCTCAGAAATCTGGGTTAACGGTCCTTCCTTAAATCCAACCTGCTATATCCCATTCAATAACCTACTTCTACAACTATTACTCACAGAGGTAGAAATTCAAATGCATTAATATATATCTACTTAACAAGTTCCTTTCTCAAGCTTTCTGGTTGAACTATATCATTCTCTTTTTCTTTTCTTTTTTCCTAGGCTAAGTTCTTTGACACGAAGCAACTATTCAAACATACAATGTTTTCCTAGCTTGCTCAATCATAAATTTAACAGAATAAAGTGTATTCTATTGAAAAAAAATATTAGACAGCATTCCATTCATCTATGCACCAATCTACTGGTAAATGATTGCCTCCCTTCCGCGAGTGAGGAAATTACGTCCTCTAACTCCCCCCGTGCTCCAAGTCTGAGTCTTTTCTAAACACAAAAATCTAGAAGAGAAATTCGGGACAGTCCAATCCAATTCTACAATTCCAGTGGAACTGTTTTTCCTCTGTGAGTTATTCCCTTCGGAATCACTCCTTAGGATAACTTGTGCTCCTCAGTTCTCCAACAAAACCTCCAAAACTCCTTGAAATCCCCCATTTATTCCAGAGGATCTTTGGATATTTGTTGAACTACTTTTCTGTTCAACTAACTCCAGATCTTGAATTTACTTTTACCACCATTCTTTACTTATGAAACCAATTCACAAGTAATCTTTTATTTAAACACCAAAAATCAAATTCTGTTCAAAATATTCTATTTTGTTTCAAACAAATAATGTGTAACACTTTTAACAACAGCCTAACAATAAGTCAATAATTAAGGCATTGGTTACAGCTTTCCCCGTCTGAAAGAGAACACCGTCCTTGGTGTTCTTATTGCATATCAGGGAAAAGTTTAGGATATGCTTCCCGCACAAAACTTTCATCCTCCCAGGTGGCCTCTTTTGGACCAAAGTGCTTCCATTGCACTTTAACCTGGGTGATGGCTGATTTCTGGAGCATGATTTCCCTCCGATCGATTATACTGTGAGGCTCGACTAGAAATTCTCCATCCGATTCTACCTGCACACAATAGACCTTGTATTAGTTTACATAAGTCTTTAACATATAATATTTTAACTATTGTGCTTACTTGCTACCTGAATGTTCTGCCAATGGATTATATGTATCGAATCATGAATATATCTTTTTAATAATGATACATGGAAAACATTCTGTACTCAGATATGGCTGGGAAGGGCCAACCGATATGCCACCAGCCCTACCCTTTCCAATATTTGGAAAGGACCACAAAAACTAGGAGCTAGCTTTGCACAAGATGCCCATCTTAATGTACTCTTCTTTGGCTTAATTCTCACATACACGTGATCCCCTACTTCATATTCATGATATGATCTCTTTTTATCTGTGTATAATTTTTTCCTGTCTTGAGCTGCTTTTAAATTCTGCCTAATTTTCTTCACTTATAACTCCATCTCCACTAGCATGTCTGGTCCTAGCATGAGCTTGGTCTCGGGACTACTCCAATTGATAGGAGTTTTGCACTGTCACCTGTATAGGGCTTCAAACAGACTCATTTTTAACAATTCTTGATAATCGTTATTATATGAAAATTCCACTAAGTGTAAATACTCCTTCCACTTAGTCGGTTGCTGCATAACATACATTCTCAACATGTCCTCCAGCACTTGATTTACTCGTTCGGTTTGTCTTTCCGTTTGTGGATGATACACATTACTAAAATTAACTTGAGTCCCTAAACCCGTAAACAGTGCTTTCCAAAAAGCTGAGGTAAATTTTACATCCCTATCTGAAATAACTGTGTTAGGAATTCCATGCAGTCTGAAAATCTCCCGCATAAATAAATCTGCTATCTGTACTATCTTATAGGTGGATTGGACAGGTATGAAATGTGCCGATTTACTCAATCGGTCCACTACTACCATTATTGAGTCATTACCTCATTTTGATTTTGGTAGTCCAGTGATGAAATCTAACGAAATTACTTCCCATTTCCATTCAGGAATTGTTATAGGCTGCAGTAACCCAGCCGGATGTCGGTGTTCTACTTTCATCTGCTAGCACTCTAAACACTTGTTTAGATAGTTTTCTATGTCTTCTCTCATCTCCGGCCAACAATAATCATTTCTTATTGTTGTCAACATCTTTTGGTATCCAAGATGCCCTGCATAATTGCTTCTATGATATTCATCCAATATTAGAGTCTTCAACTGCATTCTGTTTGGGATGACTATTCTTTTCTTGAAAGTTAGCAATCCATCCTGGTTAATTTCATATTCTCCCAATTTTCCTTGTTCTTTAGATTTCTGTTCTTCCTGCCACAAAAATTCATATTCAGGATATTTTCCTGCTTCTTTTGTTATTTGATCTAGAAATCTTCATTCAACTTGGTTAACATATAATTCATAGATGTTATGCAGTTTTCTGCTCAATGCATCCGCAACCCTGTTTTCCTTTCCTTTTACATGTTGCATGTCAATGTCAAACTCGCTCAAGAATGCATTCCACCTTGCTTGTCGGGAATTTAAATCAGCTTGTTTGAAATAGCTAGTTAAACTGCTATGGTCTGTCTTCAACAAAAATCTTTTCCCAAGTAAGTAATGTCTCCATACCTAGAGGGCGTGCACAACTGCAGTCAACTCTAAATCATAGGCTGAATATCATAGCTCATGATATTTTAACTTACAAGATTCATACGCAATTACTTTTCCTTCCTGTGATAAAATTTCCCCAACACCCCCCTTACATGCATCCGTGCAAACCTCGAATTCCCTATTCAGATCAGCCATACTTAACACTGGTGTTGATGTTAATAATTGCTTCAGTTTTTCAAAACTATCCTGACATTCTTTTGACCATTTAAAATTTTTTCCCTTCCTTTACAGAGAGGTAATAGGGAAAGCAATCTTTGAAAATCCTTTAATAAATCACTGGTAATAGCTAGAGAGTCCCATAAATTATCATATATGTACCACATTTTGTGGCACCTTCCATTCCATAATAGTTATAATTTTCTCTGGGTCTACTGCTATACCTTTTTCAGATATCACTTGTCCAAGATATTGTATTTCTTCCTTGAATAAATCACATTTACTGAATTTCGCATATAACTGATGCTTCCTTAACATCTCCAGTACCATTCGCAAATGTTCCTTGTGTTCTTCCGCATTCGTGGAATAGACTAGAATGTCGTCAATGAAAATTAACACAAATTTATCCAAATAGGGGTGAAAGATACTATGCATCAGTCTCATAAAAGTGGTTGGTGCATTAGTCAGCACGAAAGGTAATACCATGAATTCATAGTGACCATACCTTGTGAGAATGGTAGTTTTATGTATATCTCCATATTTGATCATGATTTGGTGATAACCTGATCTCAAATCAATTTTTGAGAATACAGTAGCTCCTCTTACCTGATCAAACAGATCGTGAATTCATGGTAATGGATATCTGTTCTTGACGGTCAGTTTGTTTAACTGTCGGCAATCCATGCACATACGCATGGTTCTGTCCTTCTTTTTAATGAACAATATAGGTGCTCCCCAGGGAGATACACTTGGTCATATATATCCCTTGTCTAATAATTCATGAAGTTGCATTTTTAACTCGGTTAATTCTGGCACACTTATACGATAGAGTGCTCGTGAAATCGGTGATGCTCCTGGCAGCAATTCAATTGTGAAGTCTATATCTCTTCTAGGTGGCAATCCTAGTATCTCTTCTGGAAATATATCCTTGAATTCTTGTACTACAGGTATATTTTCCAGCATAGGAGCTTTTTCTTTAGAACCAGAAAAACCCACTTTTATAGCATACAGTTGGCATCCCTTTCTTATGCATTTACCCATTGGGGAAGCTATAATTGGGTGCAACTGTACTGGTTTCTTTATTCCTTGAATCTCTTGGCGGGTGCTATCCTGATTTCTGTAGTAGATAATCTTCTCTTTGCAATCTACTAGAGTCTAATGCTTTTCCAACCAATCCATAACAAGAAGCACATCATAAGATCCCAAGGGCAAAATATTCAAGTCCACAGTTAGTTGTTGTCTAATGCATAATTTGGTATTTTGGCGCTAACTTTTCTCTTAGCTCCAGTAGCCAACTGGAATAACAATGATTTCCTAAATTTTTTACTTTGAAATTTACATATCTCTACTAATTTAGGACTTATATAGCTTAAACTTGCTCCCGGATCTACCAAAACAGAAACAATTTGAGATAATAGTTTACCTTCTAGCTCTATCCTGGTAGGTTGGTAATCAACTTTTCGATCCTCCAATGCTGCATTAATTCTCGGTATGTTTCGAGCAACATCTCGCACTATAGAGGCTTTCTACAGATTGGTTACCGCTTCATTTCTACCGTTTCATGGGCAGTTTCGATAATAGTGTGCTTCTCCGCAACCCCAGCACTGTAAAGGTGGCTTCTAGTTTTGAGGTTGCTCCGATTTACTAGAAGCTTCAATGGTTTTATCTTCTACATGCCACCTTACCGTTTTATGGTTCTTACCGAACTGCCTACTGACTGAGTTCTTTGTTGTGCTTTTAAAATTACTGGTTTTTCCTCTTTTAAAACCATCACTACTCTTGTTTTCCTTCCTTGGCTGCCACCCTTTTCCTTGATCTGTCTTGGCTTCAGCTTGCTGATAGCACATTCTGGCCTTTCTAATGGCCTCATCCATTGTTTTGGGATTTACAAATTCTATACGTTCCTTCATGTGAATGGGTAAGTTGTTCAGAAACCTTTGTAATTTAGCTTTCTCATCCCTTAAGTAAGGTACGTAACACAGTAATGAAGTAAACTTAGTGATAAACTCATCCATAGTCAGTTGTCGAAGTTTCAAATCGTGGAATTCTCGAGCTTTTTCATCATAAAAGTGTTATGTCAGGTACTTATCTTTAAAATATTGTGGAAACTTATCCCACGTTTCATCTTGATCTTCTATTCTGTGAACATTCTTCACTTCTTCCCACCACAAAGTGGCTTTCTCTCTTAACTCGTAAATAGCTAATCGAGCCTTAAGACTACTGTTATAATCATATACTTGAAAATACTTGTTCATATTAATCAGCCACGCCTCAGCTACCTCTTCTTCCACTCCATAAAATGTGGGTGGCTTTATCTTTCTAAATTCACCTTGCAGCTCTATCTTCTGCTTTTTATTTTCCTTTTGTTCGGTTTCATTATCAGATTCAGCTTCATTAAAAATTTTATTTTGATTACTTCGCTGAGACATACTTCTTTCTTGTTAGCCTACATCATGATCTCCTGTTTGTTGTTCATTTCCTTCCTCAAATTCTCTATCAGTACTAGGCTTCTCGATTCTTTGGTTTTGCTTATTTGCGAGGCTTTTCAAAATTATTTCCTGCTCCTACATCATTCTTGTGTTATCATTTCATACTCTCTCCATTTCTTCTTGTCGCTGTTGCACTGTGGTTAACAAGATGCGGGTTTGGTGCTGCTATTCTTCTAACATCGTACTAGTCTGTTGATGCTGTTCCACCCCCAACTAAACCCACATTTCGGGATTCCCTTCCTATTGGGGTTGGGTCTCCCCAGCATTTCAGGGTGGCTATTGTAAGGGTGTCCTTCTCGTTTGTCCTGTTAATCTTTCCATCTGAGTGCATTAGTAACACACAATTTAACGTTAGTTGACCCAATAGGGTCCCAACATTGTAACGCTACTCTGATACCACTTGTAACATTCATCTTTCTTATAGTAATGAAAACCGTAAAAAAAAAACATGATTATTACTTACTGTCTACCCTCACATCTAAGATTAAACCAACAATGTCACGCCATAGACTACCCATCATTACAATTTCGAAAGGGCAGATCATGTACATGATTATTTTTAACCTATTCAATTACATTGACTCTATACCATAGCAAATTATGTGAAATAATAAACCCTACTACTATTCCTGTCCTATGAAATTATGGTGCACGTATCGATCTATGTGGTTTTAAGTTATATGTACACAAATGTTTGATGTGGACACTAAGGCACGAAGCCAAATGTCATAGCTAACAATCATTCAACACTTATCATTTATTTGACAACATCCTCCCATGTCATATACACTAAATCAACAATATAATGCTCTTCAATACGCAATTGAACTAGGTGTACTTTGGTTCTACCAGGTTTATCTAATCCATCCCTTTTCAGCTGGCACACATCTTGGCTCATATTGATCAACACCCAGCGACCTAACCACCATCGATCGCGAGTTAAATCTGATGGTGTACATTCATTAGGGTTAGATAATGACTTTCGCTTCGTAACAATTTCTCATTCACATTCTTTCAGCCCGAAGGCTCTGGAAGGCTGCTCTGCAGGTTATAGGGTTTCTCCACTCGATTTTCTAGTTCCGTGGTAGCGGCTTCACAGCGACACGGTGCCTTGGAGGAGGCTCTTGACCCCGGCAACTGACAATATCTACAAACCACCTCTTGGCTCATTGGTTGACTTGTGTTTACAGGCTCTGTTTTCTAGGGTTGGAAGCGTTTAAGTTATTAGTCATTTTATTCATTCGGCCACATGATGTCGTTTTGTGTTTACCCGTGTATTCACTTTTTAATTCTTGTTGCAAAACTATTTATGCTTTGCTGGAACAAAGGTGGCCACTCCTCGGTTGGCTCTCTCCTCAATCCTCATGAAATCCACAGGTAAATTTTTACTACACTATTGTTATGATTAGCTGAGTACATATTTTATAAGGGGTTAGGGTTTCATTTTGTTCCCTTTCTGTTAATCACTCTTCTATTTTTGTTTTGTCAGATATAGGTTCTTCCACTTCCACATTTCTAGAGGGCTTTAATCTTATGGTGAAAACAACAGCTCCAGGTTTCGAAAGTTCTAACTCCGTTGTGTGCTTATGCTACAGGTACCCTCGAACAATGCTGGGTTAAAACCCTTGGTTTGTCATACGACTGGGTTTTTGTTTAGCGGCCATGTTACAATGTTTTCTTTAAGATTTTAGCCTGCAGTCCTTATTTCTCCGTTCTGGTTGACAGTTCTCTACTCACTGGTAGCTTGAGGGTTTTTTCTTGAATCTATGGCCCCAGGCCTATTATTGTACAATTCTGTGATCTATACACTCTCGGAAGTTGGTGCTTATGTAATTTACCCTTTTTACGAAATTGTATATGATTATAGTTAACAGTATGGTCGGGGTTTTGCACTCATGCCATTATCTTTCTTAGTTGTATTTATTGAATAAGAATTTTGGTATTCTGTTCTTTTTTGGGTCCTTATCGGCTTAAATGTATATACATGTTCGATACGGTTTTCTTTAAGTGCATGATTTTTCCTCCAGGAGTTGTTCTCCATGAACTACCCTTTTCGGTTTCCTTCTTTCTAGTAGATGATAATGTCTCTTTGAGTTCCTGTTAAATTTCTTGTACCTGTGGATTACTTGTGTTTATTGCTTATGCTATGGTTATTAACTATATGCACTTATGTTCGTCATTGTTAGTGCATGTAGGTTATAGTTTACTCCATGAAATTTCTCATTGGGTGTTTACCTTGCATTCCTTGTTTTTAAAAAAGAAGAAGAGTTAACTTATTTCTTATCTGGGGAAGAAGTCACAATATTCAGATGATTACCACCTAAACTATTTTCCCACAGTGATTTCTTTGTTTTATTCTCATAAGTTTATCCTGCATGTGAGCTTCTTTTCTTATATCTCAAGATGTACTAGTTTTTCTTTATAATTCTAGAATGTGTCCGGACCATTGTTTTGTCTGTGTAATATCATAGGTTGAAGGACAGCCAACCCAGAATTCTAGTCTCAGAAATCTGGATTAACGGTCCTTCCTTAAATCCAACCTGCTATATTCCATTCAATAACCTACTTCCACAACTATTACTCACACAGGTAGAAATTCAAATGCATTGATATATATCTACTTAACAAGTTCCTTTCTCAAGCTTTCTGTTTGAACTATATCATTCTCTTTTTTTTTTCCTAGGGTAAGTTCTTTGACACGAAGGAACCATTCAAACATACAATGTTTTCCTAGATTTCTCAATCATAAATTTAATAGAATAAACAGTGTATTCTATTGACAAAAAATATTAAACAACATTCCACTCATATATGCACAAATCCGACTGGTAAATGATTACCTCGCTTCTGTGAGTGAGGTGATTACGTCCTCTAACTCCCCCCGTGTTCCTAGTCTGAGTATTTTCTGAACATAGAAATATGTAAGAGAAATTCAGGACAGTGTGGTCCAATTTTCCAATTCCAGTGGAATAGTTTTTCCTGTGAGTTATTCCCTTCGGGGATCACTGCTCAGGATAACTTTTGTTTCTCACTTCTCCACTAAGACCTCCAAAACTCCCTGAAATCCCCCATTTATTCCAGAACATCTTTGGATATCTGTTGAACTACTTTTCTGTTCAACTAACTCCAGATCTTGAATTTACTTTTACCACCAGTATTTACTTATGAAACCAATTCACAAGTAATCTTTTATTTAAATACCAAAATCAATTTCTATTCAAAATATTCTATTTTGTTTAAAACAAATAACGTTTAACACTTTTAACAACAGCCTAACAATTAGTCAATAATTAAGGCAGTGGTTACAAGCGGAGACATAAAACTTTAATTGGTAGCTTACAATAAAGGATGATGTTCAAGGTATTTACATAGAAATTTACATATCTTCATTTTCAAATGAAGTTTTGTGATGGTCCCATCTTCACAGTGCACCCACAACTTTAAATTGTAATTTATGCGTCTTAATTTCTTATAGGAGTGTTATTCACTATGAACGAAAATTATGTATTGAAATGTTTTAATGTTTTAATATAATTCTCGTTTTCTTACTATACACAATTTGTAGATTATAATTATGAATATCTATCAAGTAGATTATTTTATAATAGGAAATGGGTACAAACCTTTTTCTTTTCAAAGTGTAGTCATTCTTCCTATGAAATTTTGTAAAAGTCACTTTATATATTATAATTGTTAGTAGCTATCAAGTAAATTACTTTATAATAAAAAAATAGATTACCTTTTTAAAAAATATAAGTAATGACGTTTTATGACTTCCCATAAATGGCGTTTCAAAGTTAATTTTATTTTTTGAATGAGAGAAAAAAAATTTCGATGGGTAATCATTCTTCCTTTCGAAATTCTGTAAAAGGTTTGTAAAATTGTAACGTAAATGTTATTCACCATTATTTTCATGGGATTTTTTAATTTAAAACATATAATTAATTTTCAAATAATTATTATATAACTTTATAATGAACTTCACCAATATAATAAACCATATTCTTACTATTTGGCAGGAAAGTAGATAGATTTTAATTAAAATTATGAAATGGACTAATATCACAACTAAGTATTCAAATAAATTATTTTAATAATATTAACCATTATCATTGGCCAATTTATATAAATAATTTTTAAAATAATAAATTTATTTCAAATTTTTATTATAATATTTCTATGTTTTATGAGTTTCTGCAACGTGGAAACTTTAGGAACTTGGGTACGGGTGTCTGGAATGGCTAGAGGTTTCTCCAAAATTTTCAGGAAACATCTAATTGAGAACGGTAATATTATATAATAAAAAAAACAAAAATTAAAAAATATTTTTTTAATTACATAATTTATATAATAATAAAAATTAATATTGAATCAAAATATTCCAATATTAAAATAAATTTAAAATTTTAATTTGTATGAATATCAAATTCAAAATAATTTTAGTTAAACTTCAAGGTAATATAACCCTAATGTGTTCACAAATATTGATAGCATTTAGAACAACTTCAACATTGTCAAAATGGTAGGATAAGAAAGTGTTAGATGCTTTGGTGTAAAACATAGAAAAAGTGGATGTGCAGTGTTGTGGGAGAATCTATATTAAAAAAAATAAATCAATTCAACATCCATATTTTTTACTCAACATTGCAATGACACAGTGAAATTATCCAAGCTGCAGATGCTTCCATTGAGATAGCATTTGACAGATAGACACACAAATTCAGCTACTATATTAAAAATAAATCAGAAACACATTAATACATTAGATTTTTTTGTACACCCACATGGCCAATGTAATTTTTTCATAAATATTATTTTAAATGTAACTCTAAAATTTCAACGTAGTAAAAACAATAAAAAAAACAAGTGAAAAGCGGAGCATTTGGAAACCAGAGAACAACTCCTTCCTGTTTGCAATTGAATATCATGCTACAACCAAGAACTATGCACTCTGAACAAGTTAACAATTACCATTATGGAGTCAACATTGTGTGTAAGTTTGGCGGCAAACAAATATTT
The DNA here is from genome assembly GCA_034641835.2 of Pinus albicaulis. Classification (NCBI taxonomy): domain Eukaryota; kingdom Viridiplantae; phylum Streptophyta; class Pinopsida; order Pinales; family Pinaceae; genus Pinus; species Pinus albicaulis. The sequence continues at coordinate 574,367,235 of CM076576.1, forward strand.
TTTACGTTTAAGGCCGAACAAAAGTTTTTTTTGGAAAACTTGCAGGAAACACGGTAAATTGTGTTGGAAAAGCCTGAACGTTAATAATTTAGTTGTCAACGACCCCAGAATGTACCCCAGCTCCGGCCTAAAATGATAAGTTTCCGCACCGTTCCAAAGCTCTAGGGAGTGCAGAAACCTTTGGAACGGGTTTCCCACCTTTCCGGAGCTGTTCCCATGCAACAGAGTAATATTTATAAATGATAAAAAAATTACAAATTGCAAATTTATAAATTATTTGTATATAAATTATAAAAAAGAACTTAATTCAAAAATTAAGATTTAATCATATAAAATAATCACCTTAAATCTATATCTATTATGTACTGGGAGAGATCAAAATCCAAATATTATTTTTTGAGTATAGAATTTCAGGAAATGTTTCCACCTCAAGAGATCTAATCCCTATGGGCTCATGATAAATATAGTGTTAAATGGATAGAAGCATTTGAGAGAAACCATGTCACATTTTTAAATTATCATTATTATGTATATGTTTGAGATTAATTTCAAAATTCACATTAGGTTTTCTTTTGCAGGCATGACCATAACATTATATTCTTTAATTTAGTCTATGTTGCTTGCCTAGAATGGTTTGTACATTTTTGTTTGGATGCTTTGAGTAGTTTGTGTGTTTATGTGTTTGGATTTAAATGGTAATGTTTGTGAATCTTAGAATTGTTTTGTTATATATTTATATGTGTATCTAATTATATATTAGTAATTAGTTGGCGATGAATAAGGGAGACACCATTTTCAATAGTTTGCAAGAGTATTGATACTGCACATCTATTTCATTTAATGCTTGGTACCACAAATTCTCGCAACTAATTATTTCTTAATAGTGTCCCACCATCCCTTACCAAATATACCTTGAAGAGTTGTTTTAATACTTTATTGATGAATAATACTCTTGAAATAATTTGTTTCTTTGCTAATGTTTGAAATAAGTTTTTCCTTCAATAATCTTTTGGTGTTTTTTGTTATTTATAGTCTATTTTGAGAAAGCAAGAAATAATGTATTTTTGAATCTTTTTTAATGAGTAGCTTGATTTATAAAATATTTATATTATTTCTTACTCCAAAAAATTATCACATCTCCTTCAAGAATATTTTGATTTTTGTTTAATGTTTATAAATATGTGTTTTCGTTTTATAAATATTTTGAATACATTGTTGTATACAATTCTCTATTAGTAATTTTGAATATATGCAATTTTCAATATATTTTGGTAATATATTTTGGTATTTTGGTCAAGGATTAGTATGCACTTTGTAGGAGGATTTTTTTTTCACATCTGTTTCAATTTAATTCTAGGTATCACAACCTTTTAGATCGAATTAATTCTTAATAGTGTCCCTATATGTATTAGTAAATATAGCTTGATATTGTTTTTAATAATATATAACATCAAGATTAAAAATATATAATATATCAGATGAAAGGAATAAACTACTATCAGAAAGGAACATCTACACAAAAATAAATGAATCTAATGCAAGAAATCAAAAGAGATTAGAAATGAAGATCTAAACCAAAATCAATGAATCTAATGCAAGGAATAAAATATGGTTAGAAATAGACATGTGCAGTGGAATTGATACATCAAGTGCAAGAAATCAAATAGGATTAGAAACCAACATCTACACTAAAATCAATGCATATAGTGTATGAAATCAAATATAATTAGAAATCAATATCCACACTCAAATCAATGCATCTAGTGTAAGAAATCAAATATAATTAGAAATCAATATCCACACTCAAATCAATGCATCTACTGCAAGATTATAAATCATCATCCACATTGAACTGCATGTGGTGCAAGAAATATTCTTCCCTCTCTCCACCCTCCATCTAGTCTTGAAAAATATTTTTAATAATTTACTTCCTCAAGATTAACAAGATCTAATCCATATAAATCAAACAATCAAATATGATTACAATACAATGTCTACACAAAAATAAATATATCTGATGAAACCAATAAAATAGTACTAGAAATGAACATCTACACTGAAAACAATGCATATAGTGCATGTAATCAAATATAATTAAAAATAAAAATATGCACTTAAATAAATTCATATAGTGCAAGCAATCAAATATAATTTAAAATAAAAATATACACTTAAAACGATGCATATAGTGCAAGTAGTCAAATAGAATTAGAAACCACCATCTACACTAAAATCAATGCATTTAGAGAAAGCAATCAAATGGGATTAGAAATCAACAATTACACTGAAATAAATGCATCTAGCACAAGAAATCAAATATAATTACATCTACACTGAAATGAATGCATCTAGTGCAAGCAATCATATATGATAAGAACTCATCATCTTCACTGAAATCGATGCATCTAGTGAAAGAAATATTATCCTCTCTCTCCCCCCTCCATATATACCTATATCTCATTGCATCTCTCCTTCCTTGTCTCCCTATCTCATTCCCCCCCAAACACACATGATATCTCTCTCCATATCTATCTATGTCTTCCTCCCTTCCTACCTCTACCATTCTCTTATTCCCTTTATTCACCTTGCATTTGTATCTCCATCTCCCTCTACATGTCCTTTGTCTCTCTATATCACCCCCAAAACATACACACAGTCTCTCCACATCTATAGATCTCTCCTAACCTCTTCCTCTTTGTCTCCTTCTCTCTTCCCCTTTTGTCCCTCTCATCCCCTTCTCTCCTCTCTCCCGATCTGTCTCTCTCCACCTTTATTTATTTATGTCTTTCTTCTTACCTCCATATCTACCCCCCTCTAACTACATATATGTCCCCCTCCAACTCCATATTCGTCCCCCTCTCCCTCTCCTTCTCTCTCTCATGTCCTTTCTCCCTTCCCATCTCTCTCTCTCTCTTTCTCTTCAACCTCCCTTTCTCTCCGTCTCCCTCTCTCTTCACTCACTAACTCTATCAATATCTCCCTCCCTCTCTCTTTATCTCTCCCTCTCTTCCAACTTACTTACATATCTCCCTATTTATCTCTCTATCTTACCCAAAAACATTAACACTCTATATTTACCTGTCTCTTGTCAATCCCTCTCTCTCTCTTTATCCAAATTTCTCTCTCTATGAATTTCTTCTTCGGTTCCTTTTACTCCCAAAAATTCCTTCTCTTTGTCCCTTCCTCTCACCTCTGTCTCAATTCCTCGCCATTTCTATGCTGAGTCCCTCTCTCTCTTTCGCTCCTCTCTCCCTTAATCTCCCACATCTCTCTGTCTCTCTCTATCTCTTTCTTACCCTTTTCTCCATTTCTCACTCTTCTTTCTCTCTCTCTCTCTCTTCATTCCTCCTCTCCCCTTTCCTTCATGTTATTTATGAATCTCCCTTGTCACTCTCTCTATATCTCCACCTCTATCACTTTGTTTATTTGTTATTCCCTCTATATATGTCAAAATTTAATACATGCGTGAACCTATGAAGTTGGGTTACAGTTTTGTGAGAATCAGGAGTGGACATATTTTTTTCTCAACAATTTGGCCCAACTGTTATAAATGTTCGGCCAAACTATTAAAGAGTTCGGCCGAAATTTCAAAAATAGTTTGGCCGAACTCATTCTGTCGTTTACATTAACAGTGTACTGACGATATGGGAAAACATATTTTTGGTTGGAGATTGGAAAAACGGAAACATAATTTTGACCGAAATTTTAAAATAGTCTGGACGAACTTTAGTTTATAAATACACCACCCTGGAGCCGTTAACAGGTTTTGGGATTTTTTGTTGTAATCATTTTTTTGTGTCTGCTGTGTGTTTCTACGTCCGTTGATCATGTTTCTGCATTTTTCTACCTGCGCGACATGTTTTTCGGCCTCGACTCTTGCTGTTGAACCTCATCTCTTGGTTTTGGGCTTATTTTCTCTGATCGTGTTTCTTCGTCTGCTATGTGTTTGTATCAACTTGACATGCACATACCCTCTAAATTTAAATTTGACTTAAATTAACTTCACTCATTATATAAATTTAAGTAACTTCTCATAGATGAGTAATTAGCTTATTTTAAAAACCTCCTCCTCAATTTGGTTATTTTAAAGTGAGAAAACCTATCCCAACTGTTATTGAATATTGTGTATTCATGTTCACAGTCCGGCTGACTCTCTGTGTTTGTATGGTGATGCCCCATCATAAATGTGTTGAAGATTTTGTATTCGTGTTCAATTGACTCTGTGTGTTCATATCATGAAGACATTGTTGTTGATTTATAATGAAATCGTCTATATAATGACCTCCACTATATGAATTCAATTATGTAATAGGCTATATATAAACATAAATAAATATAAACATAAATAAATAAGGCATCCAATATCAATTAAATTAAAAATATTACAAAATTAAATTGAAATTGTGGACGCCATATTCATTTATGTATACATATCTTATTAGAGAATTGATATACCAAACCAAACACAAGTACTTCACCATACGTACACAGAGAGTTAGTGGAACATGAATAGACAATATTCAATAGAATTTATGGTTTCCCACAATTTTATGAAGGACGTATAATATGAGAAAATCATTGATAATAGCTGTAACACCAAGAGGAGAACCATACATACAACTTAGAGTACCATATTAGTTTACTCCTTCAGACTACTAAGTTTGCACAACTTACGAAACTACATTAATGAAAAACATTACTATACTTTAGGATAGGAATACTCAGTCGGAGCACAAAGTCGACGAGTAAGAGGTGAGGAATACAACGTGTAGCCTTCATTATATAGGAGGAGATGGATGCCAAACTCGAATTTGAAAATCATGTAAGCTCCTCCCAACCATCCGACTTCAAATTTTCATTACATGTGAGTACCATCCAATGGTACGTCATAAAAAAAATATTGATCTTTCATTAAGTGCAGAGAAAATTGGGTGCATTACACTACAACATAAAGGGGGTTTTAAGACAATATTTAAGACAATTGTTCGGTAAATTGTCTTAATTTGAGACAAAAAAAAACTTGTGTATTGTCTTAAATATTGTCTTTAAGCAGATGTCTCAAATTAAATCGTCTTAAAATTAAATTTTCTTAAAATATTATCTCTATAAAGACAATATATAACACAAGCATTTTTGTCTCTCTAGAGACAATTTCATTTTTTTCTCTCTAGAGACAATAATGGCACTACAACACAAAAGGGGGTTTTAAGATAACTTTTGGGTAAATTGTCTTAACCTGAGACAATTTCATTTTTGTCTCTCCAAAGACAACAGTTGGAATTAAAAACATATTGTCTTTATGGAGACAATGTCTTTAATCCTATCTATTGTCTATGTAGAGACAATATAAAGCAATGAATCCATAAAAATATCTCACCATTAAAATAAATCAATATAAAAATATTTAATTAAAGAAATCTACAATATCATTGAATAATTCATGTTAGGGTGTAGTGGAATCGAACCACCAACCTCCTACATGGCATATGCTCTTTCAATCAGCTAGCACCCTTTAAATAATGATGTGGAGTTATGGCAATCCTTGAAATTGTATAATATGCATTGATTTTTAAAAAATGTTCAACAAATAATGGCATAATCATTGTAAAATATATAATCACGAGTCATAATAAAATTAACATAAAATAAAGACAAATACAACAACCTGCAATGTATGTTGTGAATTTATAAAAATTGGAATCCTTATTACAACCACAACAAATTTTCAGGTATATATGCATCCCTTGTGCATTTATGTATTCATCACTTGTCATGACAATTCAGTTAGCCAAGAGGCATCTTAATTGCATCCCATGAACCAAACACATGCCATTTGATCATTATAACATGGTTATCATCCATAAAAGTGTTTCATCTTTTAACTATGAGAATGGTTCCACCGAAAAGCGCCACAAAGTTTGTACCAAAAACATTCCATGAGGCAATGAACTAATCCTAATGACATTAAAATGGATATTTATGTCGATTGATCAATATGGTGATTGTGACATGTTCAAAAAACATAAATTCCTCATTGTTCCATCCACCAGATTCTGCCAAGCCATTTTTAGGGCCTAGATTAAAAATTCCAGGAGCCATATGGTGGCACTCTCCAAGCCCGTAAACCCTGACACAATGTTTTTTTTCTATTTTTTCTACAAAAAAGAGTTATATTGATATTTTGTCCCATGGCTCCTAGCTCTCTAAGATCACCTTAGTGGTGTTATCTAAATAGGTGAGAGTTTCTCACTCAAATAATCTACTCAACTATGTTGTTCTGAGTGATTTGAATTTAACCCAACCTTCAAATTTTCAACTATCCAAAATTTGTGCAATTTCCAGATTCAATTTTTAGCCATACATTTTCTTCATGCATTACTATTTACAGCTCTATATGTCTTGATCATTTGACATAAGTAAAAGGAAAATTTGTTGAATGAGTTGAAATTATCATTAAAGAATCCAAGGGTTGGTTTGCGGCTTCTATATTTGTTGTTTCACTACCATTATAATTGCTGCAAGTGTGAATAATCAGATATGGTTATGTGGTTTAAGTTTCCCTAAAGGGTTGAAACTTATCAAGATAGTTTGGTATATTTTCTCCTTGGATTGCATAGGGCTTTCAGAAAATGAAATATTGTATCTTTTCCACTATTCTCTTATACTCTAATCATAACATCCATAAGAATAAAAATTCACATGGTTGAGATTCAACAAAACTCTAGTCAAAGAGATGAAATTTCAGTTCTGCATTAATTTTCATTTTCAATTCATCTACAAACTTTAACACTGATGCCATGTGGGCTGACTATGAATGCCTTTGTAAACAAAATAGATCACTACATATAGATTGGAGTGACCTGGTCACTTGAAAAAATGTCCTCCATTTTTGACGATTCTATTCAACATAACTCAAACTAGAATTGATCGTCAAATAAGGCATATGCAAGAACTCAATTAGACTGGTAAATAAATGGCCTTGCTTTAGTGGTGTTATCTTCATAGATGAGAGTTTCTCACCCAAATAATCTGCCCAACTATGTTATTCTGAGTGGATTGAATAACCCAACCTGCCTATGCAGTTTCAAGGCTTTCCAGATTGCATTTATGTGCCTATTGTGGTGTTATCCATTACATTATTTCAAGGAAGTTCTCTGAATTAAGGTTGGGGACAAAGCTATTAAACATCCAATGAGGTACATCAACCTCCAGAATCCCTATTTTAGGTGCCAAAGACTTGGCCATAGAATTCAGGATTGCCCCATTATAGTTAGACCTAATGCCCCAACTGCTCTATGATTCTACTCCTCGGTACCAAGCTCAAAATTTCTCTCAAGGTAATAAAAAATGTGGGTTCATGTTACTTGAAAGAAGAAGGACTCTTAAAGAAATAAGTAAACATTTAATGAGGTACATAAACCTCCAGAATCCCTATTTCAAGTGCCAAAGACTTGGCCATAAAATTCAGGATTGCCCCATTATAGTTAGACCTAATGCCCCAACTGCTCTATTGATATTACTCCTCAGTACCAAGCTCAAAATGTCTCTCAAGGTAATAAAAAAGGTGGGTTCATGTTACTTGAAAGAGGCAGGACTCTTAAAGAAAGAAAGTGGCCACTATAACAGTGTCAATTGATGGCAAGCCTACAGTTTCAACAAATGGGAATATTTGAAATTATCCAAGGCTCCTAATATAGGAATTTGGATACAAATTTGTAGGCTTAAAGGCATGGCTTGACTGAAACCTTACAAGGTAAGAGAATATGGACTATTTCATTACCAATCCACAATGATAATGACCTCATGAATGTCAAGAAGGTATGCACCCCTATATATAATTCATAGTTCATAACATTAGAATTATGATCCCTAGTTTCCATATTTTGTGATTACAGAAGTTAACTGTCTTTTTACTTCAAATGGTTCTAAATTCTATTTCCAATTTGGTCATCTTGTTTCTAGTCATATCGATTCCAAGAGGAAGATTGTCACTTTAGTTTCTACCAGCCTTACTTCAATTGTGGGGTGAGGCACAAATGCATTACGGAGTTGAATGTTCAACCTTGGTAACATTTATGCACCTACTAATTCTAAGTAAAAATGAATTTATAACTGGATGGATGACAAGTTGGTCGATTCTTGGTGGCTAGTTTTCAAGAACTCCTACATAGTTTAACTCTAGATGATAATTAAGGTGTGTTTCTTGTCAGAATTCCCTAGAGAGAAAAGGTCACGAAGTGTTTAGATCATGAGAGATAAGAAAGGATCAAATAGAACCAACAGCACACCATAAATCAGAAAAAAACACAAAACATGCAAAGAGAAGAGAAGATCATGAACAAGAGAAATGCCATGTGCAACTAAAGAATTGGGCATAAGAGAGCACTTATCTCCTAATAAAACAATGTATTTGTACAATATTTGTACACACTCTAAGGTGGAACACCCCCCCTAAGAAGAGATACAGGCTCATTAATCTGGATTGTTCCCAACCACCTAGATATAATATAATTGTCCTTTTGAATTATTTTGAATATGACATTGTGACTAGCAACCTTCAACTAGAAAACAAAATATAGCAACACTACAGGAAAAAAAGCACACTTTCAGAATAAAGCAGTAGTAACACACATTTAAACACTCTTTAGACATACATTCCTAGCCAAAGTCAAATTTCTGTCAATGCTCTATGCTCCCCTATAGAGACAAACCATGTCCCTAAATCATCACAAGGGGAAATTAGCTATATGAAACATCTCTGCACAGATAAATGTATATATGAAAAAGGTAAACATTGAATTATAAATTACTCACTGTACATTCTATCTCTCTAGTGCTCTGTGGAGAAATAGGAGCTTCTAAACTATGTTGGGGAAGCATCTGATAACACATGAATACTAGTCAACATATCAGTAGAATACACTAGAGAAAAGATGGTGCTAGAGTATATTTAATTAACCACAAAACTTAGCTAAATAAGAGCTCAATGTCAGCATCAAATATTTTGATAAAAAATACAAAAAAAATATAGCAAAATTACTCTAAAATATAAGGGAGCCTCCAACATACCCCTGAATAGAAAACTAAAGGTTGATTATTGGTGTAAAATGTCATAACAGTTGGTGGCATACTTACTACTACATCATGAAATCAAAATTTATTAGCTATATTAGTTATTGCAAGGTTGCAAAATATGGAAATGGAAAATTTTAACAAAATCCAACATCCATACTTCTCTAATCAAGCTAAAACTTACATATCCTCTCAGGATGATTCTATCAGCAATTTGATCCAAATTTGCAACTACACAAAAGATTAAACCACGGGTAAAATCAACAAGTAAACTTTGTATAAAAAAATATGCTAATCAACCAGTAAGATTTCAATAAAACATATGATTGTTTTAAACTAACACTACAATAATATTATCACTCCATTTAATCATACACATATAATGATAGGAATAATAATTTTATAATTCCTTTCATGATTTGATAAAATAAAGCCATCACATTGTAAAATTACCTCCTTGTTTTGACTGAAAATGGGCAATCTGTCTCACCTTGAAAAATCATAGGATCCACAATAATTAGAGAAAAAATAAACCAAAGCATTCTCAAAAGTGAATAATAACACTGAAGACAAGCCCAAACAATCTCAATGCAAAACCACAAGTATAGAAATAAAAGGAAATGAAGCCAACCAAATTCCAATGAATTACATCAAGAAGAACACATAAGGGAAGTCCAACCTAGGTTTTCATCATTGGAGAGATCTAGACAGCACTAATAAACATATAACACAGTAGCTCAAGGTGACTTTGAAATGACAAAAGTTTAATTTGCAATTATAGATGACAAAATCCTTTATCCATACATTAAGCAATAGATAAATCCAAACAAATACTCGCAGGTCCAATTAGTAAGCCCTTGGAATTGTGCATGATAGCAAGCTTTATCAGTGTGACCATTGTTTTCCAATTTACAACTCTAGAAACCCCTTGTCCCTATGTTCCTACAGTTACAACAACATCCCCATCTCCTTTGTGTTCTGATATTTTTAAAGGTTTCCCTTTGTGCTTTGGAAGACCAAACATACACTTGGCACCATACTTGCAAATACCTCTCTTGAAAAAAAACTAAGATCCACAACACGAAATTCAGTGAACCAATAATTACAAAAGAAAAAATATAATCCAATTAGAAACAAATGTAGAACATGAAAACATAAAACTCATCACTAAGTACCTTACACCGCACTCTGGCTTGCTAGGCCTCTATGGTAGTGAAACAACAACATGTTTGACTTGCAAAGGCAAGATCGTATAAATTTAAGGTTCGATTACATATCATATTAAATGGAAGACAAAAAAGAATGGATGAAAACACAGACTGACTTGAGTACCTCACTTCCATCAACATTCTCCTCTGATTTTAAGGTTGCCAACCTATATTTTGGATGGTGGAACTTGCATTTTGAACCAAATTTGTAGATGCTATTTTTCATATAGTACTGAGTCAATAATATGAAAATCAACAACCCAAAAAAAATCTAAATTAAACAACATCAAAAGAAATAAAAAATTATAAACAAAAGCCAAATTACAACAATATCAGAAGGATGTCAGCTAAGTGAAAATGTTAAAATTGGAAACTAGGGCCAAATTCCAATATTGTCTACTCAGTTGATGGAGATAATAATCTCACTGAATTCCTCTTCTCAAGAGGACCAAAATAGATATAAATATTATGTAATTTGGAAAAGGAAAAGTATTCACTAACTCAAATGAAATTACATAAGGCATAACCTTATTTATGTGGGAAAAAATGAAAAATGAAAATTGAATTTCCCTCCATGAGTAGTCAAGTCAGCCTACCCAAGTAGCATATAAATAACCTATCTTTGGCCCATCAATACTCATTATTCTTGTCTCTGAAGTAGCTGCAGAAGAAGGTGATTTCCAGCAAAGGAGATGGAGGCAATGTTGGGTTCTATTTAGTCATCTCCAAGGGACAAGTTCCATAGGATGGAAGATGAGTTTATTTAGGGCATGTTTATGATTTGTTTTAGGCATTTTATCTCCTTCAAGTCTGAAGCTTCTAGCCACAGGTGTTAATGCATGTACTGTTATGAAACCCTCCTTTAGCAAGATTATTTTTATAGGCAGAAGGCCGATATTGTTGGAAGCCTAGTCTGAATCATTTGAGGCAACATTATCATCTTCTTGTTAACTGCAGTAATGCATTAGAATCTTATGGGTTCTTCTCTATGTTTCATGGTGGTTGAGAAGCTTGATTGAGCTATTGTCATATCTAGTAAGAGCGTTTTGGATGAAGATTATTTCAATGCTGGAATATGTGCCCTAACCAGGATAGAAATCCTCATCAAACTGGATCCATCATCATCAATAGTGAAGGCCACACAAATAATCTATTATGATTCTCCTTTTAAGGATTACTTTGTTTGAATTTAGATGATCATCGATTAAGGCAAGGGTTTTTGACATGTGATGGGTTACTTCTTTCTGATTTGGACAAGTGACATTTATCGCAAGTCAAATTTGAATCTATCATTGTACTCTCTCTCTCTCTCTCTCCCTGCTGAATATTTGATACTATATAATAATAATTGATAAAGGTTTTCCCCGTCTTGAGGTTTTTCCCTGGCTTGGGCCAATTTCGGTGTTTTCTTGTCTTGGCTTGTCTTCTGCATATGTTTTCATATGATATTTTGATAATTACTATTAGTGTATAATAGTTATGTGATTATTATTGATATCAATGGAATTAATATTAGGCTCTGTAAAGTGATTATCCTACGAAAAAATCATGTTAACCTAAATTAACATGGTATCAGAGTTTAGGTGAGGACAAGCCCAAGAAAGAGAAAGATCAATCACTTAGAAGTTTGTCTACAAGTCTTTGTGATCTCCTTCCTCTAGAAATCTGAAGGTTTAGAACAAATGTCGCTGAATTCTTGTAGCCTTCAGTTGTAATGATGCAGAGTTTCAATATTTGTTTCCAAGTACCATACAAGGTCGAGATTTATGTCTATCTTACCTATGATCTGAAATTATTCTGAAGCCGAGACCTGTAAGAAGACCGAGTCACAACTAAATTTCTTTTAGGGCTCCTATCAAAATAAAAAATGTAACCCGAATTCAGTAATGGATGTAACAGGCATAAAGAAGAAGCCACAACTGAGGATTCAGACATGTGGTTTTTCTGAAGAATTAGAGGGCTAGAAAGAGTGGCCAAATACAAAGATTACATATGCAACTGTGCAAGGAAAAAATGTCACTTTGTAAGGCTTCATCACAAGGATTGGTATGTACATTATAATGATTATTAATCATGATTTTTTGGAAGTATTTCCATTGGAATCTAGCATTTGTTTTGGATCTAGAAATATTAAGAGAAGTATAATCTCTCTGGACTTGGTCAAAGCTAAAAATGAGCACTTGAATTAGTGAATTCTTCCAGAGTATGCCTACAATCTTTTCTCAAAACGTTGGTGACCTAGTATTCTCCATACATCCACTTGATCTAAGATATGTCAAGGATGTACAATTTTCATCATTCTTAAACCAATGATTCAAAGTATGGATTTCCTTCATGGCCAATGGTGAAGTGATTTAATCACTTCTATGTCCATCTATAAGGACTGACTACTATGAGAAAATCCAGACATCCAACATTTACTATTTTATGTTGGCATCAAACATTTATATATAGTGTCCTTCAGAACCAATCATTATTCTCCAGAAATTGGGAATGCAAATTTTACAGGTATGTTTTCTTAATTATTATGAAAAAATCTTGAGTAAATTTCAATGCATAGAATTGGATCAATTGTTGGTATCTTATTCACTTACTTAAAGTCCCAACCAAGCTTACCTCTAGATTGATGAAGCTGCCATGTCTCCTAAAGATGTTTTATTAAATATGAGAAGTAGACTTTAAATCTATATTTAGTGGCATTCTCTTTGAAACAGTCACTGAATTCTTGTAATATAAGAGAAGTCCAATAGTAAAGAATGTCATCATGTGCTATCAAAATTCCCACTTCATCAAATATAAATCTCTTACAATAGGAGTAGGCTTAGGAAGAGTTTATCTTCATCCTACAGTAGGACTTCATAATCAACAACTACTTAAAAGGTAGATTAAAGGTTTCTTCATCACCAAATAAAGGTTCAACATTTCATATCAGTCTTAAAATTACTTATCTCCAATGTATCAAATTGAAGAGAGATGAGAATGACATTAATCCTCTTTCAGTTTTGAGAAAAAAAAATGTCCTCTATACAGTAATCTTGAAGCCCTCTAGTAGCATCTTTGAAAGAAACAATCCTAGAGATGTACAAAATTGTGGTCATCTGAAGATTGTTTATGATCATACCTCCTTTATAACAGAGATATCTTCTCTTGCACACCATACATCAAAAGTTTTTCTGGACCCTCCATTAGCTTGTCAAATAAGTCAAATTGTATTGCACTGTGTATGGCTATAGTAAGTTTTTCATTTTCTCAACCAATGGCAAGTATCAGAATCTTGAGGGCAGAAGTCAATGTATTTTCTCAACATTTTAAGGTGCATGGTGAAGGATTTTCATTACCACATTCTTTTTCTTGGACACCAGCAGTTATATATATATATATATATATATATATATATATATATATATATATTTAAGAAGAGTGTAAAAATATGTTAAGAATAGTGCTAATAAGGGCTAGCTCTAAGATAGCTAAACATAATCAGATTTATAGCAGTCAATTCAGAACGAACAATGCAGATCACTCCAAGACAATATATATATATATATATATATATATATATATATAACTCAGAGCATGTCTCTTTGTATCTTCATATAGACAAAAGTACTTATGATATCAAGGTATGATTCTGCTATTAAGGTCTGTCATTTGAACACAATATTATTTAAAGTCATTGTTGAATGATCTAAGCATGTGAGAAAAATTTCCAGGTCAAGTTTATTGACATAGTTGCATCATGATAAAGTCTCATTGAGGAAAACTAGATGGTCAACTGAAAGAAATCTTCAAAAGGAGCTATGGAGTCCCTGGAAGAATCTCTTGTCAACACTTCTTGCCCGATGAATTTTTCAACAGAAAGACCATGTCATAAGGCATTGATCTTCAGAAGCCAAATTACTGAATGGCTATGTATTAGTGGCAGGTTACAAATAGCCCGATGGTTATGTTTTGGATGAGAATACAAACAGTATAACTTAAAAATTACTACAATAGAGCTTCAAAAATATAATTGTTGTGATAGCCAGGGATCCACCGATTTTCTCAATTTAATATAGTCCAGGTGAAACAAATTACTCCCTAATACAACTGGGATGTGCTATCTAAGCATAATATTAGACATGCTATTTAGGGGCAAATAATCCTGATTCCTTGATATAAGAAACTAATAACATACTAACACTTGCATGCAGTAAATAATTTCCACACAACCCACAGTCCACTTATAACATATCACATTAATAATTTCACCACACTCTAATATAGATGTATATTTATATCAAAAAAACATAGATGCATAATCAAGTGTGCTTATTCTTATTATCTGCAATTTGGGGCTAACTGGATTGACACACATACAAAAAATAACAAATAATACAATATAACTTGGACCATATAATTCAAAATTGTTGTGATAGCTAAGTATCTGCTAATTTTTTCAAATTTATCTAGTCCAGATAGTTGGGAGGAGTGTTATCCTCCCCACCTAGCTTGAATTCCCCCAAGTGACCTTAGCAAGTATATTGTTCAACATATTTGATCTGTGTTGTTTACCTTTCCTTTTTCTCTTTATGTTTGTTCATGTAGAACCTACCTTTCATATACCTTGGAACTTCACATACAACACTTGAGAAATCAAATATGAGCAGCTTGGAACTCTATGTTGGGAAAACCAGCCTAGATCCATCTTAACTCTGGATCTACCAAGCAACATGAGAGATAAAATGTCTTGAGATGCAAAATTCCTTTAAAGTGAAAAGAGATTTGATCCCTCCCAGCCCTTGGTAGATCCAAAGTTAAGATGGATCTAGGCTCTAATACCATATTTAATTTTCATAAATCCAACAACTTCACAATTATTCCTAATAGTCTATCTCAAATCTACTGAATAAAAATCATGACTAGTTTCTTTAACTTAAGCATGCAATGGAGCACAACCAGTCTCAATCACACCCATAAAAATATTACACACAGGTTATGCCCAATAAATAGTTCATTATTTCTTCTCAAAACCTACCCGAGCTCCCTTGCTAAAATGATGGCCCTCGAAGACATTACAAATAAAAAAATTACCCTATATATGATATAATGGATCAAACCCTATATATGTCTTTGATTTTATGAACTGGATCTCTCTTGTTTCTTCGTGATATGTCCTTGAACTTGAAACAATTGAAGCAAACCTAAAATAATACTCATGAAAATCGCAAGCTTACTTGAGAATCTCTCTCTCAATGTCTCTTGCCCCTACACATCTTTGCGCTCTTGCTAACCTACCATAGGCCCTCCTAGCCCTTCACATGTCTAAGGCCTACCACAAGCTCTCGACCCTCCACAAATCTAAGGCCTAACACAAGCCCTCTCGGCCCTCCATATATCCAAGGCCTACTCAGCCTGCAACACAAGACACTTTTCTTGCCAATCTTAAGAATGAATCATTCAACCTTGTACTTAATACTTTGAAAAAGGGTTCAATTCCATGGGTCTATAATTTTGTTCATCAGAATACCATGGGTCATCATAATACCATGGCTCTATGGGTGCAAGGCCCCATAACTTAGCCCACTTGCCCCACGTGTGAGAATACTCCTGAGGCTACCCAAAACATCAACAAAAAGTCATCACAAAGCTCGAAGGCACTCTACACCATTCAGCACAAGTACAGTGTGGAACTTTAAAAATGGAATATACTCATAATATGCTTTAGCCTTCTAGATATAGCAGTTCTTAGATGTTGGACTTCAGGTGTCCACTGTGGATCTCCACGTGTTTTAAATTTTGAATAAGAAATCATCTTTTTGAAACATATGTTTAATGTTGGCATGCAATTTTTTTTTATGCTATAATTTCAAAGAATGCATGAAATTTTTATCGTATATATTTTTAAAATTTGAGTTATATAATTTTTTGAACTTCATGCCAATTTCTATTACATAATTTTACACTGCCAAATTTTTGCCAAACTTCCAATGTTTCCAAACATGAACTTGATTCAGGTGACCTAGCTTAAAGATAAGCTCTAATCAACTTTGCAATTCTCAGATAAAGGCCAGAATTGGAAATATAATAGAGTTATCAGATTTGAAAATTAGAACCATAGGGAAACGGAAATAATTTGCACTTGCAGAGATAAGCAGGGGTGTTTAAGAGAAATGGGAAATAATTAACCACATGATGACAACACTAAATGTAAACATGAGATGCGATATTAATGTGTATCCTAAGCTCATTTTCTATTTAGATTTCCATATGGCCAAACTCAATATTTCTGACAACTCTGTTGAATAGTAGCCAGAAAGGTCCTTTAACTTGTGCCTTATTCAAAGAGACCAGACACAATTTTTCCTTAGCATGCAAAAATTCCTATAAGTTAGGAAAATTCATGAAGCACTTCAACTCATGCGCTAGGGTGGGAAGCTCAGTTGTTGTCTCCTAGTGTCAGTTATCTTCGGAAAAAGACAAGAGATTGAGTCTCAAGTTCTAAATTGAGGATGGATGAGTTACATGAGTCAGTTAGACTTAGTTAACTCAATCAATCACCAATTCAATTTCCAAAAATAATAGCTTGTCTGATTTATCCTATTCAAAAAGATTATAAGGAGGACCAAGGAACAAAATTATACAATTTTTTTGTCAACACGAGTTGGTGAGAGAAGGAAATATAGAGCACAAATTTGTGTGTGAGAGTTTGTGAGAGGAAGAGTGTGCAAGAGAAGCTTGTGCACAGATTGATAGACAAGAAATACTTGAGGAATGCGCTAGAATTTAGGATTAATTCCTAAATAATAAGAGCCTCTATTGCGCTAAGATTTAGGAGAAGTCAATGCAAGGAAATAGGAGCTCAACCAAGCAAGGAAGGGAAGGATCAGGATCAACATTCTTGCAAGGCATTTCAAGGTAAGGACAGTAGGGAGAATAAGTTGTTTTCTTTATTGAAACAAGACTGTGTTGTAAGAGATCTATTTCTCATTCTTCTATTAATACAATTCTCAATCAACCAGAGTGTTTTCCAGCTACAAAATATGCAGTAATACTTCCTGCAAAACAAGAAATATCAAATCAGAAGACCAACCAAAAATTAAATGGGGCTAGTACTTAAATGCATATAATATGCAAAGATAACAATAAATATTGCAATAATTGGATCTATCCTACACCTACTTTCAATAATCGATGATTTTTCCTGCTACCTTGTGTTAATACCAATGTTGTATTTACAGACATTGCAGATATGGCATGAACAGGCTCACTGAGAAACATTGCTTGGTCAACTGCCGCAACACCCAATACAAATCTTAGTGAATACATATGCTATCTTTTTCAATAGAATATATTTAGCCTCTATAGCACCATTTGAGAACTTTTAGTGGCCTCCAAAGAAATAAAACATAAAATTAGCATTGGTATGGAAATACATTTCAATATTCTTCTCTCTATTGAAAATCATATTGTCTTATCCATCATCCCTAGGAATGAAAGAAAATCCCAAACATTTAACTCAATGGCATCATTCAACTCTATTCTCTGTACTGAAAATCATATTGTCTTATCCATCATTCCTTGAAATGAAAGAAAATGTTTTCTTACGGTTGTCCCAAACATTTAACTCAATGGCATCATTCAACTCTATAACTAAATGTGTTCTTTGAAAATTTAACTCATTTCATAGATGCATTGAAAATACAGAAGTAGCATTTTAACTAAGATATTAAGACTGTGGCTACAAGGATTTCCTCAAAAAATTAACCAATATCACCTTAGTCATTGAGTTTGTACAAACAAACCTGAGAGCTCTAAGGATTTCTTGTCAACAATATCTTTGTCAGCCTCACAATGAGATGCATCCACTTCAAGAAATGGTAATAAGTGAATGGAATGGTGACTGTCTGATACCCAGAGATTTTGTGATGCTGAAACAGTTTCATCAGAATATAAGTGATGGTACTTAAAATAAACATAAACATACTAATAAACATCAAAGTACTTAAAATACTTATGATAATATCAATCAGGCACATATAAAAGATATGCTACCATATAAAAGATAAGCTGCTAGATCGTTTGTTAGATATGCTGCCATATTTTCTTGTTTATCTTAGGAACTTGAAGGACTTGTGGCTCTTGTGCAAATGTTTCAATTGTGGCACCAAAGAGATGTGTTAAGACACTAAGTAGGCTCACTCTAGATTATGACCCTAAATTTTTAACGCCATATTTCTTTTATGGCTGGAGGATTCAAGAGGATGTTATGTAAAAAACTGTAAGAAATAAACTATATACACAATTTCAATAAATTTGCAAATATTCATTTTAGATAAAAATAAGGAATCAAAGTTTCTCAATTCACTAGAAGTATTGGTTGTAGTACTTTTGTGTGTGATAACCACAATATATACAGATCTTAAGCATAGTGAGCTCGTAGAGTTTTTGAGTTGAGCTTAAAATTTGAATTGAGATAGAAAGTATTTTAATGAATGAATATTCATATAAAAATTATCAATTTAAGCTCCATACACAAATGAAGCAGTCAAAGAAGCATATTAACCTGACTCCTTTGGACTGTTGACTCAGTTGATGCGGTTGACGATATCAAATTGCCTAGCTTTCAAATCCCTGCCTGGTTACTTTGGACAACTGAATTGGCTGATATATTTGACCATAGAAAAATATGGGATAGAATATTTACCTCAAAATATGAATAGTCTCATATTTTTAGAGGTAACCAGGTGTCCACTGCGTGATCTCCCATTTAGAAGCATTGAAGGAGAAATAGAAACAGAGTCGAATACATTGGACAAATGTGTGTTTCATGGAGGTATTTTCCCAGACCTTCAAGGTGTTTTCCCTAACCTTCAATATCTTTACTTACTCTATTGTAAGGAGCTGAGGAAAAATGTAAGGCTCCGTGGTCTCCCAAAACTTAAAACTCTTAAATTTCATGGGTGTGAATACAGAGGAGATCTCAAATGTTGAAACCTTGATATCATTGGAGCACTTGCATGTTTAATTGATGGGATTCTATATATTCTGTGTTGTGGCAATGCTCATCCTCTCCTACCAGCAATGGATTGAGCTAGTAGGCTTGGGCAGGTCTATTGCGCTGCTAATCACTCTGGTCAAAGCTGCTATAATGCTAATACCCTTCAAGGACAAGCGTCTTGTACCATCACCTGTTATAACCACAATGTGAACATCATCTCCATGTCCTGTGAATTCAACAGAATCACCACAGTAACTTCTAATACAAGGAAGTTCAGGATGCTTTTGTCCTACCCCAACAACATATGTTGAAGAGAAAACCAAATTGAGTAAATGATGCCATTGCAATAAATGACACTGCACTTAATCAAACCAATACATACCAGATTCATAGGTTCAAAACCCTTGCCCTTCATTTTCGATGTCCCTTGCTCGTCTAGCCATTGTAATCAATGGCACACCACTTAATCATACTAATAAATACCAGATTCGTAGGTTCAAAATCCTTGCCCTTCAATTTCGAAGTCCCTTGCTCATGCTTCAGCTTGGAATCCATGACCCATATTTTCCCTTCAGAAGCCGAGTATAGAGACAATACATTCACTGACATCATAATCATCACCGAAAATTAGTGTACCAATTCCACAATCGCAAGTTTTTTTCAAACCCTTTCGAAGCCCTCACCTCAATACCCGCATATCTAAAACCCGAACTGGAACTCAGATTTAAAGCCCAGCTCTGTTGCACCAGCCAGATTTGAAGCCCAACTCTGTCGCACCAGCCAGATTTGAAGCCCAACTCTGTCGCATCAGCCAGACCCTCAGAACCATGTGGGATCCAGTGCGATCGGGCATTGCGGATATAAAAACTGATGGCTCTCATACATTTTTTTGGCCTGTTGACCAGTCGGGGCTTTATCATGCGGAAAATACGCCTCTGATCTAGGACCCAAGATTTGGGTAGTTACAGAAAAGGGAGACTTCAAAAAATACAGAAGGTGATGAATCCAAAAGCATCAAGGCCAGTGATCCTGAGTTGGGATCTAACCAGACCTTGACCACCTGTGATCGGTGGGTTGCCTCAACTAGGATCAACTTGTTCACCTGCATAACATCCCTACAATCTATTCGTCTGCTCTTGCAAGTTCTAGGACCATCACTTCCAAGGCTTCTTAGAGATCTTCTTCTTCGTCTTTTGTCTGATTTCTGAAATATGTCTTCCCGCTAATTTTTAGGTATTTTTCCTCTTCTTTCATTGAAATACAGACTGGACGAAGAGGTGACCAAGGAGCAGAGCCATGCGGTGTTCCAACGGGAGTCGATCATAGAGCTACGATTGCATGGAATTTTATCTAGAGTGCTTATCACCACTCACGGCCAGAGAGTGCTAAATTTCCATTAAAATGATATATTTTTTTATAAATACATGACTTAATAATATTTAATTTTGATTTATATATTTCTTTATAAATACATAATTTAATTCTTAATTTAAAATTTAGATGGTATATCAATTATTTTTTAATTTATATTTAAATCATATAGTTATTTATAAATACATGTTTCAATAATAACCTATTCTTAATTTAAAATTCATATAGTATATTAATTAATTTTAAATTTTCATTTAAATCATAAAATTACTTTAGTTCAAAATTTAAATTACCTTATAAATGTGTAATTTAAATTTTAAAATTATATTCCATAAAAAACTATATTTATTGCAATTTCATAATTTATTTAAGATACATAAATATATAGAGTTTTTATCTAGATCTATGTAACATTCCCTAGTAAATATCACATGAAAAAATATAAGAGTACAAATTGTTTGTTGAATTTATTAGCATGTAACATTTCGAATTACTTATTCCCCATTGTTTTAATGACTATTACCTTAAATGTCATCATTACATAAATTAAGCTTTACTAATGGAATATTAAGGCGCATAACATAACAATGAATGTAATATCATACCCTTCCTGATGTATGCTTGCATTATTTTCATCACGCTTAAGTTAGTTAATCCAATTTAAATGGATTAGCTCAAGATTCCTTCGCCAAACCTGTGGTGCGTTGAGTTGTTCAATTAATCGTATTGTTATTCCTAATTATTATTATTTTATTTTATTGTTATGAGTGTATTTTGGAAATGGACATGGTATTGTATATTTTAATTAATATTTTAGGATTATTTACGTATTTTGGAAATGTGTTAAAAGGATTGTTGGAAAGTATATGATATTTTGGAAATTATGTGAAAGGATTATTGGAAAGTATATGATTTTGACAAATATTAAAACATCAATTGCGAAATTAATTAATTTGTTATTTTTATAGTAACAAAAATGGATATGAAATTATTTCAAAATATTTCTAATATTATTAAATTTAGTTTTTATAACTTATCAAATGAGTCAAATTATGAATTATTTTAATTTTATTATAAAAATATTAAAATGAATTATTTATTTTTTTGTTTTTTAATTTTATATTTTAAAATTAATATCAATAATAAATTTTATATTAAATATTTCAAAAATAAATTATAATATATGTTGATATGATATTTCTCAAAAATGAAAGTTCTCTTAGTTTATCTCAACAAACATTATAAGATGGTCTTAACTTTAAATATACTCTTCCCTACGTTATCTAAGAATTTTATATCAAAATTGAGAAATGTATCATTGCATGGCTTCGCTCGTGCATAAACAAGGAAAAATAAACTTTCAACTATTTTCTTCCAAAATAAATTGCATATTGTTTTAAAATTCAAACATGATAAATAGTGTGATTAGTTGGAAGTTTTATCCTTGGCGAGGATGAAGTTATTGTTCTCTGCAACATAATTTTTTTGTACATTAAAATACTTCATATTCATGTCAAAATAAGAGATTTACAATAGGATATTTACATTGATGGATTAAACATCAAATTTATATACTTCTAAAGCACTAGCTTCTCTAATTATCACAAGATCAAAGAACCACAAAAACACTATTACAATAATAACAATCTCATTTCAACAACAACTAAAGATTTGCATGAAGAGTTTAGGCCCCTCATAGAATGAGACAATTCTAGAGAAATAGTGCACATAAACTGAAAACAAATGTGCTTCAGTGATACTTGCCTCGAAAACGAGAAGAAAATAGAGCTCTAAACCTAGAAAAGAGTGTCCTTTGACATGGAAACATTAGTAAATCATAGTTTTCCTGAGTGTCCTCTACACAAAACCACATCTTCCATCTAAAATGAAAATAGTAACCACTTTATCAGAGGCAAACATACTCATCCATCCAAAAACAAGCCAAGTTGAAAGCATATGTTGAAACAGGCTTCAATTGCCAAAATTCAAGTTGCAGGTGCCCATAAAATGAGGGGAAACAGAGTATACTTTGATGCTAGCACCAAATCCCAAGGATCATGAAAACATAAACATAAGTTGTTAACAAAAGACGAGGTAAGCATAATATTGACAAAAAACAATGGGAATCCTCCACTTCTAGGGCATGCACAATGAGACCAAATGAAGAGCCACTCTAGATACTCTCTCCACCATCGACAATACAATAAATATTCATACAATCTCGTAAAGGTGAAAATAAAACATAATTTCCACGCTTGAGATCTACAAAACATGACGAGAAAAGTGGATTATCATACTATATGTAGCCATGAGCCATTTAAACTAAAAATAACAACAAAAGCTCTAAATTTTACCATCCCTAAACCTGATTATAGGAAATAATAATAAGAGTTTATACATGATCAACTAGAGGATCAGTAAGTTCCCTAGAGGAAGAGTCACTAACTGGAAAACCTTCAACACAAGCCTATTAGGGGTCCACACTATCGAAATAGTACCATATACCCTAATATAAAACATTCTTTTAGGATCAACGCTTCAAAGCATGAGACTTTAACTAAGGATTGGTAGGGGTTTTAACAGCCTTTAGAAATGTTTCAAACATAATAGGTAAGGATTAAATCCATACCTCTTGAAATCAAGTGGCATATAGGGTGTTGAATATCCTTATAAGATTCCCCTTTGTACTACCAGTCGCAACGAAGTTGCCATCAAGGTGAGCACATAAGGTTTTATCAAACATGTCCATAAGGTTTTATCTTGGTGAAAAACCCAACCAACGTTATGGTTATAGTAGTTCCAAGAACTTTATGAAGAGTGATGGTGATGAAAAACTGCATTGATTCTTATGTGGATTCATTTGGAGGGTTAAAAGGATTTTAGTGCTAGTTTATAAGTTGATAAAGTTTGTAACCACGTTGTGGGGGAAGCTTCTCTAATGGTGCATGAAGTTCATATAGATTTATCCCTAGGGTGTAGCTAAGGGCTTGGATGAATTAAAGGTGATATTTACTTTGAAGTTCTAGAGGCTAAACATTGAACAACAAAAAATTACTAAGATAAAGGAAACTTAAGAAAATGGTTGGAGAAAGTTTTCACGAGTGTGATGAAAAATTACAGAACTTGATCAACCAACTCTCTTATGTCATCCATGAAACTCAACGCAAAGAATGATCCATTCAAATTTTATTACTCTTTAATAGTGTACCATTAATGCAATAGTCGTGGGTGACATAGAGGGATGCCTTATCTTAGGCCATGAGGATAGAATCTTGTAGGGTGAACATCAATTTTATTAAAAAATTCATGCTTGGTAGGATCTAAGAGAGAATTATGTAAGGAGTTCCTTCTAGGTAAAGGACATTGGTATTACTATTGTTAAAGGGGGTGGCCTACAATGATACATTGGTAGTTATTGATGCAAGAACATAATTTCAACAATTTATTTCAAAACTTGTATTTGTCCTCGAGAAGGTCTTAGAGATTTCTAGAAGAGGAAGTTGGTTTCCTTATTTCCTTATAATTCTGTAGAATTTCTAATCACATCTTTAGGATGGGAAATTTTAGTAATTTTAGGTAGAATTTAATATGTTTTTTTATTTTTAAGGCCTCCTAGTCATTAGGGAAGTTGAGTGTTAGGATTAGGATTACTTTTTGCATCCTATGTATTTTTCAAACTCCAAGACACCAAGGCAAATACGTGGAGGATATTTGGGGGGAATGTGATTTTCCATAAAATGTAGATTGGATTTTGGGACCTTGCAGCTCTTTCCCTTGGACCCTACTAGTTCTTCGAGGTTTTATTTGGAGCTGTTAACATGAAAAAGAATTATATGCCCAAGAAGATTAGTGTTGGAGCACCTATGGTTTGGGAGAAAGGATAAGGGGTTATATGAGTTAAGGGGTTTAATGGTTTAGGAGTAATTGGCTAAGGGTAAAGGGTAAAGGGTTAGGTCTTAGGGGGTTTAGGGGGTTGAGGTATATGGGGTTTAAAGGTTAGAGGTTGATGGATTAGTGGTTAAGGGCTTTAGCGGTTAAAGGTAAGCCATCAAGGGCTTACAGATCAAGGGATTTAGGGGTTAAGTGCCTAGGGGTTATGGTATTAAGGTGTCAATGGGTTAAGGGATTAAGGGTTAAGGGTTAAGGGTCAAGTTTTAAGAGGATATGGGATTAGGGTTTATGGGGTTCAAGGATTCCAGGTTAGGGGTTAGGGGTTAAGGGGTTAGTGGCTTGGGGTTTAAGGGATCAAGGGGTTAATTTGTTATGATTTATGACTGTATGGGTTAAGGGATTGTGGCTTTGTGGTTAAAGGGATATGGAATTTAGTGGTTATGGGTTAATTTCTTACCACTTTTGATAATGTGGCCCCTAATCCCCATATCAGAACTATTGGGGGTTCCCCTATCAATTGCTCTCATTTCCTTACTTATAGGTCCCCTAGCCATATGACTCCTTCTCATTCTCTAATGTTAGGATTATAGATCTCAATAAAACATGCACTAACCTCTCACTTCTACCCATCCATGATACCCTTATGTCCCCTTACCTCATTCAATACACCAAAAGATCCCCCTTCCCCAAAATTCATGTGAACTGAACATTTGGAGGCTGTCATTTAACAACAGCTTATAAAAGTTTTATTCTAATGAATTTTTTCTTGGGGGCGGGGGTTGTCCGTCAATGCCTCCAAAAGTTACATTGTCATGACATTTCACAGTGATCCATGGATTCTAAGTTGAGAACAAAAAATACCATGAACAAACAAAGAATCCACTGAGTTGAAGGGCTAAAAAACATATTGCCCATAAGGATGATAACGATGATGACCATGATACCTATTAGAACCAGAAAAATAATAATACTTGTGTCCATCACCCCTCCTTTCCAAAGTATCGAAGTACATGACATCCTTGATTGTGTCATCTCTATCTGACCTATGCCCACTATGGGGTCTACTTCCACAGGCTCCATTAGTCATATCCTCCTGTCCATAGTTGATGTGAAGTGGTCCCTATCTTTGCAATTATGACAAACTCTGAAGAATTAGTGCATTGAATTCTGCTTATTTCTCGTATGCCAGGATCATTTTGTCATTATCTTTATTGAAAATAATATTTCCTCATTCAAACTCCTCAACGTGTCTATTAAGTTAGAAGAGTTCCCGAAACCATGATACTCATCTGATTCATAGGTAGAATCTTTGTAGTCTACCATTTTGTTAGTCACCTTTGATCTCTTATTCCTGCAAGGTATATTATGTCAGCTAAACCAAATGATAAACAAACCAGTGTACCTTAGTATAGCTCAAAGAGGATATCTCATTTGAAAGACTAACCAGATTAGTGTAATATATATATATATAATAATCAGATCAACATATAAACATATTTTCAACCATTATCCATTTATCAATGCATGATTGTGCTGACAAAATACCATGACTTCATGCACAATGACCATCATCTAGTCAAAGTTTACATAACATCATATAAACATTGATACACATAATCGATGCACGACCAACACAAGCGCAACAAATACATTCAACAATGACACCATCAACTTTCACATGACTACACCACCACAATCATGACCAATGCCATGCATAAACAACAGGCACATAGATCAAAGGCACAAGGACCTATATGGAACTGACATGTAGATACGACAACACATTCATCCAAGGGGAATGGAATCTAGACATCACCCAAGGAGAATGGATTCATGTTATGATACCACTCTATAACACCCTCCTCCCACATCTACCCAAGTAATTGACCAACCGGGCCAGACATGCGACGAATAGTTACTATGATATGATTCAACTCCCTATATATCAGTTAAGGAAGTGGAACCAATAGAACACAACCAACCTAACCATCTGCACTTGGAACAAAACCCCAAGGAGCCATCCAACCCATCCAGGTGACTAACCCCTGAGACAAATCAACATTTTTCTCCATCAAAGCCTTAATCTCTCTCTTGACATGGGAATTCATGTGACTTAGAACCTCCAATCACTCCCACAACAAGGCATGCCTGCGACTAGGGACTTTTCCAGGTAGTTTTGTGCCAATGACTCCAGATTCTGAGCCACTTTTTCAGGGCCAGGACTCAAGCCACTATCCAGAACTCCATGAAACTTCCAGAAATGAAAAGTAACATCAAGAGAATGATAAAAATGTAAATACTTCAACAAGGATTTGAGTGGACCCCTACTAGCCATGACAACCATTTTGTCAAACACGTCACAAATGTGCATTCTATAGGTTAAAACAATAGACCTGAGCACAAGGGTCTCACAATTACTTGAGGATCACTGAGAAGAATTGATGACTCGCCACAATAACTTCATTACCATATATATTAGTCCATATAGTCATTATACATTTAATGATTAACCAAAAATGATGAGAGTCATGTACATTGTCATTGTCATAAAACTCAATTATAACCAACATATAACCATTACAAATATCAAGGATATAACAACTATATAAGTCACATATAAAAAAATATATTGACCCATAAAATACCAAGGAGAAAGAGCTCTTACTGATGATTTCATCGGATGAACAAGTTTGGGACTTCCATGAACCACCTGACCATAGGCTAGGTTGAACCAAATCTTTCTTTTAGCCAGCCACCCCATGCCATATTCCAAGCATGAATATGGGATATCATAGAACAAATCAATCAAAACCAAACCGGGGCTTCTAAAGGTAAAACCACCTCAACCCTCAATCGGTGATTCCAACTCATGGTAAAAAATCACTAACTATCACCATATTGGTCTCTACCCGAGCTTTCCATGGATCCAACGCGTTTCTTCTAACCAGGGTTTAAAGGACTAGTAACTCAGCCCACAACTATTATTGGGCTTCCACAACATTTGTCCAACCAAGGCTTCTAGGAACTAATAACTCAACTCACAACCAAAGGCGCAAGAAAAAAAACAAAAAATAAAAGTAAAACCCACAACACCATGGCTATCCAGGAAATAGAAAAGCTATGGAAAACTATGCTTTCAATCCATGCAATCCCTCATGCCAATGAAAAATCACAACCAAATAACCACATGCATATGCCATGCATGCCAAAAATAGTAAGAGAACCATACATGAAACTCAGTACCTGCAAGAAAAAACTGTTATAGCTATTTATCTCGTTGTCCTCTTGCGCTTTCCTGATTTTCTTTTGCCTTCTTGATCCAAATCCCAAATATGCCACACTCATCCAAGAGTGCTCTAAGAAAACTCAAAGTGTCCAAGAGTATGAGAGACAGAATAGAATGAGAACTCCAAAACTAAACTGAAAACAAATTTGTGCAAAAGTTATAAATTGATCCTCATAAGCCTTTTTATCAATGAGGCCTCTAATTTCTTCATATTTCCATTGTTTTCCTTCATTTTCTTCCTCACATGCAACCTCTGAACTTTCACCTTTATTTTCTCCCTTTTTGCATTATTTTCATAAATAAAATGCCAATAAATGCCTCATGCCTTTCCAAATCCTTTACCATTTCCTTTGCCAATTTCCATAACCATTAATAAACAAAAATGAACACCCACTAGGATGTTTTCAGCCAACATTCAACTTGGAGTATGTGTCCAATGACCAAGTTCTTATTTTACTTTTATTAACTTTTACATGGATTTTTGACCAGGGATGTTACAACTTGCTACTATAGTGGTAGCTTCAAAATTCAATTCTTCATCAAACATGGCACTTTCCATATTTCCACAATCAATCCTTGTTTCAAAAAAGAGACCACAAATTTCATTAACATAATTTTCATCCACTTTTTGGTGATATATTTGAGAATGCATATGCTCATTAACAATATCAACTTCACCAAATTCATCATTTGTTTTTGGCTTCATGAGAGATGCACATTCAACCTTACAAATCATTACTGCATATGAAAAATTGTCTTTGTTATTCTTAAAATTAAATTCTTAAAAATCTAATACAAAGAGGTCATCAAAAACTACAATCATACCTACTAAATAACACATGTTATTCACTTCTTTATTGGAAGCTTCACCATCATCAAAAAGGACTACTGTTGGATTCACCAATTTAGTATTCACTTTTTAGTCGACATCCACATGTGCCTCATCAAAGTGGGATTCACCATCATCTTCACCATCGATGTTATAATGGGGTTCTCGAGCATTTATATGTTCTTACTCTACCTCAAACGTAGGGGCTTCAACTTCTCACTCTGTAATATTTTATGTGTATTCTTCATCCATATGCATGTCTACATGATGGGTTTCAATTTTATAGTCTTTATGACCATCATCCTCATTTGAGTGGGATTCTCCAAGCTCTGTTTTCCTTCTAGAGTCTTTCTCATTTAATCTTAGAATTTATGTTAACTTTCTATTTATTCTTCAATATAATATAACATAATGTGTTGCTTTATGTCACTTTTCTTTATACCAAATTCTACTTCCAGGGTCTTCCATGCTTCCTAGGAAGATGTAGCTTTCGCTACCTTTCACAAGGACTTCTCATCCAATGCATGTTTTATAAGATCCAATAATAAGGTATCACATACTTCATCATATGGGTTATTATACTGATACTCAATAAACTCTTTACATCGAAGAAAAGTTTTCATTTTGACAATTCCCAAAAATTAAATTTTTTACTAGTAAATTTTGGAACTGTTACCATATTTATCCTGATCCATTCATACTCAGATTTTTATACTTTTCCTACTTTTCTTTTAGATGCCTCGACTGTGGAGAGAATCTCTATGAGATATTTAAAATACTTTGGCTCTTCCTCTCGATTTATTTTCTCAATTTGCTTCATTCTTACTTTGTGACCCATGGTTGTGGTCTTTCTTTTGTCTTCTACCTTCTTTCCTTATTGTGTTATGCTTCTAGAAATTAACATCACATACACTTGATTATATTTAAAAATAAACATTTTAACCTTCACTTTAACGATGGCTCCCAACAACTACTATCAAGTTTACGAAGCTCTTATATGCATATTCTGATGGAGGCTCATGCCTACAACTTATAGTGGAGACTCCTTCTTTGGTCAGTGGTGGTGGCTCTTTCCTCTTGATATGGTGGTGGCTCTATAGGCGACTCACCCTAATATTTTAGTAGTTGGGTTTACAAATTCTCAACAACTTCTAGTTTCTACTTATGGACCAATGGATGCAAACTTTGATTTGCAGAGTGCTCACAATAGCCAATGCTCTTAGTCGAGCTAGCTCATGACCTTCTTAACTTGTTTGGTTATTTGAAACCTTGCTAAACCTTGCTCTGATACCAGATTTTATTTAGATGAAAAGATAAACATGTAAGCACAAGACAAATAAGTACACAAGCTTCTTCTTAAATAAATAAGTTCTATTTATTAATTATTCTCTCATATACATCCACTGATTTGTTGTTATTCTCTCTTCTTACTTCACATAACAATGACACAACCATGAGTATATAAGAACTAAACTTTTTAAATATGGAATCATGCAAACTCTAACTTTCTTTTCTTCATGTAAACTATGACTTGATGCTTTAGTTAAACTTTTCAAACTTCACTTTAACATAAATCAACATTTTTCTTTTCTTTCACATAGCTTTTCTTTACAAGGCATTGCTTTTTTAACTTTGACTCACTTGACTTCTTATATTAGACTTAATTAGACTTAATAGGAATTCTAATGACCTTGAAATATAAAAAACAAGGTGTAGTATATAATCACAAAGTTTCACATAGTTTGAGTGATATGCACCACAAACCTATAGTGATGGGCCATGTACTCTTTTAACCTCCTTCACAATTTCTTTACATATATCTCTATTAAGTGAGGAAGAGGGAATTGAACACGTGATGAGTGCTATAACAGCCCGTCTCATCACCGTTTAACCAAGAACCCCCCGGCCAACACACACATATTACAATATTAGTAGAAAGTTTTTTTACAATAAAAAATTAAATACTAAAATTTTATCTAAGAAATAATTAAATTATTGTTATTTATGTCTTTGATATATTTGTTCAATAGTGAAAAGAAAATCAAGATATGATATATTTGTTCCATAGTGAAAAGACATATGCAAGAATCAAAATTTTGATTTTTCATTTTGAAATAAAAAAATGAAGGTTTAAAATGAATAAATGGAAAAAAATTGAGAAAATATTTAAATTTTTTTATGGTTATATTGTATTTAATTTATTGCAAATTTATATCAAAGTTTTTGTAGAAGTAATTTAAAAATTTTCACATTTAAAAAAAAAAAAACAATTTTAGTTTATGGAATGTAACTCATTTGAAAATCACCTTTTTATGAAGTATTATGTAAAAACATTACATTCAAACTTAAATCCCTTTCAGTGGTGAACAAAAAAAAATATTTTTTATCTATTTATTTATTATATTTTTAGAATGTGGTTTAATGAAAAGGAAAAATATAATATAAAAGAAATAAATTTGACATGATTACATTTAATGTGGTTTGAATATATATATATATATATTAAAAAATAAAAGATATAACTATCCACTATCCACTCATAAAATTTCACTCCAAACTTTCATAATACTAATGGTTTTGTCTTAATTGCTAATTATCTTAAATATAAATTTTTTTATTAAAATATTTTTGTGTCAAATGCTTTTGTCTTAAATATAAAGTTTTGACTTAACATATTTTTGTTTCAAATTATTTTTGTTTTAAATATAAAGTTTTGTCTTAAATATAAAATTTTATCTCAAACTACTTTTATCTTATATTATTTTTTTCTTAAATTTTATATTTAAGACAAGTCAATTGATATTAAATTTAATATAAAATAAGTAAAATAAAAAAATTACTTTTTAAGACACTTTAAAAATGCTATCGGTGTAGTAGTGTTAAATTCTTCACTTGTCACCATTGGATTTGAAGTTTCCATTGCGTGTGACGACCATTCAATACGTGATTAAAAAAATTGATGCCTTCATTGAATTGGGTACATTAAATTCTTAATTTCTTAAAAAAATGTTAGTGTATTCATTTTCTTACATTTTTATTAGCACTAAATAAATAACCATCCACTAAGTTGATTAGTTTAATTTAATTAGATAGCTGTGGACAGAGATGCATGTCACATTTATTTATTTTCTCCTGTGCAACTTATTTTAATTAATGATAAAAGTTAGATAGGCGAAGAACATCACATGCTCCACAGCCCATTGCGCGTTACTCGCTGACTTTCCAACAAACCAGTCATTAAAGTAAAGAGATTTATGACTACATAATATTTTTATAATTTTCTGAATGCTAGATTTAATTAATAATAAAAGTTAGATAGGCGAAGAACATCACATGCTCCACAGCCCATTGCGTGTTACTCGCTGACTTTCCAACAAACCATTCATTAAAGTAAAGAGATTGATGAGTACATATTCTAGTTATAATTTGGTCAATGCTAGATTTAGCGTGCCTTTAGCGCATTCTTTGGCCACCGCTCAGCGATGCAATTGGATGCTGAAAATGTCCATGACTTACCAATTTGCTTGTCAAATTGTTAGAAAAGTTTAATGTATTAATTTTCTTGGTCGAAAATTGAGATCATTATATTTAATGAATGATTCGACTTAGAAATTTCTATATTAATTACCACTATTCATTATTCAATCCAATATTTTTTTGGTTGAAAATAACTCGTAACCACCATCATGAAGGAGCAGTAGCAGCCCATACTTCCAACCATCACTATGAATAAGGAATGGTGGGAGCCCATACTTCATTAAAAATTTTATTGGAGAAAGGATAAACTATAGTTCCAAGAGCCTGAGGGATTTCATTCAATGTTAAAGAAAAATAGAGCAGAGTCCATACTCTGGGTTTAATTCTTACCCACCACATTACTTACCATTTGCCCGCACTTCACAACCAGCAAGATTTAAGTTTTAACTTTTAAGCCTTCACCAATGTTAAATTTCTGTCAATGCAATATTGGTGAGACCCACTTACTATTGTCGCATTTGCGAACCACTAAAAAAAATTCTATTCCTCATTCCTTACCTTTTCCACCTTAGTACACTTCGCAACATTTAGTGTTTACCACTTAACGCTTCACCAAATGTTAAATCTCTACCGATACTCACTGCTTAAGTGCCCGCAACTTGCACTTCGCAACATTTAGTGTTTACCACTTAAGGCTTCACCGAATGTTAAATCTCTGCTAGATCCACAAACCTCATCCACAAGATTTCCCACTTACCTTTTATGCCACCCGCACCTCATAAGTTTTTTGGTTTTAACCTTTTTAAACTGCCAGTGGCACATCGCAAGTTTCAAGTTCTACCTTTAAGCCATCTACAAAGTTATGTTACGTTATTTGCAATGTGATCCAAAAAAAAAAGCACGTGTCAAGCTCAGGGGTGTGGGGTTGACACTTCGTTTTCAAATTTCAAAGCAAGAAAAAGAACGTGCGTGTCCAAATAGCGGTTTAGTCATTTCAAAAATCAATATATGTGGACAATGGAAAACCGTGTGCCCACATTGCTGCTGGTCATTACAAAATTAATATTTGTCAAGACCACGGGTATTGGATTTTGTTCATAAATACTCCCCCAATATTTCCATAAGAGAGACTCATATAGAATTGTCTGTAGAGCCTGCACGTCCGAGAAGACGTTGGTAAGATTTAGCCTCTGTTTTAGTGACATCAGTTATTGATACAAGCAATATTGTATTGAAAACGCCATAATTATTGGAATTGAAATCCTGTGTGAATGTATTACAGGTTTCAAATCTCAGGCTAGCTGCAAGGCAACATGATGATGGACAACAACAGGGTTTTGCAGACCCTTACCCTTATTTGTGTGTTTTTGTTTGTTTCTGTGGCTATTATCTCTACTAGCGGATATGATATAGATACAGACGATCTGCCAACGCCTGTGGATGGTCTCTCATGGACGTTTTACAACGAGACTTGCCCAGACTTGGAGTCCATTGTTAACGCAACACTTCAACAGGTGTTCGATACCGATATCACCCAAGCTGCAGGATTGCTGAGACTTCATTTTCATGATTGTTTTGTGCAGGTATGCATATATATAGCTTCGTTTCAAAGCTGGTTGCTTGTGAACCTTGAGCCCCGGGATTTTGGTTAGGTCGTGTCTCTTTTGCTTGGGTTATGAGCCTTGTTCGGTTTAAAACAGATATAAAATATATTAACTTAGCATACTAAATTTACTGGATGGTGCTTTTAAATTTCAAGTATTTTCCTGGCCTGGAGCAGGTCTGAAAATGGTTCTTATATAGAGTTAAATATAGAGTTAATTTTAGGTCTGGAGTAGATCTTAAAATAGTTTTTATGTATAGGTTAGAGTTATTTTTCTTTAGATGTAAGGAAATATGTATTTTTTTTACCTAGGTGAATCAGTAAATTTTTAGACTAATCTAAGAAAGGTATAGGTTGAGTTTTATACCACTGAGTTGAAGCAACTTTATTATAATTTTCATATATTTTGGATTATGGGTTTGGAGTATGTCTTAAAATGGTTTTTTTATATAGCATTGAGCTAGTTTTCCTTAGATGTAGGGGAATATACTTTTTTTCTTTACCATGGTAAATGGGTAACTCTTTAAACTAATGGAAAGGAGGTATAGGCTGGCTGCCTTCTAACACCAAGAGTATATGATTTAGCAAGATATCATAGCATGAAATATAACCAATGGGATTTGAACCTTGGTCTCATTGGTTTATCATAAGTTTTTCCACTATTCCAGAAAAAAATGATGTTAGATTCACTTTAAGTTGAAATATATGTAACTTGGTCAAAGATTGAAATTTTTTTAAATGATTTTTTCTAATTATTAAAATTTTAATAATCTCACATTTAAATATTTAAATATGTTTAGATTAATTTTTATTTTTATTTTTAATATATATTTGATATACTATTGTTTTCTTTTAAAAATAAAAATAAAAATTAATCTTTCTCTAAGATCTCATCTTCTTAGGATGTAAAGAAACATGTTAATAGCTCAAAATCTGAAGACCTGTGGTGGTAGGAGAAGTCTATAAATTTAAGGACCACCAATAAATAATCCACTGTGGTGGTTTACTATCGATTTAATAACTCAGTGATGATAAATTTTACCATTATATAAGGAAAAGATTACATAATATTTTTAATTACAGAGAATTTTCTTTTTTACATTAAACCATCAAAATAAAATAATGTTAATTGCTTTCCTTTTTATCTTAAAAATAAAATAAAGTAATGTTAATTATTCAACTAAGATTTAAGATAGATGTTTTTCTCTAACTATATATATATAGTTAGAGAAATTAATTTTTTTATTCAAATTTAATTATATTAAATAATTAATAAAAATTCTCAAGAAATTTAATAAATTTCTAATAATTTTTTTCATATAAATTTTTTATTTTTATTTTTTTAGTTACAAATTTATTTTTTATTATTATTAGTTAGAGTATTGATTATTTTTTTTTTTTTTTAATTATATAATTTTTCGCTATATTCAATTCTCTTAAATATTATAATAAATTTATACCCAATATGGATACCTGTTATAGTTATTTTAGATCTTTGTATGTATTAAATTTATAGATGTTTATATTTCTATTAGATAGATTGGAGATTTTGGCATTATGCCTATACCTTGATTTGCAAGATTAGCATGTATCTCTATTAAATTTATAGATGCTATACCCTGATTTGCAAGATTGGCATGTATCTCTATTAAATTTATAGATGTTTATATCTCTATTAGATAGATTGCAGATTTTGAGATTATCTCTATACCGTGATTTGCAGGATTGACAGGTATCTCTATTAAATTTATAGATATTTATATCTTTATTAGATAAATTGTAGATTTTGAGATTATATCTATACCTTGATTTTCAAGATTAGCATGTTCTTTTTAAGTGTAGTTTTTTTTTTGTTTTTTTTGTTTTTTTTAATTTAGTAAAAGAATAATTTAAAAAATCAGATTCCTGGAGTATTTTAATAGGTTTTTTAGATGAAAATAAATTTAGTATAATTAAAAATCTCTCCATTCAAAACCTTAAAATTTAACTAATGTAACCTAAATTTTCAAAAATTTCTATCAAATTTTATCTTTCTATTAAACTTTTCATTATTTTCAGAATTTTTTAAACTCCCCTTAACTAAACCTAACTATCTTGTTATATACATTCTTCAACTTAACTATTTATCTTGTTATATACATTCTTCAACTTTTGGGCAGTGGTAAAAGCTCTAATATGAATATGCAATACAGATTATAATGGTTGAGTATTGCACCTATATACGTCTTAGAGTTTTCGAAAAGCTATGAATCTAACACTCTTGCTCTTATCTTGAAAGGGTTGCGATGCATCTCTGCTGCTGACAGGAACGTCAACCGATCCTGGTGAGCTGGAGGATATTCCAAACCTCACACTGAGAGCCAGCGCCGTCGCGCTGATCAACGAAATCAAGGCCGCTGTAGAGGCCAACTGCAGCGGTGTTGTATCGTGCGCGGATATTATAACTTTGGCTGCTCGTGATTCCGTAGCTTCGGTTAGTACTACGCTACTTTTGTGCCATTATAATTTATGGATCTGCTGTCTCTGATGGAAAATTGAAATTGGATTGATACAAATTGTCATTGTGAAGGCCGGAGGTCCAGATTATCCAGTACCGCTTGGGCGCAGAGATAGCCTAACCTACGCCAATGCAACGGTCGTGGATGACAATTTGCCTAGTCCGCTTTCAAACATAACGACGCTGCTGTCCAGTTTTGAATCCAAGGATCTCAATTTGACAGATTTGGTATCGCTTTCAGGTTTTATAAGTTTACCCTTTTGTTTTTATTCTAGTGCTGTGATACTTAATTTATATAGATGGTAGAATTTGTGAATGTTTAGTAATCTGACAATCAGAAAAAAATAAAATAATTAACTTAATATTTCAAAAATTCTGGAATCTGCAATAGAGTTGAGTGTTAAGGATGCCCATCCAATACACTTACTCAGATTGAGGGTTTCCAATATACCTCCAGGAACATATCTGGGAAATATATTAGGGTATCCTATCTCCATTGCTTTTTCAAATATCTTATAACATTACGTAAGGTTCAACAATTCAGGTGATTTTCTTCAATAACTTCTAAATCATGACAATCCATGTTATTTCCATAAATTGAACGACGGTAACAATTTCAATTCCATGCACAATCATGACAATCCATGTTATTTCATTGAATTGAATGACTAACAATTTCAATTACATGCTGGGTACCATTTTTTAGAGAACAATTTGGAAGACTGATAAGAGAGCATTCAAATAAAGCAATTAAACTTGCTCTTATTATAAAATTTTGAAATGTTCATTATATCTCTGATGAGTAGAAGATCAACTAGTTGATTTATGTGTTATAATTATTGTCGATTTGATGGATTTTTCATTTAAAAAAAATTTCATTTAAAAAATAAAAATTAGATTATTATTAGATATTATTTTTTGGAATTTAATTGTCTGAAGTTATTTAATTATCACTATACTATTTTTATAAGAGTTAATAGTAATTGACTAATTTCTCATAATTTTTAAATATTCGAATCCTAGAAATAATATCTAATGAAATACACTGAAAAAACTCATCAATACTAAATAACATGAATTGTATCAGGTGCGCACACAATTGGTCTTGGTCACTGCACCTCCTTCGAAAACCGATTATATAACACCACCACAGGAGACACAATTGTGGATTCAACTTTAAACACCACTTTTGCAAGCACTCTTTATTCAATATGTCCAGTGGTTAATGACACTGTCAACGCAACAAACAATGATCTCATCACTCCAAATGTTTTCGACAAAAATTACTACATCGACCTGCAGAACGGCGAAGGACTTTTCACCTCCGACGAGTCTCTCTACACGGATTCCACCGACTCTGAAGACATTGTCAACAATTTTGCATCTAACGAGACCCTCTTCTTCCAGAACTTCATTCTGGGAATTCTGAAAATGGGGCAGCTGGACGTTTTAACGGGAACAGAGGGAGAGATCCGTACCAACTGCTCCGTTGCCAATAACGCTTCTTCATACTATCAACAAATTATGGAGCCCATCGATGGGCCAGAGGAGCAGTCTTCGTCTTCACAGTTCACATAAAACTTTAGTTGGTCGCTTGCAATCAAGGGTGGTGTTCATGGCTTTCAGATAGAAGTTTAGTTATTTTCATTTTTAAATAAAGTTCTGTGATGGTCCCATCTTCACAGTCGAACCAGAACTTTAAATTGTGATTTCGAAGAAGGTTGATCTTCTGTGTCTTAATTTTATATAAGAGTGCTTATTAACGGTCAGAAAATTCATGTATTGAAATGCTTTAATGTATTGCTCCTTATCTTTCAATAGACACTTTATATATAATTATCAATATCTATCAAGTCAATTGTTTTATAATAGAAAACTTGTACTAACGTTTCAATGACTTCTTATAAATGACGTTTCTATGTGAAATCATTTTTCCTTCGCAAATTTTGTATATAGTCTCTTTATATATTATAATTATTAATATCTATCAAGTAAATATGTTTATAATAAAAAATGAGTACGACCGTTTTTGTGACTTCGTATAAATGACCTTTCTAAACTAATTTTATTTTATTTTTTAATGAGAAAAATAAAAGTTCCAAGTGTAACCATTATTCCTTGACAGATTTTGTAGAATGTAAAAGTATGATGTAAATGTTTGTGGTAAGTTTATTTTAGTTTTTAATAATTTTTAATAAGTTATAGCATTATCATTTTTATCCAATGTTTTAATTTAGTTTATACATAATTTATTTTGAAATAATTATTACATAATTTTATAATTAATAGTATATTAGATGAAAATACGGACTTCTATTTAATAGACTTTAATTAGAGAAATTATGAAATGGACTACAGCCGAGGAATTTGTCAAAGGCTCAAAAAGGGGACCACCATATTGTTCTGGTGAGGCATTCTTCTAGGCAACTTTGAGGAGCATCCATGGCAGACAATGAGAGAACATCTCTGGAGCAAGTGCAAGAGACGATGAATCAACTCTTTGGAATGATGTTGAAGGTCTTGATCCAGTGACACATCTGGAAAAAAAAATAGGATATCCTTATACCTAATAGATTCCCAATAAGTTAAAATCCTAATTGCAGGTTAAACCAAATTGAAAGAATGTAACAATTTCAATTCTATGCTGGGTACTTTATTTGGAGAAGATTGTGGAAGACTAATGAGCATTCAGACAAAATAATTAAAATTTCTCCGAATATTTACGAAATCTGTAATTGAGAAGAAAAAATCAACCAGTGGATTTATGTGTTATAATTATTTTTGCAGTGACTTTCGCAGTGGAACATATGTATAATTACTTCTTCTTCACAAGATCTTAATGATTCATTAAACACGATGTATAATTCCTTCTTCTTTACAACACGATGTAGGATTCATTAAATTCGATGTGATGGAGCGGGCAAATGAATTTCAAAATAAAAACCAGACTAACAATATTTCAAATTATTATTATTTAATAGCAAGTAATGTTTTAGGTGGACATAAATTTGTCATTACTTTTTTTTTCATAAATGATTTTATAACTACATTAATAAATATGATTGATATAAGTGATAAGCTTCAATTTACAACTACATTAATAAATCTGATTAATATAAATAAGTTTCTATTTCTTTGAATGTATAATAACTTTAAAATAAACCTCAAGTTGAAAAACACACTAGATTCTCTCATTTCAACCATATACTAGGTTTTCTCTTAATAAAGCACATATTTAAGTAAAAAAATTACATTATTAAAATTTATAAAGCTACACCTATGTCAATTTTTTTTTATAATAATTATATATTTTAAATAATTACCAACAATTATAACTATAAATATAATATGTTAAAAAAATTAATTATATATAATATCAAGAGATTAATTATATGTAATATCTATTTATCAATAGAGTAAACAATTTATTTTCAGATTTAAAAATAAAAACTAACATGACGGTTAAAGTTTACATTATCGTCCCATATAGCTTAGGAATCCACCTTTTTGGAATGGATAAACATTCAAGGCCATTCATATATTTTATATAACAATAATCAAAATTATATAAACCATCCATATTTTTAAATATAGAAATACTAAAAAATATATCTTATACACATGAATTTCAAGTTTTTAATTTAGTAATTTAAATAATATTACATCCATATTTTTAAATATAGAAATTGTACAAAATATATCTTATACACATGAATTTCAAGTTTTAAATTTAGTAATTTAAATAATATTATAAAGTATGTAAGAATTACAAAAGATACACTTAGTAAATAAAGTTTAATGTTTTTAAAAAAAATACTATGTATTATTTATTTATATAATTAAAATTATATGTGTATAGACATGAATTTCTAATTTTTAATTTAGGAATTTAAATAGTAGATTAGTATAGATTCATTTTAATAAAACTTAAACATCTTATTTTTAGATTTTTTATTTCTAATTACTTTACCATATATTTATTTTTTACATTGTTTTTTTATTTAAAACATAATCTTTATTTTTTATTTTTATTTTAAAGAGCATTGATAGACAAACAAACTTACACATCCACTCATACTAAATAATATAATGAATCTCTCACCTCAATTACAAACCATTTGAATATTCATCCATTGCATCCAACAATATTTAAAGAGAGTATACTGTGCCCATGAGTTGCTAAAACACTGAAATTGCTACGGTTTCACATCCTGTAGATTGCCAACAATATTTGAAGAAAGTATACATTGAAAATGTCATAGATGAACTATTGAAATTTCCAAAACCCGACCAATCAACTCAACACAATTAGATGTTACCATAAATGATTTTTAAATTAAATATGTTATTTTTTATTTTTTTATTTAAAAATAAAAACTTTTTCAAATATTTATGAAACAAACAATAATCTCTTGAAATAAAATCATATACACTCATTTATTTAAAATTAAAACAAAGAATATTCGGTTAAAATCAAATAATGTACACTCAATTTTTAAAAAACTCAAAATCCGAGAAAGTTTTAAAAGTTGTTATTTAAAATGTAGTTATTATGGATATTAAAATGTAGTTATTATGGACATAGTAAAGTAGTTATAGCGGCAAGTAGAAGGAAAAAACAATACCAATACTAGTTGGCATTTAATTCCCTCAGAGAGTCAACATACATGGTTTCCTTTGAGCTGTTTGAGAGTATTATAATTCACTGTATAACAACTTGCTTTTTAATAAATAGAAAATTGAAAGACTACCAAATTCTAAAAAAAAATAAAAAATCAAAATTATATGTACATACACTTTAATACCCATTTTTAATTTAGTAATCTAAATAATATTAAAAACCATTTAAATAATTTTTAAAAATTACAAATTACTAGTGCCAAACATGTTTAAACGGAGTCTACATTGCCCACGATGTAGTTGCTGAACCGCTCGAATCGCCACCGTTTCACATCTGGTAGGTCGCCGACAAAATTTGAATAGAGTATATATTGCAAATGCCATTGCTACACCGTCGGAATTTGCAAACTCAACGAATCAACCCAACAAAGTTAACAGGAGTGAAATTATGGATTTTTTAATTAAATAGGTTATTATTTTTTTTCTTTGATTTGATTTTTTTGATAATATATTAGACTTCAAAATATTTTCTTGAAATCAAAATCAAATCTTAGTCCACTTATTTCTTTAACCTACTATATATAATATCAAATATATTATCTTTTGAAATCAAATCCTCTACATAAAACATTAGCTGGTAGCTTGCAATAAAGAATGATGTTCAATATAAATTGAGATATTTCATTTTTAATAAAGTTCTATGAGGTCCCATCTTCAGAGTGCACCCACAACTTTAAATTGTAACTTTCATGTCTTTATTAACAACTTTAAATTGTAACATCTACGTCTTAATTAATTTCTTATAGGAGTGTGTGATAGTGTCATTAAGAGTTAACTAGTATTAATTAGTTAAAAAGAATTTGCTTATTTTATTTTCTGGCAAGAAAGACTTAAATTGTTATTATTCATAAAACAAATTATTATTATTTTTTTAATTAAGTTATTAGGAGGAACCAATTAAACACGGTTACCAATGAAATAGGTAACCTGCAACGGTAACTGTAGCCCAAAAAGACTCAAAAAAACATGAAAAAACACCCCAAAAACAAAAAAAGTGTATTCCAGAATGCACTTGGTTTTTTTTTAAGGTCAAATTTCAACATTTTATAAAATTATGCTAAAAACAAAATTGTTTCTTGAAAAAAGGATTGAAAAAACACCCTCAAAACAAAACAGGTTGATGTTGGAATAATAATAAAAAAAATTGTATCATATTTTTGACTTTTTAAAAATAGAAATAACATTTTTAAATTTTTAAATTCAAACATCAAAAAAACCTAAAATTTAGGAAAATAAATAAATTTAAAAAATAAAAACATTTTAAAGGTTAAAATTTAGAAATATATAGGAATAAAAAAATAAAAATAAAAACAAAATAAAAATAAAAATTCAAACATTTAAAAAAACCTAAAATTTAATAAAAAATATAAAATAAAAAAAATAAAAAAAATTTAAAGATTAAAATTTCAAAATATATAGAAATAAAAAAATAAAAATAAAAACAAAGCAAAAATATTAAATTAAAAAAAAACAAGATAAAAAAGAAAGAAATTATAAAAAATAAAATATAGAAATTAAATTTAAAAAAGAAAAAGAAAATATTTATTAAATAAAAAAAAATTAAATTTTAAAATAAAAAATTAAATTTAAAGAGATATATTTAATTTTAATAAATTTAAAATTTCAAAAGAAAAAAAAAACATTATTGAAATTAAAAGTAAAAAAATGAAAATCAATTAAAAATGAAAAATGAAAAATAAAAATTCAAAATTAAAAAAAAATATATATTAAAAAAACAAATAGATTTTAAAAAATAAATTAAATTTAAATTATTAAAAATAATATATATATATATATATATATATATATATATATATATATATATATATATATATATATAAACTTAAATTGAAAATATATATATATTAGATTTTATTAAATTTAAAAAAAATGTTAATATTAAAATAAGAAATTAAATTTAAAAGAAAATATTAAATTTTAATAAATAAATGAATAAACAAAAAAATTTTGAAATAAAAAATAAATTTTAAATATAAACAAAAAAAACATTGTTATAATAAAATGTTAAAAAATTTAAAAATCAATTAAAATTGAAA
This sequence comes from Pinus albicaulis, assembly GCA_034641835.2. Taxonomy (NCBI): domain Eukaryota; kingdom Viridiplantae; phylum Streptophyta; class Pinopsida; order Pinales; family Pinaceae; genus Pinus; species Pinus albicaulis. The sequence goes on from CM076576.1 coordinate 574,410,186, forward strand.
AATTGAAAAAAATAAATGAAAAAAAATATATTGAATAAAAAATAAATTAAAAAACAAATTAATTTGAAAATATTAAGTTTAATTAGAAAAAAAAAATCTAATTTTAAATACACAATTTTGATTGAAAGAAAAAAAATATAAAAATTTGATGTAATTAAAAAATAGTAAAAAAATAAAAAAAATAAAAAAAATATTAAATTCAAATAAATTAAAAAGAAAATACAAAATTTACAAAATTTTAAAAAATTAAATGAAAAAACTAAACATAATATTTAATAATAAAAAAAAATATGAAAAAAAAGAAATCAATTAAATAAAGAAAAAATACAAAATTTAATAAAAATTATTAACAAAATTTAGAAAAAAAAAAATTAAAAACAAAAAAAATTGAATAATATTAAAAAAAAAAAAAAAAAAAAAAATTTTAAAAAAATTAAATTTCAAATATAAAAATTAAAGTTAAAAAAAAAAAAAAAAATTGAATTAAAAAATAAAAAAATTATTAAAAATAAAACAAGTAAAAAATAAAAAAAAATATTTTGATCATGGTGGCGCCGCCAATTGGCCTCCCGCCTAGATGGTGGTGGAGGCCGGTCGCTGGGTGAGAAGTCGATTCCGGGAATCAGCCTCCTGCGGCGGGAGGACGATTCCAGGAATTGCCCTATTTTGATCGTGGTAGCGCCGCCAATCGGCCTCCCGCCCAGGTGGCAGTGGAGGCCGGCCGCTGGGCGAGAAGCCGATTCTGGGAATCAGCCTCCCACAACGGGAGGACGATTCCGGGAATCGGCCTCCCGCGGCGGAAGGGCGATTCCCAGAATCAGCCTCTCACGAAGGGAGGGCGATTCCAGGAATCGACCTCCTGCCACGAGAGGGCGGTTCCCGGAATCGGCGGGCGTTTCTCGGAATCGGCCTCTTGTCGCGGGAGGGCGATTCTCGGAATCAGCCTCCCGCTGCGAGAGGGTGATTCCCGGAATCGGCCTCTTGCCCAAGTGGTGGCGGAGGCCAGCCGCTAGGTGGGCAGGGGGCTGCATGTAGCCTCCCTGCGCACCCAGCGACTGGCCTCCGCCGCCACCTGGGCGGGAGGCCGATTGACGGTGCCACCACCATAAAAAAATTCTTTTTTATTTTTATTTTTTCAATTTTATTCTGATTTTTTTTTTTTTTAATTAAAAAAATTTAAAATTATTTTTTTCTTAATTCAAATTTTTTATTTTAAATTTAATTTGTTTTAATATTTTTTTGTTTTTTAGCTTTTTAAAATTTTGTTTTTAAATTTAATATTTTAGATTAATTATTTTTTAAAATTTAAAATTTATTTACTAAATTTAAATTTAATTCAATTTTTTGTTTAATCTTTTAGTTTATTTAGTTTTTCATTTTTAAAATTTACAATTTGTTTCATTTAAAAAAAAACAGTTAATCTATGGATATTTGTTTTTTAACTATTCACATGTGTTTTTTTTCTTCTTGTTTTTTAATGATAGTTTTTTTTTATTTTAATTCTTTTATTTTAAATTTTTTTTTCAATTTTAAATTTTTTTTTTTTTTTTTGGTTAATTTTGAAATTTGTAATTTTTTTTCTTATTATTATTATTATTTTAATTTTAATTTTTAAATTTAAAATTTTTTTTTTGTATTTTGTTTTTTTTATCTAAAATTTAATTTTGTAATTTAAATTATTTTTAAATTTTCTATTTTTTTTTTTAATTATATGGTTTTTTTTAATAACTTAGAAAAAAATGTTTTTGATGTTTTTGTTTTTTATTTTTTTGGTTAATTTTTGTTTTTTTCTTTAAATTATGTGTTTTTTTTTTCAAATTTTGTCATTTCTTTTGATATAATTTTCAAATATATATATATATATATATATATATATATATATATATTAATTTATTTTTGTTTAAATTTTTTATTTTTGCGAGTTAATTTTGTTTTTTTTTTAAATTTTTATTGGTTTTTTTTTATTGTTTTTATATATTTTTTTTAATCCAAGTTTGTTGTTTTATTACGAACATGAAAATCACCACTGTAAAAAAAAAGGTTGATGCTGCATCAAATACGTTTCAAAATTAGCATGAAAATCACTAACATTTTAAAAAAAATATTCGTACTTCATAAATAAAAATATTAAAGTGTCAAAAATGTGCTAAAAAAAGAAGAATGTGATTATGCATCACCACTTTTCAAAATCGAGTGCTTTTTATGCTACCAAAAAAAAGTAGATAACAGTGTACTTACCTATTTCATCGGTAACAGTGTTATTAATGAAAAGAAGTCTTTTAAGTTGTTGGTAAAAACGTTTCTAAGAATAGGAGGTGGTTGGGGACAGTTGGAAAACAGTTACCTACTCCTCTGAGGATAAAGCTGAATCCCAAAGGAGGATTAGGGGTTCGGTGAAATTGGTAAAGGGGGAGTCTTTTATAGAGCTGGTTTGGACCAGTTGAAAATAGCTTATAGCAACCCTTGTAAAACCAAAAGTTCTGAGTGTGACTCGATTGGCCATCTAGAGGTCATATCAGAAGAATCCATTGTTAACCCGTGGCACCATCCAAGGGGCAAGTGGATGACGTAATAGCCTCCCTTGAATGGTCGGGAGGACCATAGCTTGAATCTGAGTATTTCAGATAAGTACTACTGAGGAACCCTAAGTTATTCTGAAACTGAATTTGAAAGATTAAGTACATTGTATTTTATGGGTGAATACTGTGTTGTTGAGCCTCTTTTAAAGTTGTGAATTTGGTTTATTTACATTTTTATCTCAGGCACGAAGCGAGTTATGCAGAGAAAAATATCTCTCTCTGGAAATATGTAGAGCAGTGTTAACTATTTATTTTATGTTATCTATTTTTTGTTGATTATTCTAGATAGAAGTAAAACAAGAAACATAGCCAAACCTTGCTTGTTGGAAAGACCAGTTTAAAATGTAGATAAACAAGCCATAGCCTATATGGTTTATAAGAAAAAGAGGCATACTTACATTCTGCATGTTTATTTTACCACTGTAATAATAGTGGAAGAACAGTTTGTTTGTTTAAGAGTGAAGGAATAGCTTTGGATAATGGTACAATGTTGTAGAATATACAAATAATGTTACTGTTTTAAAGACTAGACACAATAGGAAAGGGTACATGGGTCTCAACGGACTGTCGACCCTAGTCCTGGGTGTAAATCCTAAACCGGAATATATCGTCCGTGGCCAGTCCCCGCTATACACAGACTCTAAAGCTATGGTGGTCTGGACACCAGTGCATGCAGCAGCATATCATATTATAAAAGAAGTAAATACATAAGAAATATTTAAGGAGTAAACATTTGAAAGAGAATCAGGGAGTGAAAAACCTTAGAACATTAGAAAGATGTAGCATGAAATCCTTTTCTACAGATAAAGATAATTTGCAAAAGATGAAAGCTACAAGAATCTTTTAGCTCGTGCCGAGTAAAAAATGCTAATAGAAGCTAAAACGATTCATGAAACTCATTATCGAGCAGTAGTTTAACAAATGAAATTACTTATATTTCTATGCATAACATATGATTACAAGTAGAAAACTTCAGAAACTGTGAATGAACAAAAATTCTGTAAAATTCATATATAAATAGAAATAGCGCAAGGTTCAAATTACATGTAAATATCAAAACGGCTATTCATGGCCTTGGCCTCAAAATAATAATAGTAGAAGTTACTCAGTATGCATAACGAAATTGTAAAATCTATTAACATTACTCTTAATACAATCTGGGTTAAAACCCTAAAATAAAACCCTTCACATTTAAGATAGGAAAAGCTTCAAAGAGTTCATAAACCCTAGGTCGGGATTCAAACCCTGAGCCTTTAATTCTAAGTGGCATATAATATACGTCAGCAAAATCTCTCTTCGCATAGTGATGTACCTGTTGGTAAGGGGATGTAAATTAGCCATGGAATGATGAAGTATTGGTGAGAAACACTCGCAGGGTTTTGGGTGAAGTCCACTAACCCGCGAGACAAAAACAAACCCTGTTGAGTAGCCAGGTCGTAAGCAAGAATAAATAAGGAAAATAGTTTTAAAAACAAAGATATTATTGATTTGTAAAAGCCTGGGTGAAATAACTGTTGGAGAAATTGACCATCGTCGAACGTGAAATTAAAACTATGCTATGAGATAACATGAAATCAGGCATGAAAGCCTGTAGTTAGTTCTATAACAAGCAATGGAATTTAAAACCCAGAATAGTTATAACTAAAATGGTGATTACCTGATAATGTTTGTTTGCAACATTCCTAGCCTGAAATCTCAGCTCCCAGTGTTGATTAAAGAGCGTTTTTGCTCTGTGAGCATCAACCATTAGTAAAGAGACGAAACTCAGAACGTTAACATGTGATATAGCTCGAAAAAATTACAGGGAAACGTATTGAGAACTCGAATGGTAAGAAGATCAGAGCGAAGGTTTTAGTGTAACAGTTCCAAGCTCACCTTAAAAGAAATTTGCAACGGAGATGCCAAGGAGAAGCCAACTCTACGAGCGCGCCATGGAGAAATGAACAAATTGAGGATTGACTAGCTAATTGGTAGAAGTCATTGGAGGTTTCCCTCATGATTTGCATAGAATCCGAGGGCAGATTAACAACTATCCCAACTATTAAAAGCCCAGTATAGCTAGGTTTAATTCGAGTTGACAAACCCTATCACAGCCAGAGGTTAAAGGGCCAAGTGACCTATTGCAAATCTCAAGAAATCCTCAAACCATAAATTAACCTTAGCGACAGATTCGATGATCGGTTAATACGATATCAACTTTAATGAATTAGACTGATATATTTAATATGTAATGCTTTAATAATGTTGTGTATTGTGCGTAATGTTTCGTACCAGAGTAAAGTTTCATAGTGTATGAATGGTGCGATTAAAACATATAAATAGGAGATTATATTATATTGCAAATGATTTCCAAGGTTTGTAATAATGTTTAAAATCAAGCAGGTCCTTACCATCGGAGCTTGAGTCATGTACATTGTGTAATGATCGAATAGTATTGTATATAATATAATATGTTTTGTGAAATGATTTTTTTTTAAATGATGGTAAATAATGTTTCGATGAAAGTGACTAGTGGTATTAGAGCAGGTTGCTACACTGGGATCCTAAGGGTCTACTAAGAGTGAAGCTATGAGTCTAGAAATGTGGGTTCAATTAACTGTGGAACATCATCAAAAGACCAGCCGGTTACTTGAGGAATAGTAGCATCAAACTAGTTTCTTGTTAAACATAGTACAACAATTACATGAAGAAATGCTAAGAGTCCGGAGGGATAATGAGAGACTGTTGCAAGACCAAGAGAAAATTCTAAAGAGTTTATCCAACAAACATAATCATGAGGTAGGTCATCTAAGTGCTGAAAGGAGTTTACCAGCCGATGAAGACCAACAAACAAGAAATAACACTATGGAAAGAATTGAAAAGATTCCCTCCCAGAAAAGCAAAAATAGGAACTACAATGAGGAAGAGTCAGGTAATTTGTTTGACCAACAAGATACTAAGAAACAGAAAGTGGAACTGCAGTGGGAATTCCCCAAAATTAAGCCACCAACGTTTGATGGTGAGGTAGAGAAGGTGGCTGAAGCCTGGTTAATCAACATAAATAAGTACTTTAAAGTATACAAATATAGCAGCAATATGAAGGCTAGATTGGCTATATACCAGTTACGAGAAAAAACCACCCTGTGGTGGGAAGAGGTGAAAAATGTACGCAGCATTGATGAATGAGATATTTCATGGGAATTGTTTTAGTAGTACTTTAAGGACGAGTACTTAACAGAAAGGTTTTATGATGACAAAGCTAAGGAATTCCATGATCTTTGGTTGGGACAAATGACCATGGATGATTACGTTACAAAATTTACTTCACTGCTACGCTACGTTCCTTAACTCTGAGAAGAAAAAGCTAAGGTGCAAAGGTTCTTAAATAGTTTACCTACTCATATGAGAGAACGGATAGAATTTGTTAATCCTCAGACCATGGATGAAGCCATCCGTAAAGCACGAATGTGCTATCAGTAGGTCAAGGCCAAGGGTGAAGGAGGAAAAAGCTGGCAGCCAAAGAAAAATAAAAAAATAACTCTAATTTTAAAAGCAGTAAAAGTACCAACTTTAAAGTCTCAGCACGAAATTCTATCAGCAAGAAGTTTGGTAGGAATTACCAAAGAACCAAGTGGCTAGTGGAGGAGAAACCCATAGAAGCATCTAGTAAGCTAGATCAAGGACAGATTTCTAAGCCTCCCCTACAGTGTTAGGGCTGTCGAGAAGTCCATTATTATAAAAATTGTCCCCAATGAAACAAAAATGAAGCTGTAACAAATCTGCAGGAAGCATCTACAGTGGGGGATGTGGCACGCAATATACCTCGTATCAATGCAGCCTTGGAAGACCGACAGGCTGATTTTCAGCCCACAATGATTGAAATAGAAGGTACTTTACTAACTAAACCTATTTCAATTTTGAGTATATCCTGGAGCAAGTTTGAGTTACGTAAGTCCTAAAATAGTGGAAATGTGCAAGTTAAAAGAGTATAAATTTATAAATTCTTGGTTAGTTCAGCTAGCTACCGGGGAAAAACGAATGGTAACTGCAAAAGTTCCTAACTGTATATTGGAAGTAGCAGAACAACAGTTACAAGTAGATTTAAATATCTTACCATTAGGGTCTTATGATGTGTTATTGGTTATGGATTGGTTGGAGAGACAATGGACCCTAGTGGACTGCAAAGAAAAGATTATTTACTTCAGAATGCAAGATGGCACGTGAAAATAAATTCAAGAAATTAAAAAGCCTGTGCAATTATGACCAATAACAGAATCCCAAATGGGTAAGAATATCATAAAATGATGTCAAATGTATGAAATTAATGTAGGATATGTAGACTCCAAGGAAAAGGCTCCAATAATGGAAGATATTCTTGTAGTACAGGAATTTATGGATGTATTTCCAGAAAACATTCCTGGTTTGCCACCCAAGAGGGATATTGACTTAACCATTGAATTGTTTCCAGGAGCCTCTCCGCTATCAAGAGCTCCTTGCAAAATGAGCGTGCCTAAACTAACAAAAATAAAGATATAGCTATAAGAACTGTTAGACAAAGGCTATATCCATCCAAGTATGTCTCCATGGGGAGCACCAGTTCTATTTGTTAAGAAGAAATATGGAACCTTACGCATGTGTATGGATTATAGGCAGCTTAATAAGCTAACTGTTAAAAAAATACACCTTACCCAGAATCGATGACTTATTCGATCAAGTAAGAGGGGCTAAGGTGTTCTCTAAGATAGACTTAAGATCTGGATATCATCAGATTCAGATTAAAGATGAAGATATTTGCAAAACATCATTTCGCACTCGTTATGGGAATTATGAATTCGTGGTGCTGCCCTTCAGATTGACAAATGCACCAGCAACCTTTATGAGGTTGATGCATAGCATTTTTCATAAATTTTTGGATAAATTTGTGCTTATTTTCATAGACGACATATTGATATATTCTAAAAGTGAGGAGGAACATAAACAGCGTTTGAGAATAGTTTTGGAAATGCTAAGAAAGCCTCAGCTTTATGCTAAGTTTAGCAAATGCAATTTCTTTAAAATAGAAATCCAATATCTGTGACATGTTATATCAGTTGAAGGAATAGTTGTTGATCCAGAGAAGATCAAAACCATTATGGAATGGTGAGTACCTCAAAATGTTGTTGACATTAGATCATTTATGGGTCTATCTAGTTATTATAGAAGGTTCATAGAAGGATTTTCTAAAATTGCTTTTCCAATTACATCTTTGTAGAAGAAAGGCAAGTTTTTCAAATGGACAAATGAATATCAGAATAGCTTTGAAAAGCTGAAACAACTTCTGACTACGGCACCGGTACTGAGGGTAGCTGACCCTGATAAAGACTATGAAGTTTGTATTGATGCCAGCAAAGAAAGAGTGGGAGCAATATTAACTCAAGAAGGTAAATTGATAGCCTACGAGTCTAGAAAACTGAAAGATCATGAACAGAAATATTCTTCTTATGATATGGAGCTTACAGCCGTGTTGCATGCTCTCTGGGTGTGGAGGCATTATCTGCTGGGTAAGACGTTTGTACTTAAAACAGATGATAGCAGTTTGACTAATTATTTTAAGCAAGAAGATTTAAATTCTAGACAGGCAAGATGGAATGTCTTTTTCAGTGAATTTGACATGGACATACAACATGTTAAGGGAAAGGAAAATCGAGTTGCAGATGCATTGAGCAGAAAAATGCATGGTATTTATGCATTATACTATAATTAGCTAGAAAGCCAATTGTTGGAACATCTAAAAGAAGAAGCACAGAAGGACCTGGAATATAAATTCTTGTGGTAACAAATAGAGGATGATAAGAAGCAAGGAAAGGCATATGAGTATGGAAAGAATGAAGATCAGGTGCTGACTTTTCGAGGAAAATTTTACATGCCTAATCCTACAACTCTAAAGGAGTTAATACTGAATGAGTTCCACCGCGGCAATTACGCTGGTCATACGGGATATCAGAAAATGCTTACTGCAATAAGAAATGTATATTATTGGCCAAGTATGTATAAGAATACTGCTGAGTATCTAAGAAACTTTTTGGAATGTCAGTAGGTAAAGGTGGAGCACCAACATCTTGTAGGACTATTGTAGCCCATAACCATTCCTGAATAGAAGTGGGAGGTTATCTCCTTAGATTTCATCACGAGACTACCGCGAAAAAAGAGACAGAATGACTCAATCATGGTAGTAGTATACAGATTAAGTAATTCTGCACATTTTATACCTGTACAGTCTACATAAAAGACTGTACAGATTGCTGAAATATTTATGGAGATCTTCAGGTTGCATGTCATACCAAAAACTATGATTTCAGACCGGAATGTTAAATTCACATCTGCATTTTGGAAAACCATGTTTATGGGTTTGGGAACACAAATAAATTTCAGCACTCCCTATCATCCTCAAACTGATAGGCAAACGGAGCGGGTAAACCAAGTACTAGAAGACATGCTGCGCATGTATGTGATGCAGCAACCAACTAAGTGGGAGGATTACTTGCACCATGTTGAGTTTGCCTATAACAACGGGTATCAAGAATCTCTGAAAATTAGTCCCTTTGAGGCATTGTATGGTAGGCAATGTTGAACACGTATAAACTGGAGCATTCCAGAAACAAAATTATTGTTGGGACCTGAAATGTTGGCTGAAATGGAAGCTGAGGGAAAAAGAATAAGGCAGAATCTGAAGGTTGTGCAAGATTGACAAAAGATTTATGCAGATAAGAAAAGTTCTTATCATGAATTTGTGGTAGGGGACCATGTTTACGTGAGAATTAAGCCCAAGAGGAGTACCATGAGATGGACCTCTTGTGCCAAATTGGCTCCCCGGTACTGTGGACCTTTCCAAATACTGGAAAGGGTGGGACCAGCAGCCTATAGGTTGGCCTTAGCTAGTCATATTCAAGTACACAATGTGTTCCATGTGTCTTTGTTGAAGTTTTTATAGCACAAATCCACCTTAGGCTGAAGGAAGGCAAGATTCAAGGTAACACCAAACCACGCTCAGTCTGGTATCTAGCCCTACCAGAACATGATAGGGCTCTCTCCGGGTCAATCTCAAGAAAAATGTATCAATAGGGCTTGAGATGACTGAAATGAGTGCCAATTTTAGGCTAGGTATATGATTTAAGGAGTTTGGAATGATTTTTTAGGGGTTTTGTTGGAAAAAGGAAAAGGTAGTTTTGGGCTTGGGGATGAGGCCAAATTATTCCAGATTTCAAGTTGAGGCAGGGAAGGCAATGGCTTTGATGTCTTAGATTCAATGAATGGATAGAAAAGACTACCTAGGTGCTGAAGAGGGCAATAAGGTGCAAGGATCATCTTCAAACGGTGGAAAACATATAAAACTAAACAAAAGTTTAAGGCATAGCACTGGCAAACTAATGAATTCTACCTTAGTTACTCATTTGTTTAATTCAGAAGCCAAGAGAAGGGAAATGGAATACATATAACATTAATGAAACTTATAGATACATGGAGAAAAACATCATGAAAACTCAGAGCCACGAGGATCCCAACAAGTGCTGCAAAACCCTGGTCTTTCCTTTGCCAAAAATGCAAAAGTGTATGTACAATGAAGTACCAAACTTTTCCCAAGTGTCCAACCCTGAAAATGTCTCAGAAAATACAATATATAGACAAGTCTAACCCCTCCCCATGCCTATAGGGGTCGAGCTCATCCTTCTAGGAGTTATTTCAACCAATTCTAAACTAGGAACTGAAATCTAGGCAATCAAACAACTTGCCTCAATATGGTAGGAAACTGATTCATTCATTTAATTTTCACTTTTTAGTGAATGAATCCTCTAGAACAAGTAAAAATGTGCCAAATTTTCATCATGGTCATGAAATTACATCAATATAGATCAAGACTTACATCAAAAAGTGAAACTAGTCAAAACTGGGCGAAATTCTGAGCTGAAGGGTGAAAAATAGGCAAAAGTCCTCTATGCGCCGCGCCCAAAAACTCAATGCGTCGTGCCACTTTGAGCTTGTTTTTAGGGCACTTCCCGAAGTCCAAATTGAGCTCATGATAGTGCGTTGGAAATACCTACCTGTCTACTATCCAAATCAGGTGGAAGTTTTTAATTTAGAGCTCATTTACCCCTCCAAAACTTCAATCTCCCAAGACTGGTTCCTGTGTGTGTAAAAAGTGGCAGAAAGGCCATTTTCAAGGTGTTTTCGACCCTTTAAACCACCCAGAACTTGATGAAATCCTTAGGAAATTCCTGAGCATGCATAAGTTTTCAAAAAAAATCCAAAAATGTAAATTTTTCCTCCAGAAGATCTCTCAAACGTAAGCGCGCGCAAGGTGGCGCGACCCGTCGGGCAGGAAAATCTGTTTTGTGACTAAAAAAACAAAATTGACAAAATTTTCTCCAAATTCCTTGAAAATTGGACTGAAGGTCCATCATTAAGTATCATGCTCATCCAAAGAAGCTTCGGCCAAGATTTGGAGTGGATCAGGCCTTTTCCTACGTTTCAGTGCCCTCCTTAGCCTCACTTTCAGAATCTTCATCTTCGCTTTGCAAACAGGTGTGCGGGCCCAATAGTGGTTCTTCATGCACCACAACATGTTCTTCTCCCTGTTTTCCTTCGCCAAGAGCTTCTCCAGATGGATATTGACTCTTTCGAGCCAAGTCTCTCGATCATAAGATGTGTCGATATCTGTCTCCATGAGAATTTGCAAGGTGTATGTTGGCTTGTATGTGCTGAAAAGGAGAATTTGGTGCCTTTGTCTTAGTGTCAATTGTATGTCAAATGGGAGGGACTATAGGAGCAATAGGGAAACACAGACAATGGGTTTAATCAAGTGATAATTTTCCCTTTGAAAACTTGTTATCTTGACAAATATAGAGACAACGGGACAATCACTTGATTTTTTGGGATAAACTTGGGATTTGGGGAAATTTTACAAGTGGAGTAAGGATAATGGGAATGAGAGAGGGATGGAGTGAATTTAGGGATAAAAGAGGATAGGGGAATCAGCTGTAGTGATAAATGAACAGTGATGAGGGATGGGAGAGATAGCAATGTTTTATGGATATTTGACTAGGGTTTGGGATAGTGGGATTAGGGATTTAGGGTTGGTTGATTAGGGATACGGGAAATGTGGAATGGGTAGATGAGAATGTAAATAAAGGGAGAAAATGATTGAGGGAATGATAGAGTGAGGGAGTGATGACATAAGAACCAAACTCTAAACCCTTAGGAAACAATTCTTGAGCAAGAAAATAGGGTTTGAATTTTCTTCACCTATTGAAACACCATAAACATTGATGGAAACTCATACCTTGGCAATATGGAGATGTTAACTTAGTTGGGAAATGAAGAATTTGAAATTTTGGAGCTTTTGGAGGAAGAATTTAATGGTTTTTCAAGCTTTTTAGCCCAATACGCCGCGCCATCTCTATGCGCCGCGCCAGTTCATTTTTTACACTGTAGACGGCTGCCCAATGCGCTGCACCATCTCTATGTGCCGCGCCATTTTGCAGGAGATTTTGGAGACCTTCCTAGTGTCCAAATTGGGTGCATGATATCTCTTTGGAACTCTTATTGAGTCTAATTTCCAACCCAGGCAGAATGTTTCAATTTGGAGTTCATTTTCCTTGTAAAAAATCAAATCTCCCAAGACTGGTCAAAATGAGCAGAATGAGGCTGCCTCAAGGCAGAGTGCTGTTGCAGTCAACTTTTTAAGGTCTTCCTCAACTCCAAATTGAGCTCATGATAGCTCACTGGAAATATATTTGTGTCTAGTTATCATTTGACTCATCAAGAAAGTCATTTGGCCAACCAAGATAGGATAAATCCTGATTTTGCCAAGGTCACTTCAGAGGTGCATCAATTCTCTTTAGGCAACGGTATTTTTGACATTTCTCTAAAACAATGACACCTGTGTAAAAAGTGAAGGATTTTTTTCTTCCTTGGCCTATTGTAGACAAAAACCTCTCTCATTTTTCCAAAATTCATCTTTTATTTCTCAGAAACATCATTTGAATGACACTTATCCCGATATCTGGAACAAGGGATTTGTTGAAATGAAGCGAAACGAAGGGGATAAGGGGCTTCTAAATTCTTAAGAAAATTTTGGGAAGTAGGGAGTGGCGTTAGGAAGAAGGGGAAAGTGCTATTTCAGAGATTTAGTGAGGGGAAGGGGTCGAAAAGGGCAAAACATAGGCCTAGCCTACAAAATTGCCAAGTTGTAGCAAGAAACTAGGGTTTGTGCGAAAATGAGGAATTTGGGGAATCAAAGTGATGGGAAGTGTTTAGTAGGATACATTAAGGGTAGGGGAAGGTGTATGAACATCCAGATACAAGTTTTACTGATCATTTGACTATCCAAGAGAAATTACCTCCAAAACCCTAGGAGAGGGAAATGAACCTTACCAAGGCACAACTGAAGCATGAAAAAGGTGTAAAATGACCCATTGGAACTAGACATGATGATGAAAACCATTTGAATGATGGTACACTCAGCTGAATGGTGATATGGACCGAAATTTGGACAACTTTGACAAGAGTAAAAGCAAACCCTAGACCTAATACCTAGTGACCAAATTTTGCTTGAAGGCTCATTGAAATGAAAAAATTTGAGCTTGACACCCTCAAATCACTTTGTAAGAGCCTGTTTTATCACTGGAGGAAGGATGAAAAGGCTGACACTAACATTGGCTCCAATGGGGATGGTAAGTCCTTGGAGGTGCCAAGAACTATAGATCTTTGGAAAGCAGACAATGCCTTCATCCATTGGGCAATGGAATCAAAGCACGAAAACTAAAATTCAGCAGACTGATTCAGACTCAAGGCTAAATCTGAAAACCATAATAAACCAAACACAACTAAAACATAACTAACAAATTGGAAAGATGCTCATAATTGAGTTTATTCATCAAACCTACTCTAATTATTTCGTTTCACCACCCGATCAAGTGAAATGGAACAACCAATGCAACCATGTAAGCATCATGGCTGCTATTTGATTTATTCCCAAATGCTTTTTGATGCATAGGAAAAGGGAAGAATCGAAAGGCAACTCCCATGGAAACTCCGAATCAAGTTGACTGCTGATAAAATTGCAAAACATGAATTGACTGGATGACTTCAATAAAACTGCGAAAGGATCTTCATAAACATAGCTATTAATTTCCATTAACACATTACTGCTCTGGTCCAGGTAATCTTCATAGCTGGATATTAATATTTTCCTCACATCTGTGTTGTCTTTCTTTGGTGATTGCAGCAAGCTGTCAAAAGGATCCTGAAATTCGTGAATAACCAAACTCTGTTGCTGATTCCAAACAGAACAAAAGTCTCCTTTATCAATCTCCTCATATGACTGCAAACCTTGAAATGGGCTTTGTAATGAAAAATCTGTTAGATAAGACAATGAAGGCAGTTTTTGAATAATATTATTATCAACATTCTTTTCTGTCACATGGTTAGCCAATGGAGAAGAACCTTTACAACAAACATCATCCAACATACGAGCAATAGGATCATCAAAAACTTGAGAAGATTGCTGCGATGTATCCATTGAAACTGTATGACATCCTACTCACTGTTCATTTTTTTCTTTAGAGATATTAGGAAGATTGTGCTTTATAAACTGAAATGCTTCGAAAAAAAAGGGTACAGAATCCTCTTGCATCATTAAATCATGTGTTTCAGCTTCCACACCTTCATCTGTAATCTGACCTTCAATTTCGTTTGGTGGCTGCAAATCTGGAGCTAGGGAGGGTTTTGTATCCAAAATGATTTCATCAGTCATTTCAGGGGAAGATTTCTCATTAACAACTTGCTCAAGAATTTCACTATCTGTCTCATCCTCCACATTAAAACTGAGAGATTGTTGATTTTCTATAGGCTGCTCATTTGAAGATTTACTATGCAATATACCCTTCAACAACTGAAATGATTCAAAACAGAATGGTACGGAATCACCTTGTAGCATTTTATCATATGTGCCAGCTTCCATGTATGCATATGCAACCTGACAATCAATGGAATTTGGGGATTCAAAATTTGATGCACTTTCCTCAACATTGTCATAGTTGATATGCATCGGTTGATCATTGTAGACAACCTGCTGAAAGTGAACTTCTTCCTCCCACAAACTAGCTGTTGATTTGTCTGCAAGATTAGTTTCTATTTGGAGAACATAATCATCATCATACTGATCAAACTGAGGAAAATCATCAAGCATACATATCATATCAACAACTCTCTCTTCTCCCAGATGATCTATAAAACAGTCACTATGACAACTGGAGTAAGAAACAAAATGTTTTGGATCAACAACTTGTTCTTCTTCAATCAGTGAGCCATGGGCTTGAACATTATTCTCGTTCCTTTTGGTGATATTTTGCATCATCTCTTCTACTGCACTTACCAAAATATCAAGCTTTACCTCTAGAGATGTCAATTTCTCTGGATCTATGTTTTTCATCTCTTCTTCCTTCAACCTTGCCCTTCGGATCAGCAAATGAGCCTCTACATTTACTGCTTTGTTTTTTATTTCTTCAAGTGTTGCTACATTCCTTTCTCTCAACTGAAGCTCCATTTCCAGATCAAAGGAACCCAGATAATGCAAGAGATCAGATCTAGGAGAAGGTCTTATATCAGCTGGCATCGAATAATAAACTTGATTAAATCTGGCAGAAAACTATGGAAATATCTCCCCTGGCAGTCTTTTCAGCTGGTTATACTCTTCTATAATAAGGAGAGGATTCTTTTTGATCACCCACCTATCGAGGAAAACTTTGACCAATTGCTGGAAATCTGAGATGCTCGCATCAGGCAGGGCTTTGAACCAACTCTTGACTTTTCCTTACAAAGAAAGAGAAAAAAGCCTAATACTAACATCTTCGTCATCAACTTTAGAAAGATCTATAAAAGTCTCAACATTCTGCACATGCTGCTCAACATTGACATTGTTACACTCACCATCAAATCTTGGCAAATATAGGTAATAATTTGCAGGGAAAGCATGGAGAACAAAAGGTAAAACAAGAGGTTTATACCTGTCGGGGACTATACAAGGTGTAAGAGTATATACAAGAGCTACGGGATCAGTTTGGTTTTCTTTAGGCTCATCACTCTGAAGAGAGTCATCATAAGATGTAGGAAAAGTAAGGAGGCCAGGATCAAAGGGAAACTTAGTATTTACACTTTTTGAATAGGTCGAGTGAAGATTTTGATCACCTTTATCATACAACAAATTCTGAAAAGCTTTCAGGACAGCTTCAAGAACAACAAAGAAGTAATTTACAAGAAAGCATATTAGATCCTGAATAACATTCCACTTTGGATACCTAAAATTTGTGTAAGATCCTTCCATTTTCTCAGAGAAAGAGTTAGTCCTCCAGTGGATTCTCTACATTGAGTTGGAGTCACCAGGTGAATGATTTCAGCCTTCTAATGTTTGATCGTTGTCCACCCTCAACCATCAGATA
Source organism: Pinus albicaulis (assembly GCA_034641835.2). Lineage (NCBI taxonomy): Eukaryota > Viridiplantae > Streptophyta > Pinopsida > Pinales > Pinaceae > Pinus > Pinus albicaulis. Next base: position 574,426,219 of record CM076576.1, read on the forward strand.
TGAACTCGATACATGTACTGGGGAAATTTACAAGTCAAGTGTCACATTCACAAGCTAAACCAGAGATTCACTGAAGCAGCGTTTATCTACTTCCGCTAATGTAAAGAAAAAGCATTTCGAAGGCTACCTGGCATACTTCAGGCTCTGTCTGTAGCTTATGAAACAAATAAAAACAACAAGCAAACCATTTTCTCCCCAGTATGGTCGCCACTATGTTATAGCCCAAATCCACCTTAGGCTGAAGGAAGGCGAGATTCAGGGTAACACCAAACCATGCTCAGTCTGGTAGCTAGCCCTACCAGAACAGGAGCGGGCTCTCTCTGGGTCAATCTCAGGAAAAATGTATCAATAGGGCTTGAGATGACTGAAATGAGTGCTAATTTTAGGCTAGGTATATGAATCAAGGAGTTTGGAATGATTTTTTAGGGGTTTTGTTGGAAAAAGGAAAAGGCAGTTTTGGGCTTGGGGATGAGGCCAAATTCTTGCAGATTTCAAGTTGAGGCAGGGAAGGCAATGGATTTTATGTCTTAGATTCAATGAATGGATATAAAATACTGCTGAGGTGCTGAAGAGGGCATGAAGGTGCAACGATCCTCTTCAAACGGAGGAAAACATATAAAACTAAACAAAAGTTTAAGGTAGAGCACTAGCAAACTAATTAATTCTACCTTAGTTACTCATTTGTTTAATTCAGAAGCCAAGAGAAGGGAAATGGAATAGATATAAAATTAATTAAACTTACATATACATGGAGAAAAAAATCATCAAAACTCAGAGCCACAAGGATCCCAACAAGTGCTGCAAAATCCTGGTCTTTCCTTTGCCAAAAATGCAGAAGTGTATGTACAATGAAGTGCCAAACTTTTCCCAAGTATCCAAACCTGAAAATGTCTCAGAAAATACAATATATAGACAATTCTAACCCCTCCCCATGCCTCTAGGGGTCGATCTCATCCTTCTAGGAGCTGTTTCAACCAATTCTAAACTAGGAACTAAAATCTAGGCAATCAAACAACTTGCCTCTATATGGTAGGAAATTGATTCATTCATTTAATTTTCACTTTTTAGTGAATGAATCCTCTAGAACGAGTAAAAATGTGCCAAATTTTCATCATGTTCATGAAATTACATCAAGATAGATCAAGAGTTACATCAAAAAGTGGAACTAGTAAAAAATGGGCGAAATTCTGAGTTGAAGGGTGAAAAATAGGCAAAAGTCCTCTATGCATCGCGCCCAAAAACTCAATGCGTCGTGCTACTTTGAGCCTCTTTTTGAGGCACTTCCCTAAGTAAAAATTGAGCTCATGATAGCTCGTTGGAAATCCCTGCCTGTCTACTATCCAAACCAAGTATAATTTTTCAATTTGGAGTTCAATTTCCCCTCCAAAACTTCAATCTCCCAAGACTGGTTCCTGTGTGTGCAAAAAGTGGCAGAAAGGCCATTTTCAAGGTTTTTTTGACCCTTTAAACCACCCAGAACTTGATGAAATCCTTAGGCCATTCCTGAGCATGCATAAAGTTTCATAAAAAATCCAAAAATGTAAATTTTTCATGCAAAAGATCTCTCAAACATAACCGCACGCAAGGTGGCGCGACGCATCGGGCAGGAAAATCTGTTTTGTGACCAAAAAAACAAAATTGACAAAATTTTCTCCAAATTCCTTGAAACTTTGACTGAAGGTCCATCATCAAGTATCATGCTCAGCGAAAGAATCTTCGGCTAAGATTTGGAGTGGATCAGGCCTTTTCCTACGTTTTAGTGCCCTCCTTAGCCTCACTTTCAGAATCTTCATCTTCTCTTTGCAAACATGTGTGCGGGCCCAATAGTGGTTCTTCATGTGCCACAACATGTTCTTCTCCCTATTTTACATTGCCAAGAGCTTCTCCAAATGGATATTGAATCTTTCAAGCCATGTCTCTCGATCATAGGATGTGTCGGTATCTGTCTCCATGAGAATTTGCAAGGTGTATGTTGGCTTGTATGTGCTGAAAAGGAGAATTTGGTGCCTTTGTCTTAGTGTCAAATTTATGTCAAATGGGAGGGAATGTATGAGAAATAGGGAAATGGGGACAATGGGTTTAATCAAGTGATAATTTTCCCTTTGAAAACTTGTGATTTTGACAAATGTAGAGACAACGAGACAATCACTTGATTTTTTGGGATAAACTTGGGATTTGGGGAAATTTTACAAGTGGAGTAAGGATAATGGGAATGAGAGAGGGATGGAGTGAATTTAGGGATGAAAGAGGATAGGGGAATGGGCTGTAGTGATAAATTAATAGTGATGAGGGATGGGATAGATAGCAATGTTTTGGGGATGTTTGACTAGGGTTTGGGATAATGGGATTAGGGATTTAGGGTTAGTTGATTAGGGATACGGGAAATGTGCAATGGGTAGATGAGAATGTAAAGAAAGGGAGAAAATTATTAAGGGAATGAAAGATTGAGGGATTGATGGCACAAGAACCAAAATCTAAACCCTAAGGAAACAATTCTTGAGCAAGAAAATAGGGTTTGAATTTTCTTCACCTATTGAAACACCATAAATACTGATGGAAACTCATACCTTGGCAATATGGAGATATTAATTTAGTTGGGAAATGAATAATTTGCAATTTTGGAGCTTTTTGAGGAATAATTGAATGGTTTTTCAAGCTTTTTAGCCCAATGCTCCGCACCATCTCTATGCGCAGCGCCAGTTCATTTTTTACACTGCAGAGGGCTGCCGAATGCGCCGTGCCATTTTGCGGGAGACTTTTGGAGACCTTCCCGGTGTCCAAATTGGGTGCATGATAGCTTGTTGGAAACATTATTCAGTTTAATGTCCAACCCAGTTGGAATTTTTCAATTTGGAGTTCATTTTCCTTGTCAAAAATCAAATCTCCCAAGACTGGTCAAAATGAGCAGAATGAGGCTGCCTCAAGGCAGGGTGCTGTTGCAGTCAACTTTTGGAGGTCTTCCTTAACTCCAAATTGAGCTCATGATAGCGCATTGGAAATATATTTTTGTCTAGTTATCATTTGACTCATCAAGAAAGTCATTTGGCCAACCAAGATAGGAGAAATACTGATTTTCCCAAGGTCACTTCAGAGGTGCATCAATTATCCTGAGGCAACGGTATTTTTGAAATTTATCTAAAACAATGACACCTGTGTAAAAAGGGAAGGAGTTTTTCTTCCTTGGCCTGTTTTGGACAAAAACCTCTCTCAGTTTTCCCAAATTCATCTTTTATTTCTCAGAAACATCATTTGAATGAAACTTATCCCAATACGTGGAACAAGGGATTTGTCGAAATGAAGCGAAACAAAGGGGATAAGGGGCTTATAAATTCTTAAGAAAATTTTTGGAAGTAGGGAGGGGTGTGAGGAAGCAGGGGAAAGTGGAATTTCAGAGATTAAGTGGGGAGAAGGGGTCGAAAAGGGCAAAACACAGGCCTAGCCTAGAAAATTGCCAAGTTGTAGCAAGAAACTAGGGTTTGTGCGAAAATGAGGAATTTGGGGAATCTCAGTGATGAGAAGTTCTTAATAAGTTACATTAAGGATAAGGGAAGGTGTATGAACATCCGGATACAAGTTTTACTGATGATTTGACTATCCAAGAGAAATTACCACCAAAACCCTAGGAGAGGGAAATGAACCCTACCAAGGCACAACTGAAGCATGAACAAGGTGTAAAATGACCCATTGGAACCTGACATTATGATGAAAACCCTCTGAATGATGGTACACTTAGCTGAATTGTGACATGGACTGACATTTGGAGAACTTTGACAAGAGTAAAAGCAAACCCTAGACCTAATACCTAGTGACCAAATTTTTCTTGAAGGCTCACTGAAATGACAAAATTTGACCTTGACACCCTCAAATCACTTTGTAAGAGGATTTTTTATCACTAGAGGAAGGCTGCAAAGGCTGACACTAACAAAAGTGATATGTACATGATGAAAAACATGTGATTCATTGGCAAAATATTCAGGTAGGAAAAAGATAAAAATCGTAACTTGAAGTTATGAATAAATTGATGCATACTAACTTGAAAACACTTTTGTTTTTCAGGTAGAACTGGATGGAGAGTTTCTGGTTGAGCCGCTACGCATACTTGACCAAAGAGAAATTGAACTCCGCAAACGAGTAGTTATCCAGGTGGAAGTGCAATGGAAGAACTTCGGATTGGATGAAGCTACTTGGGAGGACGAGAAATTTATGCAGGAAGCTTACCGGAGCTCTTTGCAGAGTTGGGATGAAACACCAAGGACGGTGTTACTTCCAGGGGGGAAGTTGTGACATCCTCATTAAGAGTTAACTAATATTAACTAGTTAAAGATAGTTTGCTTATTTTATTTTCTGGCAAGAAAGACAATTTGCTTATTTTATTTTCTGGCAAGAAAGACTTAAATTGTTATTGTTCATAAAACAAATTATTATTATTTTTTTTATTGATTTATTAGGAGGAACCAATTAATGAAAAGAAATCTTTTAAGCTGTTGGTAAAAATGTTTTCAAGAATAGGTGGTGGTTGGGGAAAGTTGGAAAACAGTTACCTACTCCTCTGAGGATAAAGCCGAATTCCAAAGGAGGAGTAGGGGTTTAGTGAAATTGGTAAAGCGGGAGTATTTTCTAGAGCTGGTTGAGACAAGTTGAAAATAACTTACAACAACCCTTGTAAAATGAAAAGTTCTGAGTGTGACTGGATTGGCCATCCAGAGGTCATAGTAGAAGAATCAACTATTAACCCATGGCACCGTCTAGATTCTAGAGCTAGGGGGCAAGTGGAGGACGTAATAGCCTCCCTTGAATGGTTGGGAGGACCACAACTTGAATCTGAGTATTTCAGATAAGTACTACTGAGGAACCCTAAGTTAGTCTGAAACTGAATTTGAAAGATTGAGTACAATGTATTTTATGGGTGAATATTGTGTTGTTGAGCCTCTTTTAAAGTTGTAAATTTGGTTTATTTACATTTTTATCTAAGGTAGGAAGCGAGTTATGCAGAGAATAATATTTCTCTCTGGAAATATGTAAGCGGTGTTAACTATTTATTTTATGTTATCTTTTCTCTGTTGATTATTCTAGATAGAAGTAAAACAAGAAACATATCCAAACCCTGCTTGTCGGAAAGACTAGTTTAAAATGTAGATAAAAAAGCCTAGCCTATATGGTTTATAAGAAAAAGAGGCGTAATTACATTTTGCATGTTTATTTTACCACTGTAATAATAGTGGAAGAATAGTTTGTTTGTTTAACAGTGAAGGAATAACTTTGGATAATAGTACAATGTTGTAGAATATACAAATAATGTTATTGTTTTAAAGACCAAAAACAATAGGAAAGGGTACATGGGTCTTGACGGACTATTGAGCCTACTCCTGGGTGTAAATCTTGAACTGGGATACATCGTCCGCGGCCAGTCCCTGCTATACACGAACTCTAAAGCTATGGTGGTCCAGACACCAACTCATGCAGGAGCATATCATATTATAAAAGAAGTAAAGACATAAGAAATATTTAAGTAGTAAAAATTTGGAAGAGAATCAGGGAGTAAAAACACTTAGAACAATAGAAAGATGTAGCACGAAACCCTTTTCTATAGATAAGGATAATTTGCAGAGGATGAAAGCTACGAGAATCTTTCAGCTCGTGCCAAGCAAAGAATGATAATAGCAGCTAAAAAGATTCATGAAATTCATTATCGAGTAGTAGTTTAACAAATGAAACTTATATTTCTATGCATAACATATGATTGTAAGTAGAAAACTTCAGAAACTGTGAATTAACAAGAATGTTGTAATATGCATATATAAATAGAAGTAGCGCAAGGTTCAGATTACATGTAAATATCAAAACGGCTATTCACGGCCTCACCCTCAAAATAATAACAGTAGAAGTTGCTCGGTATGGGTAACAAAATTGTAAAAGCTATTAACAGTACTCTTAATACAATCTGGGTTGAAACCCTAAAATAAAACCCTTCACATTTAAGATAAGAAAAGCTTTGAAGAGTTCATAAACCCTAGGTCGGGATTCAAACCCCGAGCCTTTAATTTGAAGTGCCATATAATATACGTCAGCAAAATCTCTCTTCGCATAGCGATGTACCTGTTTGTAAGGGGATGTACATTAGCCGTGGAATGATGAAGTACTGGTGAGAAATGCTGGCAGGGTTTTGGGTGAAGTCATCTAACCTGTGAGACAAAAACAAACCTTGTTGAGTAGCCAGGTCGTAAGCAAGAATAAATAAGGAAAAGAGTTTTAAAAACAAAGCTATTATCGATTGGTAAAATCCTGGGTGAAATACCTATTGCAGAAATCGACCATCATCGACCCTAAAATTAATACTATGCTATGAGTTAATCTGAAATCGAGCATGAAAGCCTGTAGTTAGTTCTGTAACAAGCAGTGGAATTTAAAACCTAGAATAGTTATAACTAAAATGGTGATTACCTGATAATGTTTGTTTGCAACATTCCTAGCCTGAAATCTCAGCTCCTAGTTTTGATTAAAGAGAATTTTTGCTCTGTGAGCGTCAACCATCAGTAAAGAGAGGAAACTCAGAAGCTTAACATGTGATACAGCTCGAAAAACTTACAGGCAAAACGTATTGAGAACTGGAATGGTAAGAAAATCAAACAGAAGGTTTTAGTGTAACATTTCCAAGCTCACCTTAAAAGAAATTTGTGACGGAGATGCCAAGGAGAAGCCAACTCTGCGAGCGCGCCATGGAGAAATGAACAAACTGAGGATCGACTAGCTAACTGGCAGAAGTCACCGGAGGTTTCCCTCGTGATTTGCATAGAATCCGAGGGCAGATTAACAACTGTCCCAACTATTAAAAGCCCAGTATAGCTAGGTTTAATTCAAGTTGACAAACCCTATCATGGCTAGAAGTTAAAGGGCCAGGTGGTCTATTGCAAATCTCAAGAAATCCTCAAACCATAAATTAACCTTGGCGACGGATTAGATGATCGATTAATATGATATCAACTTTAATGAAGCAGATTGATATATTTAATATGTAATGCTTCAATACTGTTGTGTATTGTGAATAATGTTTCGTACCAGAGAAAAGTTTCATAGTGTATGAATGGTGTGATTAAAACATATAAATAGTAGATTATATTATATTGCAAATGATTTCCAAGGTTTGTAATAATGTTTAAAATCAAGCAGGTCCTTATCATCGGAGCTCGAGTCATGTGCATTGTGTAATGATCGAATAGTATTATATATAATATAATATGTTTCGTGAATTGATTTTTTTTAAATGATGGTAAATAATGTTGGGATGAAAGTTACTAAGTGCTATTCACTATCAAGAAAATTATGTATTGAAATGTTTTAATGTGTTAATATAATGCTCGTTTTCTTACCATACACAATTTCTATATTATAATTATTATTAATATATATCAAGTATATTATTTTATAATAGGAAATGGGTACTAACTTGTCCCTGTCATAAATTACTTTATAATAAAAAAATAAATTACCTTATCATAAAATATAAGTAATGACGTTTTTATGACTTCCCATAAATGGCGTTTCTAAGTTAATTTTATTTTTTTAATGAGAGAAAAAAAAAATTCTATGATTAATCATTCTAACTTTGGAAAGTTCTGTCAAAGGTTTGTAAAATTGTTGCGTAAATGTTATTCACCATTATTTTCATGTGATTTTTAGTTTAAAATAGATACTTAATTTTGAAATAATTATTATATAACTTTATAATGAATTTCACCAATATAATAAACCATTTATTTACTATATGGAATTAAAGTAGATAGATTTTAATTAAAATTATGAAATGGAATAATATCACAACTAAGTATTAAAATAAATTATTTTAATAATATTAACCATTTTTATTGAATAATTTATATAAACAAGTTTTAAAATAGTATTTTTTTTTCAATTATTTGATTATATATTTGTAATATTTATAAATAAATAAGAGATTACAGATTTCAAATTTATAAAATATTTGTGCATAAATTAAAAAAAAAAAAAATTATTTAAAAAATTAATATTTAATCATATAAAATAATCAAGTTAGATTCATTTAACACTGGTTCTATCATGCATAATATGGATCAAATCCAAAAAAAATCTGGAGTGGAGAACTTGTGGAAATGTTTGCACCTCAAGGGATTTGATCTTTCTTGGCTCATGATAAATATGGTGTTAGATGGATCTAAGCTAGTTCCATTTGAGAGAAACCATATCACATTATTAAATTATCATTATTATGTATATGCTTGTGAATAATTTCAAAATTCACATTAGGTTTTATTTTCTTGGCATGACCATAGAATTCTCTTCTTTAATTTAGTCTATGTTGCTTACCTTGAATGGTTTGTATGTTTGTGTTTGGATGCTTTGAGTAGTTTGTGTGTTTATGTGTTCGGATTTAGATGGTGATGTTTGTGAATGTTAAATTGTTGTGTTATATATTTATATTTGTATGTAATTGAATTAATTTTAGGTACCACAACTTCTCACAACTAATTATTTTTAGATACAAAACTCGGAATCTCCACATTTCTCACATTTTATTCTATGATTCAGTTCTAAATCAAGACCCATATTCAGGACAATCCTTCCCTAAATATGGGTCTTGATTTAGACCCGAAACGTAGACTAAAAAATAAGGATTGTGGAGATTCTGAGTTTTGTATCTAAAAATTTACACCACGGAAATCTACAATCTATTACTAATTATTTCTTAATAATGTCTCTCCAGCCCTTACTAGATATATCTTGAAGACTAGTTTTAATAATTTATTGGTCAAAAATACTCTTGAAATAATTTTTTTATTTTCTAATGTTTGAAATAAATTATTTCCGTCAATAATATTTTGGTGTATTTTGTTATTTAGTCTATTTTGAAAAATCAAGAAATAATATATTTTTGAATTGTTTTTAATAGGTAGCCAGATTTATAAAATATTTATATTTTTTTGTTACTCCAACCATTTATCACATCTGCTTCAAGTATATATATATATATATATTTGAATGTTTATAAATATGTGTTTCCGTCTTATAAATATTTTGAATACATTATTGTATACAATTATCTATTAGTAATTTTGAATATATGTAAGTATCTATTTGTAAGTAGTTGGTGATGAAAAAGTGAGACGGTCTTGTCAAGGATTAATTTTCACTTTGTAGGATGATTATTTCTACACATCTATTTCAATTTAGTTCTAGCTATCAGAAACTTTTACATCGAATTAATTCTTAATAGTGTCCCTATATGTATTACTAAATATAACTTGATATTGATTTTAATAATATATAACATCAAGATTAACAATATCTAATACATTTGATGAAAGGAATAAAATACGAATATTATAAAGATATAACGAAGTAAATCCACCATGAAGAGAGAGGTATTCTAGGGTTTCATTCGACTAGCCCTTGCCTTCTACACCAAAAATCTGAAATTTTGAATCTCTCATGTGTTGACCCCGTGGGCCTCGATACCTTTCAAGGGCCCGGGTTGTTGCGTCGATGTCAGGTCGATTGTCGTGGTGTGAGGGGCTGCAATCCTACCGTGATGCGATGAACCAAAATCCTTTCGTTCATGGACGACCTACCAAAGGTTCGAATGACACTAACTCATCCATAACAGACTGAGTAATGGGGGCATAGTTTGATGCGAGGGAAGGGTGAAGCTGATGCCTCCCAATGGAAACAATCAACCCCAAATTTTTCATTCCAAACAATCACCTGGAAGAAGCAAGTTAGTATATGAAAGGTCATGCAATGATCTGAAAATTCTTAGGAATTTGGCCCAGAGAGCAAGACATTTTGGTTTGGATCCATTATAAGTGGACTCCAAGGGGAAATTTTGAACTTCGAATCAGGGCCAAAGATTTCTTTATTGTGATATTTAAAGATCTCGAAGACAGAAATTGGATATTTGAAAACAAAGTGTACTTTATGGGAAGTGCAGGCCTCTTTCTCTAATACTAGGAAGAATGCTACAACTCAAAAAAATAATAATTTACAGTGGCACCTGTCTGGGTATAACTCTATTCCCTTCCAGATGATTTCTGGGACCCAGGCATCCTTGAAGGAATCACAAACTCCATAGGAAATTTTGTTAAAACTTTTCAGATCACCAAACACCAGTGGCATGCGACTTATTCCTGGATCTGTGTCCATATGAACATATCCCAACCACTTCTTGAATATATATTTTTGATCTACCATGACTCTACTTGGACCCAACCTCTGGATTATAAGCATGTCCATTTCAAATGTCGTCATTGTCATGAATATGGACATCGCTTCAAATATTTCTCTTTAACTTTAGCATAATGATATCGAGCGGTTGCACTTGCTAGGGATGGCGATAGTTTCCAACCCCTCTGTGAGAATCAACTCCGGCCCAATCAACCCCCACAGCCTAATCCTCCTGATTGCTCATGCCTCCACTCGCACGCCCATCCCCCACATTCGCATACCCCATCCTTCTCCTCTTAGCTGATGCCCTCAAAGTCTAAGAACCCTTTCGTGGCCTTCACCGATGAATCCATGGCCCTCGTCCCATACTAACTCCTTCCCTTCCAACCCCTTCCCTCATCAACCAAAGATATTCCCCAATCTATTGACATAGATAAGTTACTCTCCACCCCAAGAGATAGGCTAAATACCAAGAAGAAGCTCCCTGAACATAGTAAATTAGAACGACGAGTCTAGGAGAGCCTGAGACAAATGAAAAATATCCTAGAAACCGATGAGAAACACCAAAGATTAGGATATGAGGAGAAGAATATACTGAAAATCTTGAAGAGCTCAAGAAATCCGCCCAACAAAGATATCTCAAGTAATCAACTGAAAAAATTTCACACTCTTTTCAACTAATGGTCATGTCATTCTCAACAAGTGGACACAGATCTCCAAAGCATGGGAAAAGAGAGAAACCCTCTTAGCATAACAATCCTGGACCCTCGGGGATATGACAAGAGTAAGAAGGGAGGAAAATCTACTAATGAAATTATTCGAGAAGCTGGTAAACATTTGTTAAACTCAAGGCAAATGGGTCAATTGATGGATTAATTTACCAGATCCATCGCTCCCTCCTCATGAAGATCATTTCATGGAATATCAGGGGCTTCAAAATCTCAGGGAAGGGACGCTCCCTTAAAGAAATAAATAGGAAAATATATTCTTGGGATTGTTATTCTTCAAGAAACCAAGGTGCCTGATGACAAAGTTAAGTAAAATAGCCAACGATACTGCAGGAGCGGCAAAGCTATAACGATTGAAGCCACTGGATCCGGGAGGGCCATATAAATTATATGGGATCCAGCGAGAGTTATCCTAGAGGATTGTATCACCACCAAATTCACACTATCATCCTTGATCTGTATGATATGAGAATGACGGTGGAGGAGTCTAACCATGGTCTAGCATCCACCCATGCCTTGAGACAACCCCTTGTTCCTCGTGCATCTACAAAGGCTCAGCCGATCATGGGCAATGGAAGACTAGATCCTAGGAGGATATTATAACATGATCCGCAACCTGGAGGAAAAGTTTGGGGGAGTCCACTTCTTAGACCCATCTTCGCATTCCTGCAATGAAACTATTGAGCCTCTACACATAGTTGATGTCATTCCATGCCAAGGTCTGCACACTTGAAACAATCGTAGAGGGGGAGTGAATTAGATTGCATGCAAATTGGACCAATTCCTATTCTCTAAGCATCTTATCATGATGGACCCCAAACATTCATCTGAGATCCATCCATCCACTTGCTCGGACCACTAGCCCATTAGTGTGGATCTGACCTCATCTACTCCCCCTCAAAGGCGCTCGTTCTGATTTGAGAGATTTTGGCTGCGACACCCAGGATTCTTGGACTAATTAACATCATGGTGGAGAGCCTTGGCATCCTTTTCTAGTAAAAGAAAATGAAATCCTTTCAAAAGAAGTTGCAAGGCCTCAAAGGACATATTAAAGCTTGGAAATATGAAACTTTTGGTAATATATTTGAGGAAAAGAGAAATATGGAAGCCAGCCTGGAGGAATTCAAGCAAAGAATCATCCAGGATAGCCGCAAAAAAGAGCTGGTAGAAAATAAATATCTCTTGAACAAGGAGCTTGAGGAACGAAAGAAGTAGGAGGAAATCTTATGGTGATAGAAATTGAAGATTCAATGGTTGAGCGAGGGGCAAAACAATACAAAATTCTTCGATCAATCCATGATACAACACTGAAAAATTAAAATAATCAATCACTTGCAGGAGGCTAATGGTTCCCAACTTGACCTCCATGCATACATAGGGGAAAATTTCATTCATTTTTCTCCTCCCTTCTGCACGATGAAGGCTATGACTGAACGGAGGCTCTGTACAAATTTTCAAAAAACATCCATTCATTGATATCTTAAGAGAAAAATGAAGCCCTCTTAAGTCCCATCACCCTCTGAGAAGTGGGGGAAGTGGTAAAGACCCTGCCTCTCAGTAAGGCACCTAGCTCTGACGGACCCTGCCTCTTAGTAAGGCCCCTAGCACTGACAAATTTACTACTGAATTCTTAAAGTCTGGTTGGTCTTTCCTCAGCCAACACATTTGGGATATGGTAGAGGAATCAAGGTAGCTCAGAGAGGTATGGTCAGGCCTCAACACCACATTCATCAGTCTTATCCCCAAGTCTAATGAGGCGTCAAGACCGGGGGACTTCAGGTCTATAGACCTATGTAATGTGATCTATAAGATTCTCTCCACCATCATTGTCTGTAGGCTCAAACCACTGCTTCATCGCATCATCAGTCATGAGAAATCAGGGTTTGTCGGGGGAAGACAAATCCTGGATGGCATTGTCTCCGTGCATGAAACCGTTCACTCCATTAAATATCATAAGCTCCATGGAATGCTATTGAAGATAGACCTCTCAAAAGGATACGATCGAATCAGGTGGTATTACCTATTGGAAATCCCGCGAGGCTTTGGTTTTGCACCTGATTGGATTCAATGGATTAAATCTGTGATATCCACTTCATGTTTCTCCATCCTCATCAACGGTATGTCATTCGAAACTTTCTTACCTTCAAGGGGTATATGTTAGGGAGACCCCCTCTCCCATTTTCTTTTCATTATAGCTGTGGAAGGGTTGGTAATATTGCTCAAGGTAGCCAAGTATTCCAATCATCCAATAGGGCTCCATTTGATGGGTTCCACTGTCAACATGACCCACTAGCAGTTCATTGATGATAATCTCCTGTTTGAATCAACCACTCTAAAAGAAACCTCCCAAATTAACTCCATTTTGTCGGACTTTCAAGAAGCCTCATGGAAGCTCCTTAATGAGCTTAAGTTTGATATCTAATTTTTTCATACTCTTCGCCCGACCCAAGCTTGTCTGGCTAGATTTTTGGGTTTTAATATTGGCACTCTCCCCTCGAAATACCTTCGAGTTCCCCTCCTATTCAATCCACTATGCATTGATCCCTAGAAATAATTTTGTGCCAAACTATCTTGCAAGCATCCCAACTGGACTTTCTGGGTCCTTAACCTTGCAGGAAGAGGAACCCCCCTCAAATATGTCTTGGATGAAATGCCTCTCTACCAGCTGTGAGCCTTGTTAGCCTGCAACTACTTCTACTTAGACCTCACTTCCCTCTTTTGGATATTCCTGTAGGGAGGTGCCTCGGAAGATAGGAAGTGGCCATTGGTGGCTTCACAGAAGTTGTGTCTCCCAAAGCTGATGGTGGGTCTCATATTACGAGGCCCTGCTACTCTTAACGCCACCCTAGGCGCCAAAATATGGTGGAGATGGTTGAACAGAGGATAGGAACTATGGAAGACTATTTGGTCCCACAAGTATGGACATCATATATCACAAGGGGAAATCCTTCAGACTCCCCCTCCCAACCAAGGTCCACCATTTGGAACCTTGCTAACAAAAAGATCAATCTGATATGCAAGCACTTATTTTGGGAGGTGCACGATGGAATAATATGTTGTTTTTTGAAGGACTCTTGGCATCAATCCCCTTGCCTCCCTCAGGACCAATCACTGATAGAGCTCATGTCGCTCTTTCACTCCTATGGAACTATGACAATAGAAGATTATTGGAAGAACCAACCATAAAATCATGTTTGGTGCCAATGGAAAACCAAAGAGGATTGGCCTCTAGACCTACCCCATCAAGGGTATGATCAACTTGCTCAGTATCTCTCCCAGCAGAAAATCCATGTGTCCTGGGGTCGAGATAAATTATGATGGGGCATCTTGACCTCAAGGGATTTCTGAGTCAAGGAATCCTAACTTATTTATGCGGTTGTGCAGGTCATCCACAATACTCAGGTCTGGAAATGAATATGAACAAGTCATCTATGGTTGAAATTTTCCCACATTTTATGGTTAGTAGTGCATAAGTGCATCCTAACATGGGATCGCCTCCTTAAAAGGGGATTTATTGGCCCCTCCATGTGCTTCCCCTACAGAGAGGAGAAGAAAAATTAACACCACCTCTTCATTGAATGTCCTTTAACCATAATGGTCTAGTCCCAAGCCTTTGACATCTTCGGTCCCATCAAATATTTTCCCACCAACACCATATCCCTAATCAAAGGTTGGCTGACCCAAATATTCTCCAACCCAGTGGTCTATAGAGCGTGGTGGCTCCTCCCTAGTTTCTTTCTCTAGAACTCTTGGAAAGGAATGAACCTTTCTATCTTTGAAAATAAAGCCCGTTCAACCCCTCTTATCTAGTCCTTGACCCTCTCCAACATTCGTGAACCAATTCTCGCGGAGCCCTGGGACCCCAATGACTAAAAAATGGTCGATTCGGATTCAGGAATCCTCCACCTCTTGAATATCTCTTCGTACCTGGTCCACCCTCGACCAGCCCCGGGCTGCACCTCCCCCCCTCCCACCCCGACTTTCTTTCCCCTCCTCCCTCAGGGCTACATTCAAATAAATTTTGATGGTGCCTATAAGGGCAACCCAGGCCAGGAAGGATATGGACGTATGCTCGGAGATGACAAAGGGTCACCTAAGGCAACGTATATTGGATATATTGGTACTTAGACAAAAAATGTAGTAGAACTCACAGGGCTAGAATTTTACCTGACCTTGGCTTGGGACCTCAGCTATAGACGCTTCCACCTCATTGGGGATTCTTGGCTGAGTTTGGATATGACTTAGAAAATCATTAATGGTTCACATCCTCAAAAATTAGCAAAGGTTTGGTGGCTGGACGCTCAACTCTCCCGCATCAGAAGCCTCCTCAACTAAATGCAGTACATCACCACTATTCATGTGTTGCGTTCTAGGAATAAGGTGGCTAATTGGTTGGCCAATAAGGGTACAAATAAGCCAAATCACGAATTTCATGACATATGGGATGAGATACTCCCTAAATATGATATGAATACTGGAGAATCTCAGAATCTCCAAACTCTTATGGAAGAAGACCTTTAAGTCCCCAATAGGGGTGTCCAATCAATGAGACCAATGGGCAGCAAACAGTTATGGCTTGACTAGCCGCCAGCCACGTGCCTGCTGACTCACTAACCTCCCATGTTTGAGAGGTAATGATCCTCGGGGCAAGAGAGCTTACATTAGAAGAGGTATCAAATAAGCATGAAGAAGATAAGAGGAAATTCATTCGACATTCATGAGAAATAGTGAAGGTTGGTGATCTGGTCCTGGTAGATGAGAAGAAGCTGGCTCTCAAGCCTTGGCTTGAGCTTCGCTGATAGGATACGAGGTGGAAGCAAGTGCAGATGGGTAGTTTTGGCTGGCGTCTGAACGCTAGGAGGAATACTAGCAGCGGCAATAATACGCTGCATAGGGAGACGAGCGAAGGTGGTGAGGGTGATTTCTTAACAGAGGGAGTGCCTATTGACGGGTAGTTCCGATGCTCCATCCAAGCTAAAAAAGAAAGCGAGTGGATTGTGCAAAAAGGGTCCTACCCCAGCTAGGCCCTAAGGTGGTTTTTACTATTGCTCACTGAGCACTCTAGCTCTCTTGTGATTAGAATTTGTTGAAGGTGGAGAATTCTTACCTAATTTGAGGGTGGCAATGGAGTTTGTAGTGATATAGTGACTCTCCTCGAGAGTGATCAAGAGGTGTTCAACGATAAATTGGTCGAGGATGTGGGGACAATGTCATAGTTTTAGGGTTTGTTGGGCTCAGGGTGACTTGGCACTGCAACACAGGAAAGGGTGGGGGGGTGCTAGACGAGTGCATGCCGAGAGAGAGAGAGAGGTCCACTTTGTCACGGAGGTCTTGGGCATGACGTGGAGAATCGGGAGGTATCAGGGGACTCGATTTCACACTCAGATTCCAGCAAACGTCAACATTCAGTGATATCCATGGAAGTATCTCCAGCTCACTCACTGGGATAGGTTGAGGCTCTGGCCACTCTTGAGTGAATTTTAGCCCAACTCCAGCATATAGAGCTCAACCTGGACACTTTGGCCTGTTAAAAGCATGAAGATCATAATGAACTTGTGGCCTACATTAATTTTATTCAACACCTTGATCTAGGTGGATATTGATGGCTACCCACCTATTCCACTTGGGGCCCCACCATTGTCTCTTTTAGTTTTTTTCACAACTTACTATTTTTAGCAGTTTTTCAAGTCCTGAACTTTTGGAGCCATTTTGAAGCCCCAAACGGAGATAGTATGCTGAAGTTATGTCCTCGGGAAGTTGAAATACCAATTTACCCAAACGGGGCCCATAGTTTTTGCGCTTCATCTCCTAGGGTTAGGTTTTTGGAATTTTAGAGTTCTCCATTGTTTCTCCATAATAAATAGGCCCTCGAGCCTCATTGTAACATAGTTCAGAGGTCTGTAGCCACCACATCTCTTCTTAGAGATTCGCTACCTGCACCCTAGATATTTTATTTCCATCATGTTTGTAAGAATATTTTTGTGATTTGATATTAATGAAATGAAGCCTTATTTCCATTGTATTTCTATGTTTATGGTTATTTTTGTATTCTATTGTGTTCCTGCATAAATCTGGATCAGTGGTATCAGAGCGGTCTGCTTTTCTCGATCCTTCTTTGCATGTCCCCAACGAGGTCAGGGTATAAGGAGTTAGGGCTCGATCTAGTGGAACCTTTGCAAGAGCAGCATCGCAAACCCCGACGGATGCCCATGGGGGATGAAAAAAATATGAGGGAGAAGGAGATCCTATGAAAATATTGCTCGAGGAGGCCCTCGAAAAACAAAGGAACATGATGATGGATAACTTTGCCTAGATTCTTCAACGACTACCCACCGGTGGCGTATTTGCATCCAGTAGCCACTCTGGAGGTGCAACTCCCTTAATGGTACAAGTAAAATTTGACATTCCCATATTTGAGGGTCAAATAGATTCAGATGTCATAGATAGATGGTTGAATCCATTAGAAGGATATTTCTCGGTTCATGACTTTTCTGACCAGGAGAAGATTATTTTTTCACTCCTCAAAGCTACCCCCCATGTCAAGGACTGGTGGGAAACCTACTGCAAGAGAAAGGACAAGACAAAACCCTCTCTCTTCTCATCCGTACCCACTTGGAATTCTTTCCGAGATGCCATCAAGTAACAATACTATCCCATGGGGAGCTATGAGGACATGTACATACAATGGACCACGCTACGGCAACAAAGGGATCAAGATGTGCGTGAGATAAAAAATCTGTTCCATACCCTGAGCACAAAATTGGGTATCAAAGATTTAGAGAAAAATTTGGTGCTAAAGTATCGCAGTTGTTTGCACAGATATATTCAGGAGGAATTGGAGTTCCTCGACATCTCCTCTCTTGGTACGACATACTGGTATGCTGCCAATATTGAGTAGAAATTGAAATAGAGGAAGTGAGACTTTGGATATGCGAATAAAAAGAAAGGGACAGGTGCCCCCAAACCACAGAAAAAAGGCAAAAGACAAGGCATGGCGACCCAAGACAACCTTCCAAAGACACAAGAAAAGAACAAAACCATGAATCCAAAGAAGGACACAATAAAGTGGTGTGAGTTCCATAAAAGCTCCACTCACAATACAAGTGAGTGTTGGGCCAAGAAGTCACTGGTGGCTGAGATGAGGGCTTCCGAATTAGATGCATGCTCCGACTCTGAATTAGAACCTAAAAAGGTGAATGAAAAAGGGAAACAAATTATTGATGCTGATCCCAATGCCATTGTTGCCACTACGAAGATCCAAAAGGAGGAACTAGAAGATCTAGAGGAGGCAGAGC
Organism: Pinus albicaulis; assembly: GCA_034641835.2. NCBI lineage: Eukaryota > Viridiplantae > Streptophyta > Pinopsida > Pinales > Pinaceae > Pinus > Pinus albicaulis. The sequence goes on from CM076576.1 coordinate 574,444,436, forward strand.
GTCTCTTCCACTCCAAGATGTGGGTAAAGGGTTCCCTGCTACAGTTCATTATCGACAATGGAAGCCAAAAGAACCTCATTTTAGCAGAAGTCGTCAAGCGGTTGGGCTTGCCTACCATAGTGCACCCACAACAATACACCATCTAGCAGCTTCACCAACGACGGGATCTCTGCGTCAGCCAGCAGTGCTGCCTTCCCTATAGCATCAAGCCCTTCACGGATGACGTATTGTGTGACATTGCTCCTATTGATGTTTCTAATGGATTATTAGGCCAACCATACTTGTGGAAGTGACATGATGTGTATGAGTCTGGGCCTCGCACTGTTATTGTTACTTTGGGAAATAAATTGTATAGGATACCAGAGGTAGTACCGCCTCCCACTATCTCTTTGGTTACTGCAAAACAATGCAGTAAGCTCATTTACCAAACTAGGAAATTTGATTTCTTGATGATCCACCCCTAGAGAAAGAATAAGACTGTGACCACAACCTCCATACATGGCTCCTCTGCACGACAACAACAAATGGACAAGGTTGTGGAGGAGTACGGGGACCTCTTCGCCTCACCCATAGGGGTGCCTCTACACTGTCAGGTCAAGCACCTCGTTGACCTGACCCCAGGTGCACTGCTACCTAGTGGAATGATCTATAGGCGCTCTATTTTGGAGAATGATTAAATCATGAGGTAGATTCAGGAGCTGCTGCAGAAAGGTCACATCCAACAAAGTTCATCACCCTGTGGGAGCCTGATCATGTTGGTACAAAAGAAGGATGGGACTTAGAGACTCTGTATTGATTATCAGGCACTGAACAAGATCACTGTCCAAAATAGGTACCTGATCCCATGGATTGATGACCTTCTGGACCAACTCAAAGCAGCAAAATATTTCAGCAAGATCGACTTGAAGTCTGGGTATCACCAAGCTAAGGAGGGCCTTTTCAAATGGCTCGTCATACCTTTCAAATTGACAAATGCTCCTGCAACCTTCATGAGGTTTATGGATGACATATTGCATCCATTCACCAACTCATTTGTAGTGGTATACTTGGATGACATTCTGATCTTCAGTCAAACTTGGGAAAAGCACCTCCACCACATCCGAGAGGTCCTCCAAACACTGTGGCAACACAAGTTGTGTGCCAGTTTGAAGAAGTGCACTTTTGGCATGACCCAGGTTCAATATCTAGGATACATTATTGATGAAAGGAGGGTGCATGTGGATCCAGCCAAGATCCAAGTCATTCAGGATTAGCCAACCCCAACCACCCTAACAGAGCTTCACAGCTTTCTGGGTCTTTCTAATTTCTATCGCAGGTTTGTGTTGGGATTCTCTCATATCACTTGGCCCTTGAGTCAAGTCACCAAGGTAGGAGTGAAATAAAAATTCTGTTTGTTGAAATCTCAATAGAAGGTGTTCGTAGAATTGAAACATCGCCTCTGTTCTACCCCAGTGATCACATTACTAGACTTGCAACAACCATTTGATATCGAGACAGATGCCTCTAACTATGCTATTGGGGCAGTTCTTACTCAACAAGGGCATCCGATGGCATATCACAGTGACACATTGTCTGACACAGCTTGAAAGTATCCCACTTATGACAAAGAAATGTATTCCATTATGCAGGCTTATCGACAATGGAAGCATTAAATTTTGGGGAAGGAGAAAATCATCCACATAGACCACTGACCCCTGCAGTTCATATAGACACAAGGGAAGTTGCAGAACGATCGCCATCAGAAGTGGTCCACATATCTTCAACAATTTCATTTGAAGATCAAGTACAAGAAGAGTAGCACCAATAATGTTATAGACTGCCTCAGCCAACCACCAATCGTTGCCATAACCACCGTTCTCAACTCTTGTGGGCATGAGAATTTTGATTGGCTGCTTCTCTACAAGAGCGATCCAAAATTCAGCTAGACATACAAGGCACTCTTAGGGGATATGCAAGTTCAAAATTTTCACCTCCAATATGCATTATTATGTCACCTGGGACACCTTTATGTTCCTTCAAGCGAGCGTGCCAAGATGATATGGGAAGTGCACTACAGGCGAGTCGCTAGGCATTTTTGGGTCGGGAAAATAGTGGTAGTACTACAAAAGTATTTCTATTGGCCGAACCTTCGATAGGATGTCGGGAAGTACATCAGATCCTGCACTGCTTGCACCATTTCCAAACCGACCATCAAGAAGCAAGGGCTCTATACTCTACTACCTACCCCTAGTCGACCTTGGGAATCCATCTCCATGGATTACATGTCATGCCTTCCTTCTACTAAGCATAGAAATGACTGTGTGTTTTCATGGTCATCGATAGATTCTCAAAGAGGGCCATTATGGCAGCTTGCAAGAAGAATATCACATCAGAAGCCACTGCTAAAATCTTCTTTGAATGAGTGTGGGTGCACTTTGGGGTCCCACGGTCTATCATATCAGATCGCAATAGCAGGTTCCTCAGCACATTTTGGTCCAGCCTCTGGTCAATGTTGGACACCAAGCTCACCAAGTCCACAACTTTCCTTCCCCAAATTGATGGCCAAACAAAGGTTGTCAACAGGATGATTATACACATTCTGTGCATGTACAATTCAAATCATCTATACACATGAGATGAGAGCCTTCCCTATGTCCAAAACAGTTATAACCGAGCTCTCCACACCTCAACTGGCCATAGCCCCTTTCAGGTGGGCTTGGGATTCCAACTATTATGTCCCATTGACGTAGCCATGCCATTTCCAGCTACTCAGGCCAATTCGGCTCATGTCCAGTCTGAAGCTGATAAAGCAAACAACTTCATCGAGCGCATTTAGCACATCTGCCAACAGGTTCATGACATATTGGATAGAGCCAATGCTAATTACAAGCAATGACATGATCAACATCGGGTGCCACACAACTTCCAGGTGGGCGAACAAGTGTGGCTACATTTGCAGAAGTAGCATCTCACTGGACCCCACCACAAGATTCGCCCGCTCCGATATGGGTCGTACACCATCACCAAGGTTGTAGGGAACAATGCCTTCAAGCTCAGTATTCCACCATTCGTTGGTCTGCACCTAGTATTCAATGTAGACTGCCATCGTCCCTACTTCCCACCTTTATTGGATGCCTCTGACATTGCAGAAGAACTCACACCAAAATATTTAAACCCATACTGCATGGAACAGGCCACCACGGACTGTATCATGGACATGCAATTCAAGAACACTCGCTAACAGAAGATCCAACTGTATCATGTTGTCAAAGTTGGCCAACTCCTGCACCAAGGCAAGTGGTTCACTAGGGACCAAGTTCAACAAAAGTTTCCTCAGCTCATGGAGGAACTCAACGCAATGGGGACCATTGCTTCCTAAGGGGGGAGGAATGATCCTGGTGGATATTGGTGGCCACCCGCCTATTCCACTTGGGGCCCCACTATTGTCTCTTTCAATTTTTTTCACAACTTACTATCTTTATAATTTTTCCGGTCCTGAATTTCTGGAGCCGTTTTGAAGCCCCAAATGGAGATAGTAAGCCGAAGTTACGCCCCTGGCAAGTTGAAACACCAATTTACTGAAACAGGGCCCATAGTTTTGACATTTCATCTCCTAGGGTTAGGTTTTTGGACGTTTAGAGTTCTCCATTGTTTCTCCACAATAAACAGGCCCTTGAGCCTCATTGTAACATAGTTCAGAGGTCTGTAGATGCCACATCTCTTCTCAGAGATTCGCTACCAACACCCTAGCTATTTTATTTCCATCATGTTTGTAAGCATATTTCTGTGATTTGATATTAATGAAATGAAACCTTATTTCTGTTGTATTTCTATGTTTATGGTTATTTCTGTATTCTGTTGTGTTCCTGCATAAATCTGGATCACACCTGCAGAATGAGACCCTTGAAGCTATGGAGAGTCTGCGACATATTCTACAACACTCTCATGACCACCTCTGAGCTTTAGAGGCCCAAGTGGACCATATTGACTACCATATTGACAACTAGGGACGCTTCTTCACAGCTCCTCCGTTAGGTCCTCTGCACCCTCCTCCAAGATGATAATGTTGTTTTCGTTGTTTTGTAAGTTTGTGCCGACAATAACCAAGAGCATCATATGCCTTGGTGAGCACCCAAGTCTTTCTAGGCACTTCATGCCTTCCAGGTTTCCTAAATGTAACATAGCTATCTTGTTTGACTAACAAAAAGCAAGGAATAAAAATGATTAGAAAAGAACATTTACAGTGAAATGAATGAATCTAATGCAACAATCAAAGGAGATTAGAAATGATGATATAAACTAAAATCAATTAATTTAATGCAAGTAATCAAATAGAATTAGAAATACACATCTTCGCTAGAATCAATGCATCTAGTGCAAGAAATCAAATAGGATTAGAAACCAACATCTACATTGAAATCAATGCATCAAGTGTAAGAAATAAAATATAATTAGAAATAAACATCTACACTGAAATCAATGCATCTAGTGCAAGATTACAAATCATCATCCACACTCAAGTTCATCTAGTGCAAGAAATAATTTTCCCTTTCTCCCCTCTCTATCTAACCTTGAAAAATATTTTTAGTAATTTACTTCCTCAAGATTAACAACATCTAATCCATCTAATGCAAGAAATAAAATATGTTTAGAAAACAACATCTACACTAAAATCAACACATATAATGGAACCAATAAAACAATATTAGAAATAAACATCTACACTTAAAACAATTGTTATAGTGCAAGAAATCAAATATAATTAGAAACAAACATATACACTTAAATTAATGTATATAGTGCAAGCAATAAAATATAATTTAAAATCAACATATCCACTTAAATCAATTCATATAGTGCAAGTAATCAGATAGAAAATTATAAATCACCATCTACATTGAAATCAATGCATCTAGAGAAAACAATCAAATGGGATTAGAAATAAACAATTACACTGAAATCAATGCATCTAGCACAAGAAATCCAATATAATTACATCCACACTGAAATCAATGCATGTAGTGCAAGAAATCATATATTATTATAAATCATCATCTACACTGAAATCAATGCATCTAGTGAAATAAATATTCTCCTCTCTATCCCCCCTCCATATATATCTATATGTCCCTAGATCACTCCTTATTTGTCTCTCTATCTCACCCCCCCCAAACACACATGCTATCTCTCTCAATATCTACCTATGTCTTCCTTCCTTCCTCCCTCTACCATTCTCTTATTCCCTTTATTCACCCTGCATCTGTATCTCTATCTCCCACTGCCTCTCCTTTGATTCTCTATCACTCCCAAAACATACACTCTCACTCTCCACATCTATACATCTCTCCCAAACCCTTCTTCTCTGTCTCCCTCTCTCTTCCCCTTTTGTCCCTCTCTCCCCCTTCTCTCTCCCTCCCTCTCTGCTCTCTCCCCTTCTCCCCATCTCTTTCCACCTTTCTTTCTCTATGTCTTTCTTCTTAACTCCATGTCTCTCCCCCTCCCTCTCTCCTTCTCTCTCTCATTTCCTTTCTCTCTTCCTACCTATCTCTCCCTTTCTCTCTCACCTCTCTTTCTCTCCACCCCTCTCTCTCTCTTCGCTCCCCAACTATGTCAATATCTCCCTCCCTCTCTCCTTATCTCTCCTTCTCTCCTCCCTTACTTACATATATCCCTATTTGTCCCTCTATCCCACCCAAAAACATAAACACTCTATCTCTATCTCTCTCTTGTCACTCTCTCTCTCTCTCTCTAACTCTCTTTCTCTCTCTCTCTCTTTATCCACTTTTCTCTCTCCATGTATTTATTCTTCACTCCCTTTCTCTCCCACAAACTCCATCTCTTTGTCCTTTCCTCTCGCCTCTGTCTCAATTCCTTACCCTTTCTCTCCTACATCCCTCTCTCTCTTTCTCTCCTTTGTCCCTCTCTCTCCCCCATCTCTTTGTCTTTCTCACTCTCTCTCTCTCTTTCTTCTCTTCACCCTTGTCACTATTCCCTCCCTATATCCTTCTCTCTTTCCCCCTCACTCCTCCCTCCATCTTTCTGTCTCCCTCTATCTACCGCTTACAATTTTTTCTATTCCTCTCTCTCTCTCTCTCTTCATTTCTCCTCTCCCCTCTCCTTCATGCTATCTACGCCTCCGTTGTCACTCTCTCTGTATCTCCACCACTATCGTTCTATGTCTTTGTTATTCTCTCCATATATATCAAAATTTAATATATATCATGATATCTTAATATATATATATATATATATAATAATATAAAAAATTGAATAATATAAAAAAATTAATATTGTATTAAGTCAAAGTTATTAAATTTAACAATATTAATATTAATCTTGTAATATAAATATTAGATTTATTAGATTTAATGAAGTCTTTTTCATGGCTTGATAATAAAATTTATATTAAAACTACATTAAATTAATTTTCAAATAATAAAATTTTATGTGGAAAGATTTATGTCTTTGAAGATTTTAATATATCCATAGAATATGTTTTTTCCTTTTAAAGATTCATTTTACAAATATTTAATTACATAAATATTAAAAGATTTTGGAGCTTGATTTTGGAGCAAGATTTGAATTAACTTTTTTCTTTTTATTGAAGAAATGGTATTGTCTTTAGTTAAGAGTAAACATGTTTAAAATTTTACCTAATTTGAAATTTTAATGTGGTAAATTTTTGGTTAAAGGTAAATTTATGATCCATTAAAATTCACCCATTTAATAAAAGAAATTTTAAACACATGAGATAATTTATCCATTCAAATTATATAAATAATACATAGTTATATTTTAATGATTAATCTTTTTCCATTAATAAGATTAAAATGTTATATATAATTGAAAGATTCAAATGATATGCAATTTAATTTTCAAGTTAATGTTTTGGAAATTATTAGATAAAATGTTTTTTTATTATTTTTTAGGAACCTGACATAGTTACACATAATGCCATATGTATTTAAATATTTTAATATATCTATAGAATATGCTTTTTCCTTTTAAAGATTCATTTTACAAATATTTAATTAAATGAATATTAAAAAAATTTGGAGAAAGATTTGACTTAACCTTTTTCTTTTGATTTAAGGAATGATATTGGCTTTATTAAAGAGTAAACATGTTTAAAATTTTACCTAATTTGAAATTTTAATGTGGTAAATTTTTTGTTAAAGATAAATTTATGATCCATTGAAATTCACCTAATCTAATAAAAGAACTCTTAAATACATGAGATAATTTATCCGTTCAAATTATATAAACTAGCACAATTACATTTACCAATGTGGTTGATATATCAGTAGATGACAACTATTGAGTCTGATTTTATGTGGTTTATATATGCTAATAGGGTCATATCCACTACCTGCAAGTTATTACGTATTGTATCAAAATAAATATTATATATTTATGATTAAATACAAAAATATTTTATATATTTACTTATAATATAATAATAATAACTATATATATATATTATATATTAATTTATATTTATATATATATATATATATATATATATATATATATATATATATATATATATATATAGATATATAGATATATATATATATATATATCATATATATATATATAAGAATATCAACTATTAGATATAATATTATATTATTCAATAATAAAATATATAATATAAACTAAAGGAATTGGTGAACCCAAGGGATAAATATTAAAAACATAATGGATCAATATTAAAAACACAATAAATTAATAAACATAAGAATTGATATTTTAAACTAAAAAACCTAATAAATTAATAAACCATAAGAATAAGTATTTTAAACATAAGATATTAATAAACCAATGGGATTATTAACATTATAAACCAAAAGAACTAATAAACCCAAGGCTTTAATATTATAAACCAAAGGAATCAGCGAACACAAGGGATAAGTATTATAAACCTAAGGGATCAATATTAAAAACAATAGAGATTAATAAACCCTAAGAATTAATATTTTAAACTGAAAAAACTAAGAAATTAATAAAGCCTAAGAATTAATATTTTAAACTCAAGATATTAGTAAACCCAATGGGTAATTAACATTATAAACTAGAAGAACTAATAAACCCAATGGTTTAATATTATAAACCAATGGAATCATGAACCCAAGGGATAAATATTAAAACCCTAAGGGATCAATAAGGCTAAGAGCAATATTAAAAACAATAGAGATTAATAAAATCTAATAATTAATATTTTAAAATAAAAAACCTTAGAAATTAAAACACAAGCATTTAATATTATAAACCCATGAAATTAGTAAACCAAAAGGAAAAATGTTATAAACCTAAGGGATAAATATTCGTATTATAAACCAAGAAATTAATAAACCCTAAGAATTAATATTTTAAACTCGAGAGTAATATAGCCTAATAATTAATAGTTTAAACTCAAAACCTAAGAATTTAATAAACCATAGTATTTAACTCAAGAGATTAATAAACCCGATGGATTATTAATAATATAAACCAAAAGAAATAAGAAAAACAAGGGTTTAATATTATAAACAAAAGGAATTTGTGAACCCAAGGGAAAATTATTAAAAACATAAGGGATCAATAAGGCCAACGGATCAATATTAAAAACACAACAGAGTAACAAAGCCTAAGAATAAATATTTTAAACTGAAAAACGTAAGAAATCAATAAAGCATAAGAATCAATATTTTAAAATCAACTAATTAATAAACCCAAGGGATTATTATTATTATAAATCAAAAGAACTAATAAACCCAAGGGTTTAATATTACAAACCAAAGGAATTGGGGAACCCAAGGGAAAAATATTAAAAACATAAGAGATCAACCAGGTGAAGGGATACATATAAAAAACAAAAAAGATTATTAAAGGTTAGGAATAAATATTTTCACTTCAAATGAATGAGAAACTCACATGATTAATAAAGAGATTAATATTTTAAACTGAATACATTAATAAACCCAAGGGGTTATTAATATTATAAAATGAAAGAATTAGTAAACCTAAGGCTTTAATATTATAAACCAAAGGAATTTGGGAGCCCAAGGATAAATAGTTTAAACCTAAGGGATGAATAAGGCCAAATCATCAATATCATAAACACAAGAGATTAAGAAACCATAATAATTAATATTTGAAACTCAAAACCTAAGAAATTAGAAAACCCTAAGAAATAATATTTTAAACTCAAGAGATTAATAAACTCAACAGATTATTAATGTTGTAAACGAAAATAAATAATATTATAAACCAAAAGAATTGTTAAAATTATAAAGGTAATGAACAAATAAACATAAGCATTTAATATTATAAACCCATGAAATTAGTAAACCCAAAGGAAAAATATTATAAACCTAAGGGATAAATATTAGTATTATAAACCAAGAAATCAATAAACCCTAAGAATTAATATTTTAAACTCAAGAGAGTAATAAACCGTAATAATTAATAGTTTAAACAAAAAACCTAAGAATTTAATAAACCATAGTATTAAGTATTTTAAACTCAAGAGATTAATAAACCCGACGGATTATAAACTTAATAAACCAAAAGAAATAATAAATCTAAGGGTTTAATATTATAAACCAAAGGAGTTGGTGAGCCCAAGGGAAAATTATTAAAAACATAAGGGATCAATAAGGCCAATGGATCAATATTAAAAACAAAAGAGAGTAAGAAAGCCTAAGAATAAATATTTTAAATTCAAAAACCAAAAAAAATAAAAAACCGTAAGAATCAATATTTTAAAATCAACTGATTAATAAACACAAGGGATTATTAATATTATAAACCAAAAGAACTAATAAACCCAAGGGTTTAATATTATAAACCAAAGGAATTCGGGAACCAAAGGGAAAAATATTAAAAACATAAGAGACCAACAAGGTGAAGGGATACATATAAAAAACAAAAAATATTAGTAAAGGCTAGGAATAAATATTTTAAATGCAAATGAATGAGAAACTCACATGATTAATAAAGAGATTAATAAATCTTAGGAATCAAATTTTTAAATAAAAATCATTGATAAAGTCACATGACTATTAATATTATAAACCAAGGGGAATAAACATGGTTTAACATGCTTGATTTAAACATTGAAACAATTGTTGTCACAATGTGATGTTGGACCAACTATGACCATGGTTGGCCATGGGTGATTTTCATATTGAGACAATATTTGCCAGAATGTGACATTTTATCATGGATGACATTGATCGACTATGGCTAATGCTAATTAACAATGGTTTCCCATGGTTGATTTTCATATTGAGTCAGTGTTTTTCATAATGTGAAATTGGACCATGCATTAGTATTAAAATTTAGGACCAATATTTAAACCCCAATATTGGGATTTAATAAACTGAAGGGAATAATGTTATGAACCGAAAGAATCTGAAAAATTAAGGGATCAATAAGGCCAAGCGATCAATATTAAAAACATAAGAGAGTAACAAACCCTAAGAATTAATATTTGAAATTCAAAAACCCAAGAAATTAATAAACCATAGGAATCAATATTTTAAAACCGAGTAATTTATAAACACAAGGGATTATTAGTATTATAAACCAAAAGAACTAATAAACCCAAGGGTTTAATATTATAAACCAAAGGAATTGGGGAACCCAAGGGAAAAATATTAAAAACATAAGAGATCAACAAGGGCAAGGGATACATATAAAAAACAAAAAAATTAGTAAAGGCTAGGAATAAATATTTTAAATGCAAATGAATGAGAAACTCACATGATTAATAAAGAGATAAATAAATCTTAGGAATCAATTTTTTAAATAACAATCATTGATAAAGCTACATGATTATTAATATTATAAACCGAGGGGAATAAACATGGTTTACCATGCTTGATTTAAACATTGAGACAATTGTTGTCACAATGCAAACTTGGATCAACTAAGACCATGGTTGGCCATGGGTGATTTTCATATTGAGACAATAATTTCCAGAATGTGACATTTGATCATGTATGACATTGATCGACTATGGCTAATACTAATTAACAATGGTTTCCCATTATTGATTTTCATATTGAGTGAGGGTTTTTCATAAACCAAAAGAACTAATAACCCAAGGGTTTAATATTAGAAACCAAAGGAATTGGTGAATCCAAGGGAAAAATATTAATAACCTAAGGGACCAAAAAGGCGAAGGGAACAATATTAAAAACATAATAGCTTAATAAAGAATACGACCCAATATTTTAAATAGAGAGGAATTTTAAAGTCACATGATTATTACTATGATAAACTGCAAGTGATCAATCAACCTTACTAATTGTTAATATTATAAACCGAATAAATTAAGAAACTAAGTGATATTCAATTCCTCCATCGGTGAAACCAAAAAAATAACAATGAAATTAACATATTTTTTTTGTTTTCTTTACATAAAGAAATCCCACTACAAAAATGGACTGAAAACTCTCCATCAAAGGTCATCTATCAAATAGCCTCTTCGAGAACACAACCAGACTGATCAAAAAAGGAACACCAATTCAAATCAACAGGATAATGATCACGATACTTAACGCTTTCCAACCAATCCCTTCTTGTTTTCCTCCCAGCCTCCCTCATGTGCACATGCAAGAAGTATTTTACATTCATTTTAATTTCATCTAGTGCACGAAGATGCTCATCAATAAAATCAGGATGGAAGCCATGTTTTCTATCGAGCTTGTTCCGAAGATAAGAAAGAAAACTGATCAGTCTATAAATATTGCCACCGCTTGATTACAATAGATGCCATCATTATCATCCATATCTGTATTTGAAAGGAAAAATGTCAAAATAAATATTAATACACAAAGAGATAGAAACATCTAGGCATATATATATATATATATATATATATATAATAGAACACCCAATTTTTATTGTTGTTAAAAAACTTAATATTAAAAACTTCATGTTATAAACCTCATTAGAAATATATATTGTACACATGAAGTGAGTGATAAAATTAAATGAGTGATATGAAACCTATTACAATAATCAACAAGAAATCACAAATTTTCAAACTTAATGTTTAAAATGAAATATTAATAATGTTAGTAATTCTATATTTTTATTTAAATTAATGTCAGTGTATATATTAATTTTAGTTTAATATTATTATAAAATATAAATATGTTGTCATTGAATCAAACCACAACATATTTAGCAAACCACATTGATAAATATTTTTAGTTTCATGTCATAGGGATATGGACTTCAATCTTGATTTTTAATGATTGGCTCATATAACTAGCTATATATGTCTAAATGGTTTATTGTAAACAAAAGAACAATAGTGACTTAAAAAAAGAAGGTAAATTGAACAACATGAAAAATGATGTAAGAAATTTCTCATATATTAATACATTGGGTCTCATGAATGTATTCATTTCATTAATACATGAAAATAATTATTATACTAACTGAAAATAGAGAGGACAATAAAAACAATTAAAAAACATTCTATAAATATGTCACAGTACTATTAGTTGCATGTCACAGTGATATGGAATTACATCTTGATTTTTAACGATTGGCTCATATAATTGGTTTTTTATCTCTGAATGGTTAATTGCAAGAAAATTAACTAAAACCACTTAAAAGAAATAAGAAAATTAAACAACATGAAAAATGATGCAAACAAAATTCCAAAATACTACTATGAATTTGATGAATGTATTCATCTCATTAATATATCAAAAGAATTATTATATTAAAATTAAATAAAGAGGACAATAAAAGAAATTCAAAAAAATATATATAAAGAACTAAAAGTATCAATAGTTGCATGTCATAAAGATATGGACTTTAATCGCTCCTCTTCTTTCTTCCTAATTGTAACATATTCACCATCTTTCATCTTGGCATAATGCTGATAAGAGAAATGTGGTGCAATGCATAAACCATCTATTTATTTCACTCTTGATATGGCTGTGAAGGTCAGGCCTTGTTGCTCTTTATTCCCGATATCAATTGATGCTCGTTCTAAAGTCAAACCTTGTGAATTGTGAATTGTAAGAGCCCATGCCATATTTAAAGGATTTTGTTTTTTATTTCCTCTTATCATCGGTGTGATAGGTACAATTTTTGGATTGCTTGCATCAAACAGAATACCAACATACTTATAAAAAATAACAGTTGTGAACATTGGAAGCTCAGGTGGCTTAGAGGTAGGCATATAAAATATTTCCTTCACATACCCAAGTGCACCATTCACAAAACCAGCTTCAACCCACAAATTACATGTCAACATAACACGTTGGCCACAAGACAACAAAACTTCACGGTCCAGTTGATCATCATCGACACCAGTGATTTATGAACGCCTTAAATTCACAACAATACATCGTGCGATTGGAGAATTTAATGATTTCAACATATGTATATTATGGAAGGCGATCAAATTATTTGTTGGAAACATGTGAACTGATGCATTAAATAAATCCCTTTCTCCAGGATGCAACCTCATATCAGCCCAGGACATAACAAACTCCCAATCATCAAGAATACGTTCTGTGTTTCTTATGTTATTGAGGACTCTATGAAAACAAGATTGTTTCTCATTACTTCCTTGTTGGAAAAGTATTGTGTCAAGAGTGACAAAAATGTTAAATTTTTTCCAAAAGACTTTCCATGCTTTATTACCTGCATACAAAGGCTTATCTCTCACAGGAGGTAGCTAGCCAAGGTCACCCACAATGATGATGGATCTGCCACCAAAGGGACAATTATTTTGCTATGGAAATGCTTCTTGTAATCGAGCATCTATTTGCATGAATAACCTTGATCATAAAAATATTATTTCATCAATCAATATATATCAAATATGCCTCATTTCTTCTTGGAATATTGCTAGTGATTGACCCTGTAGTGGTTTCATATCTTTAATCGAGATTTTCAAAGTAGAGTGTATTTTTTTTGCATGTATATTAAAAGAAGTTATTTCCGTTGGGGTAAAAAGAAGAAAATGACTTTTTCCATTACTTGACAGATTAGAAAGAGCTTCAAAAATACAATGGATAAAGAAATACTTGCTAGTGCCTATAGTGCCCTGAAAAATCATAAGAAGAGCTTCACGAATCTCATATTCAGTAAAATGCCTTAAAACAATTTCAAAACCAAATCGTTGTTTTTCTGCCACTGAATCTGGAGAGGCAAATGTTCTATTTTAAAGGTAAAAAATATCACCCCTTGATATTCCATTCCTTATAAAATTAATAGCTTCTTTATCCACATCATTAGAAATAGTTGTACTTTTCCAGTCAAAGGATATATCAAAATCCCTTCAACCAAGCGTATGAAAATCAGAAACATTGACATTACTTGGTGGAAACAAGCGAGAGAAAAGTTGCCACTCTTGAAAATCATCTTCAAGATTCATTTCCTGGTTAAAAAAATCACCATCTTCTTGATCTTCAATATTTTCAACAATTGATGGATTTCGATCAACATGCCATGATTGATATTGTAAATTCCTCCAATTTTCAACAATAATTTCAGCTGAAACCCCAATCTCTGCAAAAATTTCACGCAATGGATTGTACAAGAGAAATTATATCCAACAAAAGGTTTAAAATTCCTTTGAACCTTCACTAGGAATATAATAAAACCATGGCCAAACCCGAACAATTGCATGAACGTCTCTAGGCTTCCAGGGATATTTTTTACGCTTTCTATTAAATGTCCAAGATCTTGTTGTTTCTATCAAAGATAGATGTTCAAGGAAAAAATACCTCTTCTAATAATGTCGAACAAAATTATTTTTAGATGAACATTTCATGCCATCCCTTGATATTTTCCTGAAAACATTTCTTCCAACATTTAATGAGACAAATTTTCGACTGCAAACAACAAGAGGTAGGTTAAGAAGCATATGGCATGTTTCTTATGCTCCAATGTCACGTTCAACAATTGTTTCTGCAAGAAACCTTATATAATCACATAAAGCATGATCCTTAGAGGCAATAGAATTTGAAATTCTAGTTAACATATCATGATAAATTTCAGACCTTTTCTCTTATTTTGATGCATAATTAGCAATATATTTCAGGACAGCATGTCGAGAAAGCACTGGTTGGAAATCAACATTTACATGCCACATTGTTAGAAGGTCAATGTTATGTACATTGAGCCTATCATCATTTCTTGTTGGGTCATATTTTTTTCTTCCTTGATCATCTATGAACAATCTTGATTCCCTAGAAAGATTGCATGGAGCATTGTATCGACAAGCAAGAATAGTGCCCTTTTTGTGCAAACAAGAATCTACACTACACTTTGTGTGCCTTTGGACACGGTTCAACAACTCTTCATAATCATTATGAGGATTGCAAGAGAAAATCTGATCAGTATTCAACAGTCAAGGGTCATCATTAAGACTTCTTGGAACCATTATATTGCGATGATGTATTTCACGTGGACTCCATGCAGTTACATAATTTTCAAAGAATCTCTTTGAATCTTGTAAATCACAATAATTTGACCAATCAAGTCTTTCCATCTCATGATCTCCTTGCAACCATAAGAAACCATGGATATGTGTTGAACCTCTATGTTTCCACTCATATATGAAGAAAATTAATACAGAGTTACTACAAAAAATATAAATATAAAAAATTCTTTAGCTTTAAGAAACTGATAATGAATAGAAAATAAATTCAACAAAACATACCTGTACCAAAAGTCTTTAGCTTTAAGATATTTTTGGATAAATTCCTCTCGAAATATATTGAGTCTATGGTGAATAAATTTGGCAACAATATGAGGGTATTTGATAACATTCTCAATTTTCATATGATGCTCATTTAAGGAACGAGAATGTGAGGGTACGGGCATGAGGATATGCAGCTCTGGCCACTTTGTGTCAGTTGCACTCAAAGTAGAAAAAAAAGATAGACATTCCAAATGAGTAATCATGTCAGTCAATTCAGCTCTACATTTAGTCCAGTATGCCCTTGTACCTCTTAGAGAAGACCCAAACCGCATAATATGCTTAGCCAACTTATTATCTGGTAAATCAAAAAGTTGTTGACGCAAGTTTTCAATTGTTGTGGGTGATTTATCATGTAATTTTTTCTTCACAAAAACAGAAGTAGTTTCTTGGCTATGATGCCTCATTGTCATGTTCAATAGGTAATATCAGAAGCGAGGATGGCTTCTAAACCTTTTATCATAGTATCTAAAAAGATGCAATGCATACTCATGAAGCTCAATAGTACAAATGCATGGTTGCAACTAATCAACATCACCAGTGGGGAAAAATGTGGGGAATTCCATATCTAATAAACCCTTAGTATTACATTCATTCACCAGAGATGTTCCAATACTGGGCCAATCCATTTCATGAACATGTGAAGAATCAACATTATCAAGAAATGCTCTAATTTCTTACACTTCTCTCCGTTCATTGGGTAGGTGAGAAAAAAAAGAATAAGGATGAGAGGGAAAATGCTCAAGAGGAAACCCTTCATTTTTAGCTGCATTGATCTCAGATTCTACAATGTCACAATCAACAAATTGAAGCCTTGAGGAGACATCTATTGATCTTTTGGGCAGAGAATTCATTGAATAAAAGTCAATTACAACATCTCGATAATATTGATCACGTTCAATTTTGAAAAGCAATGGAGCCATAACTCGAGATATTTTTACATAACATTCATAATGTTTAGACTGAGAAGCATGTCTACTCACAATTTGAAAGTCAAGATCTTCAACACGTCGGGGAAGACTTTATGGAATTGTAGAAATATCTTGGGGAAAGCTAATTGGGCGTCCTCTATACCTATATTTCCCACCTCGAGCATGTGTCAGTTGCAAAATAGGATTTACACGTGCTATTAAAATTTCTTCAACTTGAGTAAGAACTCTTAAAATATGAGGCTACTCACAAGGATCCATGTTATTATAGCCATAAAAATGATGCGAACCTCTTTCACTCTTACATTGCCTGCAAACAGGTCCTTCGGAATCTCTCAAAACTTGGATTCCAGGATATGATTCTTGGGAGATGTGGCACATTTGGAAAACTAACAAGCTATCTATCTTTTCTTGAAATATTTTATGCACTGCAATCATTTTTTCATAAAAATGAATATGATTTGTATTGGTTGGACCATGCGGAGAATGATGTGGAAAAGTATAATTTCTTTTAAAATTTACTTGATTTTCAGTACCATGAGATTCCATTCCCAAATTTGAAACATGTGGAACAGATCTATGAAATGGTCTTTCCAAATTTATGGTCTGCATTTCTGGAACCTGAGAGGATGATAAGGTTTCTTTCACATATTTTTTTTTTTAAATTGAAAGTACAAATAATTAGAATTGAAGAAATGAAAAACAAATCAAATCCATAGAATATTTACATTTGTTTGACGATGTAGATGAAGTGTACGAGATGGTTGCTCTTCACTTCCAAAATCAGTAGATAGAACATTTAGGGAGTCAGTTTCGACACCTCTATTCAAATTAGTTATTTCCTGTTAAAACAAAATAAAATTATTTATAAAACTAAATGTCCAAAAAATAAATATTTAAAATTATACAACTAAGAATAAATGAAAAAAGGAGGAAAATATCAAATGCATTCAACATTTACATTTTGTTGGCGATGTGGATGATCACTATAAGATGGTTCCTCTTCACTTATAACATCAGTAGACAGAAAATCTACGAAGTTAATTTGTATGCCTCTATTGAAATGACTTATGTCCCGTTTGAAGAAAATAAATTATGCAATAAAATTCATGTCCAATGTACCAAAAAATCAAAAAATCAAAAATCAATCAAAAACATTGAACATTAACATTAGTTTTTCAATTTGATTATTGAGGAGAATGCAGTGGAAGGTTATGATGTGCTTCATATTCAATTCTCAGATTAGTAGATGGAAGACTTAGGGAGATAATTTCAAGACCTATATTAAAATGAGGTGTATCCTATTCCAAGAGAATAAAATACCTTATAAGTTTAGTAAAAGAAAATTTAAATACAGGAATGTAATAAAACAACACCTATTGCAACAATTGTAAAGATATCATTGGGTTACCTCCATTGTTCCTCGCGAAATGCTATCATGGATGAATGATTCTGTTCGTGGGACAAAATTATTTTTATAAGGGAGATTGGAAGATACGATGTTTTGAATAGCTGGATCCAGATTATCAAACAAATGGCCAATCAAACTATCATCCAAGTCATCACATACAATGTCATGATTGCCTCCACCATGGATATTTTGTAACCTTTGGCCTTTTTCATAAGATGCAATTGCGGAGACAGAAGGGTTAGGGTGAAAATTTTCATCCACATTATCAATATGATCTTCCCTATTGCGAGATGTTTCCCCAATGTTATGAAATTTTTTAGGAGAGCATCAAAAAAGAAAATTATGTTGACGAGGAGCATATTCTAGCAATGAACTATCAAGGGGAAATGTTCTTTCCATGTTATCATCCATAGTACAATACTTATGAGGAATCATAAAGTCATTTTGAAGAGTTGTTTCACTCATTCTTCTATGATATGTAGCTCCCCTATGCTCATTTACTGTGTCCTTATTTTGTTGATATCGTAAAGGATGACTTTCATTGGACTTGTCATGCGATGCTGGTGACTGATTCCTTTTTCTTGTATGCTTGCTTGTACCTTCAGATGACATGTCTACAACGAATAATAACATATTTATTATAGAAAAAAAACATGGAACGTATAATATATCCAATATACATAAACAAAAAACAATGAAAAAGGAACACATTTTTTTTCCAACCACATTAAAAAATTAATATCATATATGGTATTTTTCCAACCATATAAAGTTATGAAAACATAAAATGATTTTTCCAAATATAATTTAAAATATAAATTTAAAATGATATAAATTTAAATAATAAAATTAACCTAAAGATATGACATTGTTTGAGAATCAATGACAAAAAACTAATGGAAACACCACGTATAAAATAAGTCACCGTAATTATAATTATAAAAATAAATAAAAATGGATAACATCCAAATACATTCAAATGAAATTAAGAGAACTAAAGGGTACACAAAAATAAATATTTTCGAGTAAATCACAATGGAATTCAATATCTAGCATCTGATACATACACATATAGAAGACACCCCCTTAGAATGCAGCCATATAAATATCCATAGAATTGTAATTTTAAAGTCTTAGCATACATACCCAAAAGTATGTAAAGTAGAAAAAAAAGGAAATATTTTACATGACGACAGAGAGAATATAAAATGACTAACAACATAAGACTCCATGTCCATATCTAATGGTGGAATCTCATCAATAGAATCTATACGAGGAGGAATTGCAAAAACATTTCTAGACTCGATCAAATCATTGCACTCCTACAACTTTGGAGACCAAAATCCATGCATATGTTGATTAGTTGAATTATCAATATCTATTGGGAAGTAGAGGCCAGTCATCATGTCATATAATAGGAAAGGAACTTCACTTCATTTGCACATAAGAACCATGCCTTGGATTGTTTGAAAAGGAGGATAACCAGGACATTTGATATTTATATATGTAGACATTTCTTCCAACAACTTCCATCTAAAGCCCCAATCATCCTCAAAGTATTAAATTCTTCATTCAACACATGGGTGACCAAATTGGAAATTATCTATTTCTTCAATTGACCATACAGAAGTGGAGCCATCATCGATAAGACATATCAACTGATTCTTTCGTATTTCTAATGACATACACCATATGTGAGTGATTGGAACAAATGAAAATCCCCTTTCATTTTTTATTACATCAAACCAGTGGATTGTATACCCATATTGAGGATAATCTTCATACTCCGTGTCGGGATAGAGCCAAAACAATTTACTTTTATAAAACACTCCATTCTAAGGGGGTGAAGTGCCACCAAATGGAAGATCATCCCTTCGCCAAACCCTATCAACACTACTGTAAACATAAAATTTAGACTCCATTCTATCATAGATATGTTTTAGAACAACCTAGTCATATTTGTTGCTGCTTACATTTTCCAATAATGAAAAGAATCCCCAGTCTCCGATTCGTATTCGCCTAATGTTTTTTAAGGCCTTTGTAAATGGATTCATTAAAAAATAGTTTCATGAATGGGAGAATTCAGTTGGTAAGGATAAAACTACCATTGTTCCAATAGTAGATTGTACTTTGTATCTTGAATCTATGAATTGCAAAAGAAAACGAGATATGCGCCCATTTTGATAAAGGTATTCAACAGAAAAATAATTATCTTCATTATTGAGGAAAGGAACCATAAATCCAAATTCATTTGTACAAATATGCTTGCAACACAATAAGAAAGAAGGATTTTGCAAAACATTCTTCCATTACTGACAAACAATGCTAAACTATATCACAACCGATAAAGGGAGCCAAAGGAATACAATTTCAAGAATTTCAAATGGAATACAACTCCAAATAGCTAGATCCATGATAAAACAAGGAAATCACCTAACATAAAAAAAAACATACATGATATCAACAAAACAATTTTCAATTAATGGTGAATAGAATAAGCAATATAGATAAGCAATTTTCCATCTACAAATATAGGACAATGCACATATACATAATTTATAAAATCATATGAGCCACAAGAACATTATTACAATAGTTAAAAAGAACTCACAATTTTACTATTAATCTTAAAAAGTAATTTTTTATGTCTCTATTAGTGTCTATGTTTAATATTGATGTAAATGTTTGATGCTTAATATAAATATTAACCTAAAACAATTTTTTAATATTAAAAAGATTTATCTTATAAACCTTGGGTTATAAAATAGCATAATGTTACATGGACCAAATGATATGAAAATACCATTTTTTTTAATTATATTGTCATTGAACCTAAAAAAACATTAAGTTAAATTCCAATGTCATAGAACCTATGTAAACCTAATGATATCAATTCTATTTTTTAATGAAATATCTATATTGATGTTTAACCTCAATGTTAACATTAATGTATAAATGCGAAATTTATTTTGATATAAATTTATATGTTTAGCATTAACAAGTGTGTTTATTATTAATATTAATTAACATTAAAGGAGATATTGATATTTAATTTTAATATTAATAATTTCTTATTTAATTTGAAATATTTATATTTATTATTACTGTTGATTTCAATCAATACTAATTTGAATAATACTAATGTTAATATTAAATAATTAATATTAATAATAAAAATATTAATAGTAACCAAAACATTAATGTATAAATGTGAAATTGATTTTTATATAAATTTCTAAGTTTAACATTAACAAATATATTTATTAATAATATTAATATTAATTAATATAAATATTACTTAACAATAAAGAAGATATTTTTATTTAATTTTAATATCAATAATTTCTTATTTAATTTGAAATTTTATATTTATATTTATTATTAATGTTAATATCAATGTATATTAATAAATTATTAATATTAATATCAATCAATATTAATTTTAGTAATTAATATTAGTCATCAAAATATTTATAATAGTAATAATATTTATATTAATATTAATACTTTATATGTTAGTTTTAAATATATATGTTTATCAATGTTTATTAATATTAATAAAAAGTTTAAATATTGAAAAAATTAAAGTTAATAATAAGATAATTTAGTAATATCTAATAATATTCATTATTTGTATTACATGAATGGCCCTTTTTGTATATGGATGAATCTCACTCATATTTCAATATTAGTTCTATAAATTTTTATAATATATTATATAACAATTAAAAATCAATTCTATAAATTTTTATATAATATATTATATAACAATTAAAAAAATAATTTCAGAATTATAATAAATATATATAAATTTGATTTAATTTAATTAAATTATAAAAAAATATAAATATAAAAATATGAAATAATAAACATTTGAGATTTTAATGATATAGGTTGCAACAATAATATAAATTGTATTAATTCTATTATATTAATATATGAATATATTGATAGTATTATATATTAATAATTATTATATTAATTAAATTAATTATATTATATTAAGGGTATCAATATTAACAATAATATTAAATAATAAAATTAAAAACATAATAAATATATATTAATTTGATCTAATTTAATTAAATTATTAAAAATTATAAATATTAAAATATGAAATAATAAACATTTGAGATTTTATTGATATAGGTTGCAACAATAACATTAATTGTATTAATTGTATTATATTAATAATTATTATATGAATTAAATTAATTATATTATATTCAGAGTATCAATATTAACAATAATATTAAACAATAAATATTTATAAATAAATAATATTAAAATTTGTATAGTGAAGAGTAATGAAAATAAAATTCTTTAATATCTAATAACATATATTATTTGTATTACATGATTGACCAACGAATGCTAGTCATGCATCAATATTAATTCTATAAATTTTTATATAATTTATTAGTTAATAAATTAAATGATAATTTCATAATAATTTAAATATATATTTACAAATATAATTTCATCTTGATAATATGTATTTTGGGGGAGATTTGTTCGAACATGGACCCTGCTTAAATATGGAATAATGTAATAACTAAACTATTATCAATATTATCACAGTTTTTGTTTATAAACAAAATTTTAATTCTTATGGCCATGCTGCCAGTCATTTGGGAATTAATAAAAATGAAAAATTATTCTCTAAAACCATACTGTGTATCCTATAAAGGTGGAATGAGTCTATGCATATTTGACATTCACAACTTACAAATGAAATAGAGGAATATGATAAAAATATCAAATAATAAACATTTTAATTATCAAAACAAATCAATTTGAGCATTTTTCATTGACCATGATTATCAAAACAAAAAGGGCCTTAGTTTTACATACCTCCCACTTTGTATTGACACTGTTAACAATTTAATAAAGCTTTAAGGCCGAATATATGGCACTGAACCTAGTTATGCGGCACAAGCTCCACATACCTATTTACGAGTCAATCTATTGATGATGATGATGATGATGATGATGGTGGTGGTGGTGGTGGTGGTGGTAGTTAACGTTAGAAGCTCCGCGTACCTATTTACCACTCAATCTATGAAACTCAAGAAATTCCGCTGCAATTTTGGAAAAACCAATGAACCAAAAATTCTAGTAACGTGGATATCAAATTGAAACCTGTGAAGAAACAATGTGTAGATCATGTTTATGAAATATGAAATGAAAATTTTAGCATGTCTCAATTTGTTCAATTTATTTTTAAATGAACTTCATATAATATCCCAATATAAGAACACTCAGCATATCCATGCTCCTTATATACACAGAGGCACTGTGTCCGTTATAAATAGTAGACTATTAGAAAATAAATTAAATATGATACCTTTTGTTATGTTCTAATTTAGAACAAAATCGGTCTCAATTAGAGAAGAACATACAATTATAAATTACTAACAAATATAGAGATCAAAATAATTTTTCACTTATTTCAATGTTTTATATGTAATTTACATATAAAATGTCACAAAATATTAATAGCAACAATAATTAAAAATATGAGGGTGTTGAAAATACTGAGAATATGGTGAATGAGTATGACACTTCAATTAGTTACTTTTTAATATTCTAAGAATTAATTAGAATTATCTCAAAACATAGATTAAAAACATCATTAGACAGTACACAACGTCAAAGACATTACAAATATTTCTAGGAGAAAAATCACTGAAAAATTCTTAATGTAGGTAAGAAATATGTTCTTTAGTTCTAGCTTTCAAGCATCCCCATGTATAGCCAATCTATGATCTCTTTAAATTCAACATGGGGTCAAACCTATCTTTGGCTTATGTGCTTTAAGGTTTGGTGGGGCGTAAAAGGTTCTAAGAATTAATTAGAATTAGATCAAAACATAAATTAAAAACATCATTAGACAATACACAATGTCGAAGACATTACAAATATTTCTAGGAGAAAAATCACTAAACACTTCTTAATGTAGGTAAGAAATATGTTCTTTAGTTCTAGCTTTCAAGCATCCCCATGACTAGCCAATGTATGATCTCTTTAAATTCAACATGGGGTCAAACCTATCTTTGGCTGTGCTTTTAAGATTTGGTGGGGCTTAAAAGGTCTTAATGTTCCTTTTTTGTCTACATCATAAAGAGCTTAATTAAATATCTAATATTTTTCTAATATATTTAAAAAATAAAACTATTTGTATATATAGCTATCGTTTTTTCCGATATGAAATAATTATACAATAATATCGAGCATTGCGCATCCACTTTGGGACTACTAAAAAAAAAAATTCCCCTTATAACTAAACACCTTCCATAATATTTTTGAAACTAATCTCGTAAATGATACAAGAGTCATCTTATAGTATACATTAATATTGAGCATGCACTTGGGGACAAAAAAGTGTGCTTTTCAATTAAATTCCTTCCATAATATTTTTGAAATATTATTAATAATAAATTTTAATGTTTTTTTAATATCGAAATCCGATCTTCCAAACCCTACTTCGAAATCGACAATTTTTAAAGCTCACAAGGGCCCATACGATCATCGAAACCCTAGCTCGAATTCAACGATTTTTGAAGGTGAGGATCCATCCCATCATCGAAACCCTAGTTCGAATTCAACGATTTATGAAGCTGACAATCCATCCTATCATCGCAACCCTAGTTCGAATTTAACTATTTATGAATGTGAGGATCAATCCCATCATCGCAACTCTATTTCAAATTCAACGATTTTTGAACTTGACCATACATCCCAGCATCACAACCCTAGTTCAGATTCAACGGTTTCTGAAGCTGAGGATCAATCCCATCATTGCAACCCTATTTTGAATTCAACTATTTCTGAAGCTCAGGATCCATCCCATCATCGCAACCCTAGTTCGAATTCAACGATTTCTGAACCGAAGGATCCATCCCATAATCATAACTAGGACTGTTAAATAGATGTCTTCGTTATGATGGGAAGATATCCTGTTCAATTATATGATATGTAGATGTCTTATTAAATGGATAAGAAAGTCCCTAGAATTGTAATTTTAACATTACTAATTATGATAAGATTACCCAAATTCATTTACTATTTCATTACTAAATTACTGTAAATCTAATGATAGTTACATAGATCATTTGTGATTAAATTACGGTAAGATTAGGGGTGTCGTAAAGATCATTTCTACATGGTAAAGTAGTAGGATAAGGATAACTTAACTCACTCGAGCGGTGAAGTATTCCGTGACAGTAACTCTATCGAGATGACACATTAATATTTGTGTACATCCTTGTAGTCGATCTTTTAACAAGATGATTATACTGACGGTAGAATGCAAGGATATTATCATATGAATATCTTACGAATGCTACTCTAGCTCGTAATGAGGGCAACAGAGAAGAAAGAGGGAGAAACTATAGAAAAAGGTAAAAAAATACACTATATAAAAATAATAGTTGAGTAAGTATTTTCGATTAAGAAGAATAGTAATGAGGAATGCAGTTACTATATAATAGAGTTTATATGTATTTATAGCATCGTTGGAAGAGTAGAAATTATGTTATGAAACATGAATTAACATCATAAATTTTTGTTCAGTTTATAACCAATATCATATTTGTTACAGAAACTACATTGAAAATATTAATCTAACTACAGACCAAAAGTATAGGTTACCGAATGAATACATGCTGTGGAGTGCGAGTTCATAAAAAATAATATATACAAGTCTAATGTGCATAAGAAATAAAGGATTTACTAGAAGTAACGAGAAACAAGAAACTTAATACTAAATTAAATAGTTTTGTTTCCAACATTAGAACCAAAGGTTGACATCCAGTCCCAAATGATCTCCTTTTCACGGAGTCTTGAGGAAGTTTGGGAAAATTTATATAAAGAGAAAATTGTATTAAGCCAAATAGATGCAGTGAAATCATATACTACTCATAAACCTAAGGGATTATACTAAGAGAAAAATTCCCGATACAGATGTGTGTAGCAGAAGACTGTCCTTGTATTCAATAATCATAATGAAGTACATAGTTAAACTACTAAACTGTGAACTTAAAACTGTTTTGATCATGAGACCAAATGCAACTGAAATGGACTGAGAACTAGAGGCATTTAAATAGAATTAATAAACATACAACAATTACCTGCAACATAATTCACAGAAAATCGAATAAAATGTAAAGTTAGAAAAATATAACTCAAAACAAGAGTTGAATCTTGTGTGTGCATCTAACAGTAAACCCCAAGTTACTTGTGTGTGGGTAAAACCTTTGATAGAGAAATTTTGTTGAGAAGCTCCACCGAAAATGCCAATCCCGATGTTAGAACTAAATTACCAGAACAAGGTAACATGAGTTATGATTAAAACAAAAGGACTAACCCCAAGTTCTTACTAAGACAGATGACAACAAAACATAATACTCCATAAACTCACCAGGAACAAACATAGACTCCCGTGACTGTTATGTTTGGTGTTTGTCCAGATAATTGAATGCAAATCAGTGGAACCATCACGAGAGCGTTAGAACTTTGTTTACGGGCTTTTTGGACCATATGCCAATAAGGGGATGTGACAAGGACTAAAGTTCTTCACAGAATCTAAGCCATTTAAATAGCCACTCCCGATGGGTTTAGAGGCTCGATTAGTTGTGAATATCCTCTTCTGGAAAAGAACAGAGAGTATGAAAATACTAATTCAATCGTAGGTTTAAACGTAAATGGATCGATAACCGATGTTTTATGTTAATGTATGTAGATTATAAGTAAAACTAACTAATAAAATATAATACAATTAACATTTAATTACTAATGTACAATGCGAAACTACAATGAATTTTATACATACAAAATGAAATAATTAGAAACTTATTTAATTAAAAAAATAATATGAAAAAATGTTTTATATTCTATTTGTACAATGTGTATATTGCAAATGTAAATTGAATAGCTAATTGAAATTATAAATTAAATTATAATTTAATAACTAATTTAAATTATAATTTAAATGCCAATCACTTTTAATGTAATATTTCATAAGAGACAGGAAACTACAAATGATGTAAACGGCTTGTATCCTAAACAAAAGAATGAAGATGCGAACTTGTTTTTCTTATTTTGTATGAAGAATAAATGCAAATAAAATGTATATTCTTGCCTAATTATCTATCGTGGCCAAGGAAAACTAAATGGAAACAGTAATTCCCTTTCGAGAATGAATCTTTAATTTTCTTGTAAACATGAAATTATTAAGTAATTTTGAAACACAAGATTTTGTAAAACACATAAATTATTAGTATTAATCTCATTTATATATAAACAAAAGATTATGTAAAAGACATAAATTATTAGTTTTAATCTCATTTATATATATAAGCAACATACTTTCATACTTGAGTTCCCAAAAGACGTTCTGAAAGTTACGATATAAGTTATGGAGAGAACGAAATTATCTTTTAAGACAACAATCTTAAAGGATTGATAAGATCAAATTCTAAATATCAAGGTACTATGTATACAAGATGCAAAGGTGTTGGGTGAGAGGCCTGAAGTGATTTTCCTTCTCAACATGTGAGTTATCTTACACTCCTCGTGTTGACTCCTAATCTAATCTACGAGTTTTTAAGAAACCCTAATCGAATTTATGTTTTTCCTTTCACATGTAATCATGTAAGTGGTTTTCTCTTTTTTTTAAGATATTGCCACCTTCGGAAGGATGACACATGCTTCACCAAATTAGTTATTGTAAGGAACTATGTAAATGAAACACTTTTCATTTCCAAATCAGAATACTAAAAAGCCCCTATCGACTCGGCCAAGGTTACGAGGTCGAGGAGAGGTAACGTGTGAGGAGACGAACTACTCTCTTTTGGGGGAGGGGATGAGGGTGAGCCTGCCGAACTCTCGACAAGGTTCCACTGGAACTGGCATTTTGGCATAAACTCTAGGTGTAGTAGGAGCCTAGTCCCAAAAAATTTCCTCCCCTTCATACCTTAATTATTTGGACTAGTCAATAAAGGCGAAGCCCTACACTCACACTAATGAGATTGATTAATTGACTGGTACAACTTTCACGGAGCAGCCAGGGGGAGGTTATCCTTAGCACCCCTTCCCCTAACTCCTTCACCCATTCCAAGTCCCCTTAACGCCATACGATGAGAGAGTCCCTGCCTTGAATGGATCGATCACCTCAACCTGCTTATTCCCTACCTGCCCTTTGCTTCAATGATTTGGAAACCAGCTTGCTGAAACCTTCCCACCCAAATCTCTTATTTCATCTCTCGGTGCAGGAGATTCAATGCCTGCTGTATCGGATTCTCTGCTCACTGTTATTGCAGCAGCACATACTTCACCAAATTAGATATTGTAAGGAACTATGTAAATGAAACAATTTTCATTTCCAAATCAGAATAAGAAAATCACATAATTAAACCATTGGAATTCTCGAAGACAGTGGAAAAATTGTTAAAAGATTCATCATATAATTACCTTCATCGACAATAGGTATCCATCTTCTTCTAGAAGTTGGTAATGGTTATGATGATGAAGGATGTTGTGGTTATGGCTCAGTCATTTCGAATTGCCTAAGGATATCATGTTAGTTATTTATGTCAATTTATCTTGAAACAATGATGATTCAACTCAAGTGGTCATGAGAATTACATTATTGTCCTTACTTTTATGAGAATGTTTTTATTTGATAGATTGGTTTTTCGTATTGAAGATTTATTGACATATATAGAGACCTTCAATTTTTGAGAGACAAGGGGTAAAAGATGTTCATTTAATTTTGGTGGTTGCTGGAAAATAATATACATTTTGGTGGTTGTCTGCGTTAGTTTTGTTTCAATGATTTCAATAGAACCAAAACTTAATTATATATGATATTAAAAATCCACAGTGGGTGAAAATGTGAAGTTGGGTTACACCTTTTGCTCTTTTTTGAGAAAAACTTTTCATATTTTTCGGTTCTTCAACTTTCTGCAAACTATAACAATTTTTCTATTTAGAATTTCATTTTGCGATAAAGATAAAAGTTGTCAGACATTTTCTTAGCTTTCTATTACTTATTTTTTGAAATTTCTTTTATGCAGATTTGATATTTCAACTTAGCAATTCTTTGAGTGTGCGTTTCTTAACAATCAAAGGATTCATAAGAAGCCATGTTAATGCGCAATGTTGTATTCTTTGAAAATTTGTGTTTTTGAGAAAACAAAATGTGTTGCAACAATCTAGATAGAGTCTACTTCGGTTTCGTCATATTTACAAAGCCAATGGATGCATATCATAATTACTAGAATTTTTTGAACTGGTCCAATATGAAAAAACTGCATATTTTGGATATGTTTCGCGACGCAACAAATTTCTTAACATATAAGTTATAAACTAAAAATCTAAAAGCTACCCATTAGAGATGACGGACCAATGTAATGCCCCATAATTTTTTCAATTTTTTTTACAATGTATTTTGGGAGATACAAAATTTTGATTTCACCGAATCACAATGACCCTAAGAAATTGTTTGCACCCATTTTATTAGAAAATTAATTAAAATTAGTAAATGTTTATGAAATTCCATAAAAGTTATATTTCCTCAAAGTAGATTCAATTCTGAAATGCTTGTCTTGGTTCCGACAGTTAATTCAGAATGTTTCATGGAGTTTAATCAATCCAAAGTTGCAAAAACGTCAATCTGCGTAACTGGTGACGCGTTAGTTCAGCCGAACTTTGATTAAAAGTTTGGCTGAACTATTTTTTGCGTCGATGGCCCGTTAAGTCTAATGACTTAATAGTTCGGCCGAACTCTTAATCAAAGTTCGGCCGAACTCTTAATCAAATTTTAGCCGAAATTTTAATCAAAGTTCGGCCAAACTTTAATCTAATTTTCCATCGGCCGAAAAATTTCGCGGCACCCCTCCTAAAACACATTTCGTGGCAATATAAATTGCCGTGAAATCATTCATAATTTTCACACATTTTGCACATTTGGTCTGATTTTATAAAGGTCTTGGTTTGGGTTTAAAGACTTTTCTTGGAGGTTTGAGTTTAAGGGCATTTCTTAGAGGCGGACTAATTTTGAAAAGAATTGTTTTGGGTTTAAGGACTTTTCTTGGAGGACATTTCTTGGAGATGGTTTCATTTCTCAAAAAATTGTTTTGGGTTTAAGGAATTTTCTTGAACGTACATTCAAAGGACATTTCTTGGAGGTACGTGATATATTTTTTTGGATGTTTTTTGTTCATTTTTTTTTTTTTAAATATGGATTTGTGCTTAATTTCGAATTCTTGGAGACGGTCTAATTTTGCAAAGAATTGTTCTGGGTTTAAAGACTTTTCTTGGAGGCAGCCTGATTTTGCAAAGAATTGTTTTGGGTTTAAGGAATTTTCTTGGACGTACATTCAAAGGACATTTATTGGAGGTATGTAATTCATTTTTTTGGATGTTTTTTGTGCTTCATTTTTTTTGAAAGTATGGAGTTGGGCTTAATTTCGAAAAGACATTTTCTGGAAGTATTTTTTGAAGTATTTTTTAAAGTGACGTTTTTTTTTTTAAGTTCAAGGCATTTTTTGAAGTGAAATTTTTTTAGAGTACGTGATTTGAGTTGAAGTAAATATTTTGAGCTTCGTTTCATTTTTATAAGACATTTTTTTCTCGATTTTTTTAAAGTAAGTGTTTTGGATTGGAGTATGTATTTTTTGCAAAAAATTTAAAATGATTTTTTTTTTTAAATTAAATCTTTTGTGATGCTTTTTCTAATTGAGTTATTGTCTAATTTTTTGAAGGAAATTTTTTGAACTTCATACTCTATTATCATGGGAAATCGAAGGACTTGTGCGAGAAAATATGATCGAAAAAGAGACCCTGAGGAACGTAGAGAAGAGACGAGACAATCTCGCAAAAGAAAGATAGAAGCCCTCTCAAATATTGAAGGGGAAAATCAACCTCAAGCAGAAATTGAAGTAGGTATGTAAATGTAAATATTATGATCTATTGATATATTTAAAATTTTCCTAGTGTAAAATGTGAAGCTTAATTTTTATTTGATGAACTAATTTGAATTTAAATATTTTTTTTAATGTAAACAGATAGAGATATTCCTCAAAACATTGATGATGAGATACAAAATTTTGAAAGAGAAAGTGAAAGAGGTATTGAACCAATGATTGAAGATGGTGAAAATATTGAAAGAAATTCAAATGAAGAAATTGAATCACAAGGTATATATATATATATATTGAACACATGCACGTATTATTGAAATTATACATATATTTATTAATTTAATTATTTATTGTTCATATGTAAACTTATTATGTACTATGTTTTCGAATATGTACAGATGAAATCAGTGTCGATGATGAGATGTTAGAAAATGTTGACACTCACACATATGGAGATAAAAAACCTGACCATGTTATACGATGTCGTGTTAACTGCATTTTTGAAAAGTATTTCTTAAATAGCGGGTAACAGTTCAAGCTCAAATGTTGAAAGGTCTCCTATCATTAAGGAAATTAAAAAAAGCTACGACACTACTGGGTATTCGAAAATCAACCAAAGATAAAAAAAAATGAAGGAAAATGTGATACAAAATATAAGTAGTACTATAAATTCAATTAAGAGATCTAGAGATAAAAATGTTTCAATTGTATGTATAGGAATACATATGGCAATGGTTTCATCAAGTACTAAGGAGAATCGTTTGGTAACATCTATGGCACGAGCATTAGGAACCTCGCGAAAAACTTTGCACAAACATCGGAAATTTCGGCTGCAAGTAGATGTAAATGATGAACTTGCTTGTTGGAGAGCTATCTGTAGGCAACCATATAAAGATAGACTTGAAGAAGATGTTAAAAAAATAATATATGAATATTGGAAGAACAATTCGCGTGCTTCGCCAACTGCAAGGCATGTGATGCGAAGAAGAATAGCACGAAATCAGTACGAAGAACATTAAAAATATTTCTTGGAAACCACTTAGATAGAGTTATTCAACAAGTTCAAAGAAGAGAATCGTCAAATTCATGTTTCAATCAGTGATTTTGTTCAACAAAAACCATGGTATGTAAAACCTATCACCATACGCAACATTTGTTGTTGTCGTTATCATGTGGAATTTGAGTTATATTATGACACATTCCTTGATTTTGGTAGAACATTATGGAAGAATTCACCTCCTCCTTCCACTATCCGTGATTTCATATCTCAAATTCTATGTGAAATAGAAAGCGATGAACTATTTTACAAATGTGTTGGTGGTAAAAAATGTGATGATTGTGGAAATTTGACTAAATCTCAAAACAAATATCGTACTGATATAAATGATTAATCATTTTCCAACATGAAAGTGAAATGGAAGAAATATGAATATATCGATACATCGATTCAAGGTGCAAATAGTGTTAAAAGAATTGAATTACTAGAAGACGGAATTTTTGTGATAGACTTTTTGAGAAAGTTTGAGGCAGAAATTTACAAATACACCAAGCATTCCCATAGAGCTCGATGGCAAGACTTGCAATTCAAAAAATCTCGTGATTTTTTTCCACCAGGGACCATTTTGTCAGTGATTGATTTTGCAGAAAACTACACATTTGTTCCACAAAAAGAAATTCAGAGTGAATACTATCATTCTGACCAAGTCTCCATGCTCATCCATATTCTATATAGACATGCTGAACAAAATGTCGATCATATAGAAAGCACGAGTGAAAATTGACATATCATTAAAGAATATCACTTTTATATCAATGACGATCGTACACATGATACATGTTTTGTACAACATTGTTTTGGAAAAATTTATGACTCCTTGAAAAATCATGGAATAACATTCAATGAACATTGGATATGGTCAGACAGATGCGTAGGTCAATTCAAATTTTCACGATCATTCTTTTGGTTGTGTTGTCTTCATAAGAAAACCTGCATTAAACATTGTTGGAATTTCTTTGAGACTGGCCATGGAAAAGGAGAACATGACGGTGCAGGAGCATGCATAAAACGAGCACTTCGAAGATATCAAATGAACCACTCTGCAAGCCGACTTGTCAATGCTAAAGAAGTTGTTCAATGGTGCATCGTTGCTCTAAGCCATGATACTAACCCATCAAGGGAAGTGCGAAGGTACATTCAACTTAATTTATATTGGAAATTATCTAATTTTAAACATTGTACATTTATCATGCAATGATTATCTTTGATTGTATTTTGATATCATATTTACAAATTCTTCTTTTAATTTTCCATATAAAGGTTTTTCTCGCATATTGGGATCGAAGACGTAGATAGATCAATTGGAAATGACATTGAAACAATAAAATGGACTCGAAAATTGCATTCAATTAAAACAAAGTCATCCAAAAATGTGTTTGCATTGGATAAAAGAAAATATTCTTGTTTTTGTGATGTTTCCATAGACAACACAAAGTCTAATGACGTTTGTAAAAACAAAATATATGTAAAAGATTGGAAACATACAGAGCTAAATACAAAAGAAAAAATGTCTGTTGCAATGTTTGAATAAATGCAATCAGAGGAAACTACAATATCATCCGATGGTGATCGAGTTTCTGATCTTGTTAGAGAAGGTAACATTTGAATTGCTTTCTAATGATTTAAAGATCTAGAAATAAATTTAAATATGTATAATTTTGTTTAAAAGTTTGTTTTATTGTGCAGGAGATGTTTTTGTTGTAATTGCACCTATTGAAAACGATGAAAATGTTTAGTATTATTTGATGAGTTGCACTGAACGAAAAATGAAATTATTATAAAACTATAATGATCACGTATTTCAATATGACAGAGGATCTATTATACTGAAAGGTTATTTTTTCAAACAAACTAATCAAAGTGGGGACTTTGTTTACTTTGAAGACTATGAACCTGATTCCATAAGTTGTCAATATAGTCACTTGGTGTGTGTAGCACGCATAAAGTTGATAGAGGTTCAATCAAAGAGAAAAACGAAAATTAAGAAATGGAAAATGTCAAAATCTGATCATGAACGGATTATTGAAGATGGCATTCCATTGGAATTTTTTTGATTGAATTGCCCAACAATTTATTCTCTTTGGATTAAATATGTTTTAGAACTTCCAGTACTCAACTAAAAATTGAGTTGCTTATGTTATTTGTGCAAGTGTTTGCACATGTACAAATTGTTTTGGTACATGCACGTGCTCTAGTATCAACTGAAAGTAGCTTTTCTATACATGTGCATTGATGAAAAATGTTACATGTATTGGATATATATATATATGTTCTAGAATGCAATTAATTGTTCAAGTAGTTTTACTATGTGCATTGATGAAAAATGATTCACGTACTCAATATATATGTTCTAGAATGAAATTAACTTGAACTAGTTTTTCTATGTGCATTGAGGAAAAAGAAGTTGGATTTTCTGGTAAAAAGTATCCATAATGTAAATAAATCATCCGCATTATATTTTTGTACAAATATTCCTTTCAGACAAGAGACTCGGAGCACTTCTCCAACTTTTGCTGGGATTTGACCCACATCTCTATTCCTGATTGAAAATCTAGTACAAAATTTGTTTGTCCAATGGTCGGATATGTTCAATTTGCATTGATGTAACACCCCCACTTCATGTGTTTTAATTTCAAATCTAGACATTTGAACTTTAAATCCTAAGGGGAGTGGACCCCAAAGGATAAATATTTGGTGAATGTAATTAAATATTTAATTGAAGAAATGAATAAAATGATGTTGTGCAGATTGACCAAAATGAGATTTATGAGATCACTTGCTAAATCCATGAGGATGGATGAGGAAAATATTTCCCCACAATATTTCAAAAATCCTTGAAATAAATTATTTTAAATTTACATTTTTGAGGAAAAGTCTGAATTTCCCCAATGATGAGGAAAGTAGTTGCGAAGAGGTAAAAATCTGGAAAAGCTGAGGAAAAGCATAAAACAGCTTTAAAGAATCCCTAAAATGGGAAGCCTAGGCAAACAGGAAGAAAAGCATCCTGATATTCTGGACGCAGATTGGGAAACAGGATTTGGGGAACAATAGCTTAAATAAGCTACTCCTAAACAGATTAGTGGGTGGTCTGTGGTGGAGGTGATCTCAACTCGGGGGTGATTTCTGGGAGACAGAAGGACTCTAAGGTTGGGAGGTTGGTTGACTGCATGAGTGGTATGTATTTAAATTTATCTGGTGATTTTACTTCTTGTGGTATGAATTGGCTACATATAATTGTCTGCTCATATATTAAGATTATTAATGCTACATTCAACAGAATTAATCATCAGGAATTTACCTTCAAAATTATGTATAGTTGTAGATAAGAAATTCTGTAAAGTAGAATCCCACAGAAACTCTAAACCGAGTTGGTTTAAATTTGAGGATACATAAGTCTTTACAGATAATTCAGTTGTAAGATACTTCTGATCTATTAGTATAAAACTATGAGTATGATTAGTTAAATTGAGGAGAAATTCTCCAAATTTTCTAAATTAATACTTAAGTTAAATGATAGAGAATATTAGTGATTCATAGTTCACTAAACTGTAACTTTAATCTGTTTCTGGAAGAAATGAAACATGGAGAAAATGAGTACATAGAGTGCAGAAGTAATTATTTAGTTAAGTATGAAAAACAGAGATTTACAATAAATTCAACAGCTGAGTATTGAATGAGAAAAACCAGATTCATAGACTGACTTGAGGGTCAGAACATCATTCATACATCATCAGAAGCTCAATGGTAAAAATTTTTTGCATGTAAACAGCTAATATTATAGCAGAAGAAAGCATCTATTAAATTGCATGAGACTGCTCATTGATATTATCTTAATGGAACCATTCAAATAATAGAGAACAGAATTAATAAGACAAAATAAAATGTAAGGAAAAGAAACAAACATGAAGATTTACCAAAGCAGGGCATATTTACATATATGTACCCTAGTCTATCATGAGAACCCAAGTCAAGGGGGTAAAATAGTAGATTCGAAATACAAATGAATTCTAGACATAAAACTAGAAATACATATCCATACACCAGCTATAAATAATTTAGACAAATATCTGGTGCAAACTACTAACAAGGGTATAAAACTGAGCTGGTGATATGTTGTACTAATTCCAAAATTATTGAATAAACTTAGCTAATGCTACTATAAAAAATGATACACTAGTGTGGTATGAGAATCGTAGGTAAATGTTCTGGACCAAATATATTACTACTACAAAAATAGTACCAACAATACAATAATAAAATGCGTAGTCATGAGAGTACCAGATAATGAATTACAATATAGAGAAGAGTGATACAATATTCACCAAACGACTGTATGGTATGGAAACTCCAAAGTAATAAAATGTACATATAAATCCATTAAATCAAAATGGGTATTATGTAAAGTAAGGTACAGTATATAAATGTAATATATACATATAAATTAGAACGTTTATATGCCCCTGTGGCCTGGGGAAAGTGCATAAGGCTCTGAGAGCTGATATAAATTCACATGCAGTAGTGGGATTTAACAGTTGTAATTGTCAAAAAAAAAAAAAACAAATTCTACAACTTTATTAGTAAAAATTTCAAGCTATAGAAAGACAGACTTCCTCTAACCAGTGCTTGGTGAATACCAACCTTCGAGAGGCAAGAAAAGTCAATGTTAAATTCCGAAAAAAGCCATGACTCTCATTTCTCCAGAGAAAGAGTAAGGCGCAGGTCGTAGTTACCTGCAATAGACAAACATCCCAAAATAAATACGATACACAGTATGATGAGGAAGTATAGGGAATAGAGATAAAATGATAGCTAAGAGAAAAATGGCTACCTAGTGGGAGAGAAACTTAACTCCCTTCATACCCTGCACATATAAATGGAAATTTTCATCAATACATACAACCTGAAGGTGACGTTCAAATTTAATTAGTGAACGAACCAGGGGTATGAAGTGTTACACAAGTCAAGAACAAAATGACCGGAATTTCGAGGGGAGTAGCATTTCTTTGGCACCATGCGAACGTCTTCATAGGAAATTTCGATGAGCATAAGACAGAAGGTCAGCTCCGAAACCCAAGTGCATGCATTCTATTCCAGCTCTGGATGAAACTTGTAAAGAAGTATCCATACTGTGAACTCAACTCACTCAAATCGAATTTAATTGAAAACGAAGCAATGAATTCTTTGCAAAAAGCAATAGAAATTATTGTGAAAACGCACCACAGACTTGACA
The DNA here is from genome assembly GCA_034641835.2 of Pinus albicaulis. NCBI lineage: Eukaryota > Viridiplantae > Streptophyta > Pinopsida > Pinales > Pinaceae > Pinus > Pinus albicaulis. The sequence continues at coordinate 574,481,692 of CM076576.1, forward strand.
AATTGTGAGATGGAATTAAGTCTGGAACTAAACGATGGCAAGGGATTAATCTAAAACCAAAAATCTCAGCGCTGATGCGAATCCAGACACGTAAACCTAAACCAGAAAATGAAATCCCATGATAAACATTGATAATAGAGCGTGATATTTCAATTCCATAGAAATTATCATACCTGCGTGGTCCTTTGTAGCATAGAAATACGACTGAGCCCGCTCAGTTCCTGTAGCCACTGATTCAACTGCTATTCAATAAACCAAACGAAGAGGAAGAGAAAAGAACTGACGAACAACATGAAACTATGAATTTATATCAATACCATCTGAATCGATTTATGAAACCCTGATGTCCAGGATGAATTAGCATCGTTCACATGGAAGGATCTCAAGGGTGAGGCCATGGATCGAAGGGTTAATGAGCAATGTACAATATACCTTCAACCATTAATACGACAGGCCATGAAAATTAATGCCACAGCCTTCTAGCCATGCCATAGCCATTTTCGTGTCATCAGGGTAGGCTGACGAAGTGAGTCAAGTGTTACGTGGAGCCAACCCACGTGACCACGAGTGGGCAGGAACCCCATCACAATCGTTACCACGAGATGGAAATCATGAATGAGCTTATTTGGATTTTAACATTTCATCCCCAGTTACACTATCGTTGAACCAGTCGACAACATTGTATTGCATGAAGGCCAATGCAATGACTCAAATCATGATAACCACAAGGAAGAGAATTTCATATATAGACATAAATTCGGGGTACGCATAGATATAAATACATGTAGATTAAATCCCACTAAAGGTTATGGGTCACCAACGAGTGGAGACCATGGAATAGTAAACATATAAAATAGAAATGTTGCATTGATATGTAATAAGGTGGGCCACCAATTTCACATATGTTTATTAAAAATACCATCGGGTGAATATGAAAAAGTTGGCCATTATCGAAAGGTGGATGATAGATCAATCTATCATGTATTATGTCCAATATATGATTTCTCTTTGTTACAAATCTATTTATTCCTATTGGGATATAAATTCATTTAAGTTCAGGTGGATCGATGTAGTTGTATATGGGTAGTAGTTGAAAAGAAAATAAATTTGATCTGCTCAACCTACAAAGTAATAACATAGTACCTTATTAGCATTAAAGTTGAGATGAAAAAAAGAAAAATTTGTGGAAGGAAAATGGGAGGTGTGACAAATGGTATCAGAGCCCAAGTTATAAAACTGGGCTGGTGACATTGTGCTCACTGTTGTTGTGTGTTCCCTGTATAAATTTATTTCTGTGGAAAAAAAAAAACAAAAATTATTTTTATCTTCACTGATCTGTGTTGTGTAGTGTACAGTGGTGCTAAAATGGCAGAAGGTGACGAAATCTATGTTGATCTGCGTGATGAGGATAATGCACCAGATCCCAATGCGCCCATGATGGCTATGTTGCAGGAATTACAACAAAAGTTGGCTGAGATAAAAAGCCAAAATGATAGGTTGTCATTAGCCAGTGAGGAGCAGGAAAATCTCATTAGAGAATTAACTTCTCGGAACAGCCAAGAAGGCGAAGGTTCCGGAAAGATTTAAACTAATGAGTCTGATGAGGAAGATGATGTTAGGCATCAGAACAAATAGAAAAAGGAATTACAGGGGGAATTCCTAAATATTAAACCTCCCTCCTATGATGGGGAGAAGGAGGAAGATGCTGAAGCCTAGTTGCTGAATATGATTAAGTATTTCCAGGTCTATTAATATGAAAGCAATCTGAAGGCAAGATTAGCTATTTACCAGCTACAAGGTAAGGCTACCTTGTGGTGGGAGGAGACAAAAATGGTTCATGCCATTGATGAAAAGAGAGTCACCTGGGAAGATTTCCAGGTTAAGTTCAAAAATATCTATTTGAATGAGCGGTACTATGATGATAAAGCTAAGGAATTCCATGAACTTAGACTGGGACAGCTCACTATTGATGAGTTTTTTACTAAATTTACAAATTTGTTGAGATATGTACCTTACATAAGGGAGGAAAAGGCAAAGGTACAAAGGTTTCTGATTTTTTTCCTACTGTTTACAAAGAGAAAATTGAATTTGATAACCCCAAAACAATGGACGAAGCTGTTAGAAAAACTAGATTGTGCTACCAACAGTTCGAAAGAAAAACTGAACATGGAAAAAACTGGGTAAATAAGACTAAATTCAAAGGGAAGAAGCAGAAACCAGCCTATTTGAAGAATTTTGGCAGAGATCATTAGCGGAAAAAGTTTAATAAACCCAGAAAAATTCAAACTGCTCAGTCCCAAGTGGCCTCAAAACAAATAGATGGAGACAATAAGAAAGAGGGCACAGTGAAAATGAGAGAACCCCTGAAATGTTGGGGTTGTGGAGAACCCCATCTTTTGAGGGACTGTCCTCATTGAAACATTCAGATAATCATGAGAGATCGAGAAGCCACTAAAGTAAATGACATAGCCAGAAATATACCAACTATCAGTGCAGCCTTGGAAAATTGACAAGCAGAACATCAAGCTACCATGGTGGAAATGGAGGGTAAGATTTCTGACCTATCTGTTACCATTCTAATTGATCCAGGTGCTTCTTTGAGTTACATTAGTCCAAATATTGTAGAAAAATGTAACTTAAAAACTGAAAATTTTCAGCAGTCATGGTTGGTACAACTAGCCACTGGAACTAAGAGAAAGGTAACACATAAACTGCCCCAAACATCAATCAAATTAAATGATTTTCAAACAGAAGTAAATTTTAACATTCTACCTTTAGGTTCATATGACCTAATGATAGGAATGGATTGGCTGGAAAAGAAGAAAGCCTTAATGAACTGCTGGGACAAGACCTTACATTGTGTAGATGAAGAAGGGAAACTTTTTATCCTCAAGGGAAAACCAAAACCTATCTCTGTGAGAAAAATATAAGCACTGCAATTAAAACGAACAGCTAGAAAAGGATACCAAGTTTATGCAGTACAGGTAGAAGAAATAGAAAAGAAAACTGAAGAAAACCTGCTGGATGTATTACCAGTGATAAGGGAATTTAAAGAAGTCTTTCCAGATGAGATCCCTCATCTTCCCCCCAAAAGAGAGATTGACTTTCAATCGATCTGGTGCTGGGAGCAACACTTGTCTCCCGAGTGCCTTATTGAATGAGTCCTCCTGAGCTTATGGAACTGAAAATGCAAATGCAAGAACTATTAGATAAAGGGTATATCAGACCGAGTGTGTCTCCTTGGGGAGCACCGGTGCTGTTCGTGAAAAAGAAAGATGGAACTTTTCAAATGTGCATTGATTATCGTCAAATGAATAAGTTGACCATTAAAAATAGATACCCTTTGCCTAGAATTGATGATCATTTTGATCAAGTGAGAGGAGCTTTAGTATTTTCGAGGATTGATCTAAGGACTGGTTATCACCAGCTTAGAATTGAAGAAGAAGACATCAGCAAAACAACCTTTCGAACCCGGTATGGTCACTACGAATTTGTAGTCCTACCTTTTAGTTTGAAAAATGCCCCTACCACATTTATGTGCCTAATGAACAGTGTGTTAAACAAGTACTTGGATAAATTTTTCCTTGTGTTCATAGATAATACCTTAGTCTACTCAAAAAGTGAGGAGGAACATAAAGAACACTTGAGGATAGTATTGCAAACTCTGAAGGAAAACTAGCTATATGCCAAGTTTAGCAAATGTGAATTTTATAAAGATAAGATCCAATATTTGGGTCATATTATTTATGAACAAGGCCTTGCTATTGACCCTGAAAAGATAAAGGCAATCAATAAATGGCCTTTTCCAACTGATGTTTCAGCAGTGAGATCATTCATGGGGATTGTTGGCTATTATCGCAGATTTGTGGAGAGGTTTTCTGCCATAGCACATCCCATCACGTCATTACAAAGGAAAGGAGTCAAATTTGAGTGGACTGAAAAATGCCAAAACAGTTTTGACCAATTAAAACTGAAACTTACTACAGCCCCTATACTGAAGATTGCAGATCCTGATAAATAATTTGTGGTATGTACGGATGCCTGTAGAGAGGGATTGGGAGGAGTTCTTTTGCAGGAAAATTCAGTTGTTGCCTATGAATCTAGGAAACTGAAGATACATGAACAGAATTATAGTGCCTATGATTTAGAGTTAGCAGCTGTTATCCATGCTTTGAAAATGTGGAGACACTATCTCATTGGAAAAAAAATTACATTGATGACTGATCATATTAGTCTCAAATATTTCTTTTCCCAAACTGATTTGAATGCTAGACAAGCCAGATGGCTGCCTTTTCTAAGTGAATTTGATATGGATATAAAGCATATCAGAGGGAAAGAGAACAAAATTGCTGATGCTTTAAGTAGAAATGCTTTTCAAATTGTAGGCAGTAGTGGAAGTAGTGGCCAGATTGATTTGGAAGAATTAGTAAAACATGCAGGAATCCAAGATCCAAATTTTGAAACACTCCTGGTGAAACTACAGAAAAAAGAGAAAACTGATTTCACTCAAAACCAAAAAGGGCTGATCTGTTATAAGAACAGGCTATATGTTTTGAATGTGGAGATCTTGAAAAAATAAATTCTAGATGAATATCACAAACAGCCATATGCAGGACATCCAGGATACCAGAAAATATTAACAGCTCTAAAAAAGAAGTTGTTCTGGCCAGGAATGAAGAGAGATGTAGCAGAATATTTAACTAAATGTATGGAATGTCAACTAGTCAAAGTTGAGCATCAGCATCTTGCTGTTCTTTTAAACCCTTTGCCGGTTGCAGAATGGAAATGGGACATAGTTTCCATGGATTTCATAACAGGATTACCCAAAACCAAATACCAGCATGATTCAATAATGGTAGTATTAGACACTTTAACAAAATTTGTACATTTTATACCAGTAAAATCTACCTTCGGAACAGCTCAAGTAGCGAATGTATTCTTGAAAGAGGTAGTAAGACTCCATGGGGTTCCAAAGGTGATTTTCTCTGACCGAGATGCTAAATTTACTGCAGCTTTTTGGAAAGGGCTATTTGAAGGGATGGGTACTAAATTGAATTTTAGTACTGCTTACCACCCTCAGACAGATGGTCAAACGGAAAGAACTAATCAAATTTTGGAGGACATGCTGAGAATGTATGTGATGGATAGACCATCAAAGTGGGAAGATTACTTGCATTTAGCTGAATTTTCCTATAATAACAACTACCAATCCTCCATCAAAATGAGTCTGTTTGAGGCACTGTATGGGAGGAAGTGACGTACTCCTTTGAGCTGGAGTCAGCCAGAAGATAAACTAATGTTGGGACCAGATGCTTTACAAGAGATGGAAAGAATTGTTAAACAGATACAAAGAAACATTAAGACAGCACAAGATCGCCAGAAGAACTATGCTGATAAGAAAAGAGTGCACCGAGAATTTAAAGTGGGGGAGCATGTGTATTTGCGTATTAAACCCAAAAAGAGCACACTCTATGCTGGAAGCTGTGCAAAACTGGCTCCTAGATATTGTGGTCCTTTTGAAGTATTAGAAAGGGTGGGACCAGTGGCTTACAAGCTGGCCTTACCACCCCATGTTAGAGTTCATGATGTGTTTCATGTTTCGTTGTTAAAAATATATATGCATGATGCTTCTCACATAGTTGATTGTAATGTTGTACAGGTGGAACCAGAAGGGGAGTTTCTGCCAGAACCGCTTCAAATATTGGAGCGAGAAGAAATTGAATTGAGAAACAGAACAGTAGCCAGATTAAAGGTGCAGTGGAAGCATTTTACTGCTGAAGAAGCTACCTGGGAAAGAGAAGCTAAAATGATGGAAAGATATCCATTTTTGTTTGAAAAATGAACTCTAGTAGTTGAATAACAACACCGAGGACGGTGTTTATTTTCAGAGGGAGAATATGTAACACCCCCAATTCATGTGTTTTAATTTCAAAGCTAGACATTTGAAATTTAAATCCTAAGGGGAGTGGACCCCAAAGGATAAATATTTGGTGAATGTAATTAAATATTTAATTGAAGAAATGAATAAAATGATGTTGTGCAGATTGACCAAAATGAGATTTATGAGATCACTTGCTAAATCCATGAGGATGAATGAGGCAAATATTTCCCCACAATCTTTCAAAAATCTTTGAAAGAAATTATTTTAAATTTAGATTTTTGAGGAAAAATCTGAATTTCCCCAATGATGAGGAAAGTAGTTGCGAAGAGGTAAAAAGCTGGAAAAGCTGAGGAAAAGCATAAAACAGCTTTAAAGAATCCCTAAAATGGGAAGCCTAGGCAAACAGGAAGAAAAGCGTCCTGATATTCTGGACGCAGAATGGGAAACAGGCTTTGGGGAACAATAGCTTAAATAAGCTGCTCCTAAACAGATTAGTCGGTGGTCTGTGGTGGAGGTGAACTCAGCTCGGGGGTGAGTTCTGGGAGACAAAAGGAATCTAAAGTTGGGAGGTTGGTCGACTGCATGAGTGGTATGTATTTAAATTTATCTGGTGATTTTACTTCTGGTGGTATGAATTGGCTACATATAATTGTCTGCTCATATATTAAAATTATTAATGCTACATTCAACAGAATTAATCATCAGGAATTTACCTTCAAAATTATGTATAGTTGTAGACAAGAAATTATGTAAAGTAGAATCCCACAGAAATTCTAAACCGAGTTGGTTTAAATTTGAGGATACATAATTCTTTACAGATAATTCAGCTGTAAGATACTTCTGATCTATTAGTATACAACTATGAGTATGATTAGTTAAATTGAGGAGAAATTCTCCAAATTTTCTAAATTAATACTTAAGTTAAATGATGGAGAATCTTAGTGATTCATAGTTCACTAAACTGTAACTTTAAATTTTTTTTGGAAGAAATGAAACAATAAGAAAATGAGTATATAGAGTGCAGAAGAAATTATTTAGTTAAGTACTAAAAACAGAGATTTACAATAAATTCAATAGCTGAGTATTGAATGAGAAAAACCAGATTCAAAGACTGACTTGAGGGTCAGAACATCATTCATACATCATCAGAAGCTCAATGGTAAATTGATTTTGCATGTAAACAACTAATATTATAGCAGAAGAAAGCATCTATTAAATTGCATGAGACTGCTCATTGATATTATCTTAATGGAACCATTCTAATAATAGAGAACAGAATTAATAAGACGAAAGAAAATGTAAGGAAAAGAAATCAACATGCAGAGTTACCACAGCAGGGCATATTTACATATATGTACCCTAGTCTATCATGAGAACCCAAGTCAAGGGGGTAAAATAGTAGATTCGAAATACAAATGAATTCTAGACATAAAACTAGAAATACATATCCATACACCACCTGTAAATAATTTAGACAAATATCCGGTGCAAACTACTAACAAGGGTATGACACTGAGCTGGTGATATGTTGTACTAATTCCAAAATTATTGAATAAACTTAGCTAATGCTACTATCAAAAACGATACACTAGTGTGGTATGAGAATCACAGGTAAATGTTCTGGACCAAATATATTACTACTACGAAAATAGTACCAACAATACAATAATAAAATGCGTAGTCATGAGAGTACCAGATACTGACTTACAATATAGAGAAGAGTGATACAATATTCACCAAACGACTGTATGGTATGGAAACTCCAAAGTAATAAAATGTACATAGAAATCCATTAAATCAAAATGGGTATTATGTAAAGTAATGTATAGTATATAAATGTAATATATACATATAAATTCGAACGTTTATATGCCCCTGTGGCCTGGGGAAAGTGCATAAGGCTCTGAGAGCTGATATAAATACACATGCAGTAGTGGGATTTAACAGTTGTAATTGTAAAAAAAAAAAAACAAATTCTACAACTTTATTAGTACAAATTCCAAGCTGTAGAAGGACGGAATTCCTCTGACCAGTGCTCGGTGAATACCGACCTGCGAGAGGCAAGAAAAGTCAATGTTAAATGCCGACAAAATCCGCGACTCTCATTGCTCCAGAGAAAGAGTAAGGCACAGGTCATAGTTACCTGCAATAGAAAAACATCCCAAAATAAGTATGATACACAGTATGATGAGGAAGTATAGGGAATAGAGATAAAATGATAGCTAAGAGAAAAATGGCTACCTGGCGGGAGAGAAGCTTAACTCCCTCCATACCCTACACATATAAATGGATATTTTCATCAATACATACAACCTAAAGGTGACGTTCAAATTTAATTAGTGAACGAACCAGGGGTATGAAGTATTACACAAGTCGAGAAACAAAACGAACCGGAATGTCGAGGGGAGTAGCATTTCTTTGGCGCCATGCGAACGTCTTCATAGGAAATTTCGATGAGCATAAGACAGAAGGTCAGCTCCGAAACCCAAGTGTATGTGTTCTATTCCAACTCTGGATGAAACGCGTAAAGAAGTATCCATACTGTGAACTAAACTCTCTCAAATCGAATTCAATTGAAAAGGAAGCAATGAATTCTCTGCAAAAAGCAATAGAACTTATTGGGAAAACGCACCACAGACTTGACAAATTGTGAGATGGAATTAAGTCTAGAACTAAATGATGGCAAGGGATTAATCTAAAACCAAAAATCTCAGCGCTGATGCGAAGCCAGACGTGTAAACCTAAACCAGAAAAGGAAATCCCATGATAAATAGTGATAATAGAGCATGATATTTCAAGTCCATAGAAATTATCATACCTGCGTGGTCCTTGGTAGCATAGAAATATGACTGAGCCCGCTCAGTTCCTGTAGCCACTGATTCAAATGCTATTCAATAAACCAAACGAAGAGGAAGAGAAAAGAACCGACGAACAACATGAAACTATGAATTTATATCAATACCATTTGAATGGATTTATGAAACCCTAATGTCGAGGATGAATCAGCGTCGTTCACGTGGCAGGATCTCAAGGGTGAGGCCACGGATCGAAGGGTTAATGAGAAATGTACAATATACCTTCAACCATTAATACGACAGGCCATGAAAATTAATGCCACAGCCTTCTAGCCGTGCCATAGCCATTGCCGTGGAATCAGGGTAGGCTGACGAAGCGAGTCAAGTGTTACGTGGAGCCAACCCACGTGACCACGAGTGGGCAGGAACCCCATCACAATCGTTACCACGAGACAAAAATCATCAATGAGCTTATTTGGATTTTAACATTTCATCCCTAGTTACACTATCGTTGAACCAATCGACATCATTGTATTGCGTGAAGGCCAACCCAATGACTCAAATCGTGAGAACCAAAAGGACGATAATTTCATATATAGACATAAATGCAGGGTACGCATAGATATAAATACATGTAGATTAAATCCCACTAAAGGTTATGGGTCACCAATGAGTGGAGACCATGGAATAGTAAACATACAAAATAGAAATGTTGCATTGATATGTAATAAGGTGGGCCACCAATTTCACATATGTTTATTAAAAATACCATCGGGTGAATATGCAAAAGTTGGCCATTATCAAAAGGGAGATGATAGATCAATCTATCATGTATTATGTCTAATATATGATTTCGCTTTGTTACAAATCTATTTATTCCTATTGGGATATAAATTCATTTAAGTTCAGGTGGATCGATGTAGTTGTATATGGGTAGTAGTTGAAAAGAAAATAAATTTGATCTGCTCAACCTACAAAGTAATAACATAGTACCTTATTAACATTAAACTTGAGATGAAAAAAAAAAAAAATTGTGGAAGGAAAATGGGAGGTGTGACAATTGATGAAAAATGTTACTTACATATTGGATATATATGTTCTCAAATGAAATTAATTTTTCAAGTAGTTCTACTATGTAGATTTATGAAAAATGATTTAAATGTACTCAATATGTATGTTTTAGAATGCAATTTTAACTAAAAGTAGTTTTTCTATGTGCATTGATGAAAAATGTTGCACGTATTGGATATATACACGAACTGAATGTGCCCAATTTTTCTTGTGAGATTTTATGGTAAAAAGTATTCGTGCAATGTAAATAAATCATCCATAGTATAGTTTTGTACAAAGATTCCTTTTAGACAAGAGACTCGGAGCACTTCTCTGACTTTTGGTGGGATTTGACCTACATCTCTATTCCTGATCGAAAATCTATTACAAAATTTGTCTGTCCAATGGTCGGATATGTTCTATGTTCTAGAATGCAATTAACTAAATGTCATCAATTTACCAAATTATAAATCAACAAGGCTACCTATTTGAGTGCATTAATGACATTGACCCAAATTCAACAAACATATATGTACTTCTTATATTTCCAATCAAAATTAGAGGGATAATTTACATATATCTACTTGTTTGAACTCTTTTTTCAATTAGAGCTCAATTGATACATGGTTAGTTGCATTGAAAAGCTATTTTCTTCCTATTGGAAATTTTTTCACTCAAACAAGACTATGTAGAGATCAAAAGCAATCTTAAGATGCCAAATGTACTTCAACCATTAAAAACTTGAGTTTTAAAAACTTTTTGATTAAATCAAAACAATACAAGTCACATAGGAGTCTTATATCTAAGCCAAATGTAGATTGAAACCATCCAAAACTTAGATCAAAACATTTAACATTATATCAAAACATTTAACATTTAACATTAAATCAAAATTAAAGGGATTTACATATAACTACTTCTTTACTCTTTTTGATTAAATCAAAACAATACTTCACATGGGAGTCTTCCATCTAGGCCAAATGTAGATTGAAACCATCCAAAACTTAAATCAAAACATTTAACATTATATCTTGAAACATTTAACATTTAACATCAAATCATAATTAAAGGGATTTACATATAACTACTTTAATATTTTTGAATATATCAAAACAATACTTCAAATAGGAGTATCTTCCATCTAGGCCAAATGTAGATTGAAACCATCCAAAACTTAGATCAAAACATTTAACATTTAACATTAAATCAAAATTAAATGGATTTACATATACAACTACTTCTTTGCTCTTTTTGATTCAATCAAAACAACACTTCACATGGGAGTCTTCCATCTAGGCCAAATGTAAATTGAAACCATCCAAAACTTAGATCAAAACATTTAACATTATATCAAAACATTTAACATTTAGCATTAAATCAAAATTAAAGGATTTACATATATATAACTGTAATGAACATAATGTACATAGCGAGACCTGTCTCCTAGGTTGCCTAACTAGCTAACACTAGAGGAGGTCTGAATAAAAAAAACAGAAATGGGGTTGTCGATAACTGGGAAAAATATAAAGAGGAACTGACATCATGCTAGCTATCGATGTGTTTAGGAGGATTATCTTCCACAATTAGACAACCTTAGTCCTCTGAATCATCATCTACTCCCTTGGAGTGTTGGGAGGAGTTGACACTACTTGCGCCATCACTGTTAGAGCTCGTCGAGCTGGATTTCACTGGAAGAGTTGCCGACTTCCTGATGTCCTGGGGCTGATGGGTTGGGATGGTGGAATTTCTCCCCCGCTTTCTTGGAACTAGAAGCACCTTCATCTTGTGGCTCTTCCTGAAAAGAGATGGAAATGGTTGTCGTAATTCGCGGTCTGCCCATAGTGCTGGTAAGTGAAATTGTGCTTCATTGCTTGCTAGAGGAGGGTGGCTACCTGTGTCATGGATGGAAAGAGGAGGGCGGAGCCAACACTCCTGCCCCCTCCATCCCTACTCCCACCTCCCCTTCTGCAATGCATATTTTTTCTATGCATGGGGTCTTCCATAGGCCAAATGTAGATTGAAACCATCAAAAACATAGATCAAAAAATTTAACATTAAATCAAAATTAAAGGGATTTACATTTAAAACATTTAGCATTAAATCAAAAATAAATGGATTTACATTAAATGTAGATTAAAATGGTATCCAAAACTTAGTTTTAATTTTTTTTTAATTATATCACAACATTACTTCACATGATTAATGTACTTCGACCATCCAAAACTTGGGTTTTAATTTTTTTTTGATTATATCACAACATTACTTGACATGACATCTAATTGTAGTTCAAATATTCAATAAAAACATTTAATATTATATCACATGTGCCAAATGTAGAGTGAAACCATCCAAAACTTGAGTTTTAAAAACTTTTTGATTATATATCGTGCAACATTACTTCACATGCCATGCAAATTATAGTTCAACTATCCAATAGAAACATTTAACATTATACCACATGTGCCAAATGTAGATTGAAACCATCCAAAACTTAAGTTTTAAAAACTTTTTGATTATATATCGTGCAACATTAAAACATTAAACATTTAAAACATTAAATATCACATGCAAAATGTAGATTGAAACCATCCAAAACTTGAGTTTTAAAAACTTTTTGATTATATCATACATAACATTACTTCACATTCCATGCCAATTATAGTTCAACTATCCAATAAAAACATTTAACATTATATCACATGCCAAATGTAGATTGAAACCATCCAAAACTTAACTTTTAATTTAACAAAAAATTATAGATCACAACATTACTTCACATGCAAAATGTACTTCAAGCATCCAAAACATAAATTTTAAAAACAAAAAAAATTATATAACACATAATTACATAACATGCCAAATGTAGTTCAAAAGAAAAACAAAACTTAAATTTTAAAAACAAAACAAATTATAACACATCATTTCATAACATGCCAAATGTAGTTCAGATGACAACATTAATTTATAGATGACAACATTACTAGTAGTTCAATTATCCAAAACTTAAAAGTTTTAAAAACCAAACAAATTATATAACAACATTACTTCACATTCACATGCCAAAAGTACTAAAACCATCCAAAAATTAACTTTTTGGAACAAAAAAAATTATATTAACATTGTAATAAAATATGTCCAAAAATTGTAGATCTCACAAGTATCAAACTGTATCAAGTTATATATATATATATGACAGTGCATCTAGATAATATATAAAAAAGAAAATTTAAGACTATCTAAATCTTGAAATCAAATCTACAAATCATGTCCATCAAATAGAGATGGATCTAGCGTCTTTCCTATCAGGGTCTCAATCCACGTACTATCATGTGAAGCATCATGGGAGACCTACATGCACAATGCACATGTACTTGAACATTAAAATTTTATTTTTTAAAAATGAGTGAGAATATATATCTAGAACTTCATGTAAAAAACAAAATATAACAAAAAAATAATGCAATATCTCATGAGGTTCCCTCTCCATTTGATGACTAAGTTCTGCCCCCATAGGAACATTTGCAACGGTAAACTATACAATATACATGTACAGTTAAATATATATATATTAAAAACTTTCGAATGAAAGTGCATGTGTACATATATAAAATTATTTTCAATATATATATATATAACTTTTAAACATAAATTTTAAAAGTGAAAAATTGTCCATACTTGTGGCTCATCTCCTAAGGAAGTAGAAGGTACATCTCCCAAGGAAGAAGAAGGTACCGCCATCCCAAAAACATCGGACGGAATCGGTATTTGTTAAAACATTTTATCATTATATATACATACATGTACATGTGTGCACAATTATTTATTTTAAAATATCACTTAAAAAACACTAACATTTACCAACATATCTTGATGGTGAGACCCATCTGCATTGTTTGAACCAGGGGTCCTGAACGTGATATTAACATTTTCATCATGCATCATGTGTGAGAATTGCAAATGGTGTTTTAACATATAATCATACATTTTTGTTAGATTAATGTACATACAATTAAAGGTATACATGTACATACACATGTATTTATTACAAATTGTACACACGTATATGTATTTTAAAATAATTTCAAACCCTAAGGTCATTAACACATACCGTTTCGGTGCCCTCTTCCTCATGAAGAATTAGGTCTTGCAAACCATTGCGACAATTTTTTGCATATATTCGGAGATCCTCAACATTCATGTTGTCAATCTCTTCATCTGTACAATACACAAAATTGGCACGTGCATTTTCATGTGCTCTTTGTCGATTTAAACAAACATTGACTCCACCCAATCTATTGTAAACATTGTCGATCATGACATCCCTTGCTTCTCGACTTATTTGAGTAGTTGCATCCATCTCTGACCGCAGAGTTTAAACCCAAAAAGGTCGACTCACCAATGGCGGCTCAGGGCAAGGCAACTCCACATCTCACTTAGCGCCCTTACGGTCATATAACTGACCTTTCCCTGGACCAAAAAATTCTAATGGAAGGTCATTGTAGTTGGGTTTCATACCCAAAAAAAATTATGCATAAAACATTTGTGCAAAATAAACAGGAACCTTGTTGTTCCATGGGAGCCTTCCATAGGCCGCAAGGTGCCTATCATACAAATAGGGAGCTATATTTGGGTGCTTGAAATATTGCACCTTCAAAAATTTTCTTTTTGGCCCTTCCTTAGAATTAAACATTGACTTGGCCACATCTTTTGTAACTTTTTGTTTTACATCCTCCCATTTATCTAGACCCATTACTGTTTCCTTTCTCTTTCTCATCACTTCTACAAATGTATCAGTCATTGGCTCAAGAGTTTTGTACACATTTACAATTTCACCCAATGAATGTGTAACTATTTCAAGGCTTTGTCGACTCTCAGCAGGTAGAGTCAAAGCCACGAGATCTCTCTGCAATTTTGCATGAAGTTTTTCACACCTTTGTAAGGTGCATTGCGCCATGTTTGTTTCCCATGGTATATCAGAAATGTCGGCCGGATAAGTTGTGGTGGGTAGACAACCTTCTTCTTGAATGTAGAGTTTTGCCCTACGTCTATTTTGATCAATATTTGAAACATTTTCATTCTCTGCATCAATATATATGAAATTTTGATATTAGAAAAAACACATGTAAACAAATTTGTACAAATTCAATGAAAAAAATATTGAAATTGATGGCAACCTCGACGTGGTTGGTTAGCATCTTCTCCACCCTGAAACTGTTGAGACCCAGAACGACCCTGCTGAGAACCAGCACCACCAGCTGTTGATTGGCCTCCGGGAGAATAAATATCACCACCTTCACGCAACCTGCTACCACTCATCGGTGGCCCTCTAAGGGGTTTTGAACCACCACCAACCTCTCGAGATGAGAGAGAAGCTTCATAAACAAATACGAATTTATAATCAATTGAAAAATACATTCATGTGTACATATAAATACATGTACATATTCATTGATTAAATTGCGTGAACCATACCACGACTGGGTGAACCATGGGCACGCTCCATGGATGGAGTAGAGACCCTTCTCCTCTTAGCTCCTAAAAATTAAAAAATGAAACTTATTAACAACTAATTTAACTCACAAATTTAATAAAAAATCAATTCCATATGTACACACATGTATGGAGATTTAAGATTATATTTAAATACCGTGAACATCCCCCGATCCCTGAACCCCCATATGGGATTCAGTTGATCTTCGTCGTTCATCCTCCATGATATATATATCTATTGGTGGACATTTACACAAAATAGATTTCAGAAAATTAATTTGTAATTTAGTGTGCACAAATTATGTAGAACACAACTTTCAAAGCAATAATTGATGTGTGAAACTCAATTTAAGCAAAAAATAAATTATAAAAATGATAATTTCACCAAATTGCGCTTTACATGGTGGGAGCACACTTGGTATAAAATTGAAAAAAACACATGGTCATTAAAAAAGAAGTGAAACTGCATTTAAACAAACTCCATTTAAACAAAAAATTGTTGAAGTCCCCGCATTTTAATTTTATAAAAATGTGAAGTTCACCACTTGTTGCAAATGTGAAGTTCACCAAGTTGCGCTTTACATGGTGTGGTGGGAGCACACTTGGTATATAATTGAAAAAAACACATGGTCATTAAAAAATACGCATTTATAAGTACACAACACACACATATCCAAGATATGTTACAATGTCCATCAATAAATTTTGAAGGAGAGTGTTTCAACACTAATTCATCTTTGAGAGATGAATCTTGAATTTTTGAAAAAGAGCATCTCAAAACAAATTCATCTTTGAGAGATGAATCTTGCATTGGCATTTCTCTGTATAATTCTAATTCATCTTTGATAGATGAATCATGAATTGGCATTGCCCCATGCAATAGATCAGCAGACATCTTATTCACATTTGTACAATGCCTTATACTAAAAATTTGAAATTGGCTAACAATATTGTTTGCTATTCCATGCAGTTATTTTAGCCTCTCCTTCTTAACTTGGCACACATCATTCATATGGTTGCACACAAGTTCAGAATTGGTGAAAACTACAATTCTATTTGATCCATACTCCATCGCTATTCCCAAGCCTTCTATCAATCCAATATAATATGCCTCATTGTTTTTTGTTCTTCCCGGTATATTCATTTTTCTTTGGACGACTTTGCTAGTCACAATATTGGAAAGCACATATGTAATCACTAATTTCCTTGGATTGGGATAGAAAGAATCTTCTATTCATAATTTCCATTTTTCAACCATATTTAATGGTTTTCTTATCCCTGAAAAAAATAACAAATTCAATAAAATATATATATATTAAATCGACATTTATTGCAAATGCATGGGAGAAATGACACAAGATCATGAGGTAAATGACATGTGCATTATTTATCTTAAATTTTGACTTAAAAAGTTTATGGTAGAGTTCACATCTAAAATTGATGGGAGGAAGCCTTTAGTTTGTGGGAGAAATGACACATGTACACAGTTTACCTTAAAGTGGTTGTGTTTTATGGATATTAAAATGAAGAACTTATATTTAGATCCATTCCAGAGATTGACTGTAGGGGAATTTACTAGATACGTCACTTTTCATAAAAGATGAGATCCAGAGGCTACCTGGCCCTTTACAGACTCTGCCTATATAAATTGTAGAAGTTAACACTACCTGTCCCAATTTTACCGTGTGAAGGGTGTAGAGGACCCGTGGAATCACTCAAAATACTTTACGTAGACATAAGGGTTTATAAGAATGTGCATGTGTTTTACATCGAATATTTATTTATTTATTTATTTATTTTTTTTCTGAATAAGACTAATTCTATTGAGAAAAAACATATGGTACAATCAGAGCTTGCATGAAAGCAAAGCTATAAAGCAAGGGAGCCGAAAATGATAGACCATCAAGCTCGGTCCCAAAGAGCAACTACGTCAATAGCAAAAAGATAACAAGAAGAACAGAAAATGGGTAGCTAGACTAAGGAGTCAACCGAGAGTGGGTGGAATCTCCGATTCGACATTTTTTCCCTTTCTTCTTACTGACTTTGACCCAGCCATTCTGACTTGGCTGGACAGGAACCACTTGCAAACTACTCTGCACTGAAGGAGGAATGTCCTTGTCTGAATCAGAGGAAGAAGACTCATGAGTGCATTTTTGTGAAGTCGGAGGTCTTGTGAAATCCTCGGGGCTGTCTGGGGGCACATCCAAATTCTCCCCTTCCACTTCAATATCTTCCTCATCAGAGCTAGAGGAGTCTAAGTCATCCATAGGGGGTATATCACAAGGTTTCCAACTCTTTGACTTGGTTTTGCGATAACAGTTCTTCTTTTTGTCGAGGAACATTGCACATGTGTTCTGGAGATGCCCTGTCTGATGGCAATGGCGACATCTGAAGGCAGTATTCTCATAGTCCAAGGTTTGTGTCCAATGAAAGTCCCCAAAATTGAGGTTGATCTGATCAGGTAGCCCTTTACTGATGTCTATTTCTGCGCATATTCTGCCAAAACTGTATATGCCTTTCTCCCCCCTTGAGGTATCCATTTCTAGGAAACAGCCTAACGTGTCCCCAATCCCTTGAAAGACAGAAAAATGCCATAAATGCATAGGGAGGTTTGGAAGCCGAACCCAAATGGGAAGCTTGGTGATAACAGCCGAGGAGGGGTCAAAATCTAGAAACCGAGGGGTGAGGAATAGTCCTGCTGAACCCCAGAACCAAGGGCCTCTTGTTAAATATTTATGGTAATCTTTGTTGGCAGCAAAGGCTACAATGAAGAAGCCTTTCGAGCATAAGAAAACCTTGTTTTTGTTGTTCCAGTGGGAGTGGATCCACTGATATAAGTCAGCAGTACGGGGCCATAAGCCATTAAATCTACAGATGATGGTTATTTCTGCAAACGTCTGAAGTTGATCATCCAAAGATGGATGGTTGATCTCAATGGAAGGGGTCTCTTCCATTTTGTCCACCAAGAAAGGCTTGGGGGCCTCAGCTTGCTGGGCAGTCTTCTTGGAAGGTGTTGCATGAACCGCATCTTTATAAGAGAAAGCAAGGGCCGAGGAGGTCTGCCCAGAAGCTCCTCCTCGCAAATGCAGAGTAAGTATTATCAAAGCATATTTTTCAATACTGTAATAAGACAAGGGCATAGGGTCTTCGAACTGTTTACCTTTGTAGGTCAATCTCAGAAGAGCTGAGGGGATGCCCAACCTGAGTTCAAGATCTCGCAGGAGGCCATGCACCAAATCTGAAGCACAAACCCAGAGCAACAATGTTTTTCCAGAGAGAAGTAGGATCTGAATTTGAAAGCCTGGGTTTTTTTCAGAGGGTAATGCAACCTCATCTTCCCATTCGCGTAGATCCGTGAGACTGTGTTGTGTTGTGTCCTCTGTTGCAGAAAAGGCCCCTATTTCTTGGCTTGCCTTACTGCCTGGGGCGATCGCTACAAGTTTTTCTGTAGAGTCAAACATAAACGCTTCCGTGGGAACCAAAATCTTCCCCCAGCCATCTCTAACAGCACTGTCGGTGGCACTGTAAGGGTTGCTGTCTCGAGCCTTAAGTTCTGCGCAAAAAATGTTATCGCATCAACCACTGTGGCAGCTTTCGTCTCGCAGGAAAAGGTAGCCGCTAAGACATTCGGAAGGAGAGCAGTGTCCGCGGCGGTAGATCCGAAAGAGGAAGCCATGACGGCGGGTAGGAAAAACCCTAGCTCGGCCAGAAGTCTCCTAATTATCCCCTAATTAAATTGAAAATAAATTGTAATTTTTTTTACATTGAATATTTTAATCTTGTATTTAAATGACATTTGATATATGAATAATATGGAATGAATCATTGTACATTATGATAAATATTGTATTTAAATGACATTTGATCTATGAATAAAAAATAAAATGGGATCATCTCTTCATATATATATGTGTGTGTGTGTGTGTAAGAGAGAAATAAAAAGCAAAGGTAATTCCACCAAGCCTAAAGGAGCATGTCCCAATACATTAAATTATGACATAATACATTAAATTATGTTTATCTAAAAATGAATACGGAACATGAATCATTGTACATTATTATCTTGAATCTAAAAATGAATATGGAATGAATCATTGTACATTATTATTAGTTTTGTATTTTATTAATCTAATATTTAAATGACATTTGATCTATGAATAATATGGAATGCGTTAGCCCCCTATGAAATCCTTGACAAGCAAGTTGGGGCCTGGTCTGTCTTGGAGCCTTCAAGGGATGCCTTTCCCCTTAAAACCCATCATCCTTGAAGTCTCTTAGTGCTTTGCCTAATATATTTTCTCTCTGCTAGTTCATCCCTCAAAAGACCTACTATTACCCCCTGTCCCCTGCCAGTTCCACATTTTTGCCCTTCCACTCCCCTTTTGTCAAAGTCATCCTTTGTTTCCCCAATTTCCCCCTCCATCTCCCTATCGTTCCCCTTTGGGCCTCAAAATACATTGAAAATGGGTTAAAACCCACTTTCGACCTTATAATAGGCCTCAGCCCCTTCTCCTCCAGCCCCGCGCCTATTTCCCTCCATGTAACCCGGCGTCGTGACCAAAGCGCTTACCCCTACGGAGGTTTTCTCTATCCAAAGGGTCAAACCATGGCACCCCCCACAGTTGAATCCACGGGATGTGCGAAGGTTTAATCTAATGGCTATCATTCACCGCGGGGGTCGCCCCAACAGCCTCATGTTCGTACACCTTGGTCCCCCGCAGTTCATCTCCACCATCCATTTAAAGAGCCAGATCTAACGGTCCACAATCGAATCATGTCGAGCACGACCTCGACTGTCGATCTGTACAGATCTGATGGTGTGGAGTCCACCCGCTGTAGTGGTCCCCACCCGCTTTCACTATTCAAAAAACCACGTTGTTTTCATCGCACCGCCTTTGGACAGAGGGCTGTTTTTCTCCATCGGCCGTCGATTCCACTAAGCGCTCGACACTTGTCCTCCTGTACGATTTCAAAACCGCCAATCCCACCCGTTAACTTCATCCTTTGCGCGTTATTTTCCGGACACGGATGCCCAGCAAAATGGCCGTTGACCATCCGATCTAGAGTGTCCCATCCAAAAACTATCACTCGTCGAAGATGCACGGTGTTTAACGTATCTACACGTGTGATAACCCATGTTATGGCCTGCCGTCCATTGTCCTCCGCCACGATCAATGGTCCAGATTCCTCCACCCGCTATCGACTATTCCACTGTCTCCCGATCCCACCACGTCATCTCCACGTGTGCCCTCCGTACATTCTCCCTTTCCATTACGTATAATTGGTTCATTTTTGTGTTTTTATTCATGCTTTTCATTTGTTTTTCCGCTCCGCAGACCGCCACCTTCACCAGAGCGAATTTCCATTGTTCCTCTGCATTTTTTCCGCCATGTCACCAATTGCAAGGCCATTTCCTCCATCCACACTGCATCCATTGCCCCCGTCCATGATTTTCTTCGCAGGTTTTGTGTTTTTGCAGGGTTATCAGAGGAGGAAAACCGCCATGATGCATATGTACCTCTTCAATGGTGTCTTGCACAGACAAAGAGCTGATATGGGAGCTGGTACTCCAGTGAAATGTCAAGAAAGGTGGAGGAGTTAATTTTCATCAGAGGAGAGGTTTTGAAAATCAGTAACCCCATGTGGCACCTTTAAAGCTCAGATCTTGAAAAATCGAGGCATTTATGGACCAGTAGTAAAGCCAGCCTATGATCATAAGTTTTCAGTGCTCAGGGTTGAAGATTTGGATCCATAATGCAGAAGTTTCAGAGGAAAAGTACCAGATTCAAAACCCCGAAGGTCAATCAGAAGTTTAATGCGTGAGAGATCATATCACCAGGGTTTCTACAACAGCAAAATGTTTTCCTCCATCAGAGGACAAAGTGCCCATGCAGTTTTTATTATACATTGTGTCCCTGAAATTTCATACCCGACAGCAGTCTTACGTGATCGAAAGCATTGGTGATTCAAGTAGGGCAGACCTCACTGTTTCTTTTTTTATTATTTCACCAATAGTACACACAGTACTACAGTCAGAACACTTGAGCCATATTAGAGATAAATGTAGAAATTTAAAACAGGATGGGTTTCGGCCCTCTATTCTTTTATGTGTTTAATGTTACATTTAGTGTTCACCTACCTCCTCAGCCGATCTTCTGTTCATCCTCTGCTATAAAACGTTGAAGGAAATTATTGTAATGGTTGTTGATTGGATATGAGTAGATTAAAAGCATTTTCCTCTTGAAACAAGTTCTCTGTGTAATAGTGTAAGATAGGCTGAGATTTGATGTATTCAGACTGAATGTTCAAGCTGTGGGAAATGATGTACCCGATTGGTGTTGTTTTAATATGACAAGCATATTTCTTTGGATCCTAATCTAAAGCAGCTTGTGATGTTTTCCTTTCTCTGTGTTTGTTTTCATTTCATTCCGCTTCTACTGGCTCGCATCAGAAGTTTGGCATAAGATTTACCCTTGATAGGTACCTTATGTTGCTGCTCTCCCAGCTCTTTATGTTTTCTTCTCATATGTGTATCTGAATATTGATTTCAATTGATTTAACCAGTGTAGTGGATGTTATTTCCTGCTCTCAATGTATGAATTAATGAAATCTATGTTTAGATGTTCTTGTTAGGATTTATTTGGATGATTTGAGAACACTGGGAGGTCTAGAACCCTGTCTCTGCCTCACTAGGATCTTTCCATCCTAATTAAGCCTTTCTAAGATCCCTCATATTGCCTCTAATTTTGTCCAAGTAGGTCTGGAGTTAAATGACCTCTGGCCTGATCTATACACAGAGTTGGTTGGTTCTCCTTTATCCATTTTCAGTCCTTAATGTTCCATTTCACCAATCATCGTGCAAGATCCAAATGCTCTAGATGACTAGCCCAACTAAAAGCTTACACATTGAACACAAGTAAATCCTTTCCTGACTCCATAGCCCAATGGTATTGATGTTATCTGAGTTATCTGCCTTTGCCTAGTTTTCCTCTTTTCTCATCCTTGTTTGGTATAGGATCCTTCTTTCCTGATTCCCAGCAACCAAACATAAACAACCAAACAAACAACCCTGAGCCTATAACTAGCCTAACATCTCATTTGAGCTTCAAATACATACACTTTGACTCATCTAGAGAGATCCCTCTCTGGACCTAGGAGGGCTAGATCCTAAGGTCTGAAAGTGGTTCTATGTTGTCTCATCTTTTGGTCTTGTCAACCTAGCCAAAACATGGGTACCCCAACATAATGGAGACCATACCGAGGAAGTCTGAGTGCATTTCACCTTGAACCTTTTTAAAGAATCAGAGACTTAAAACTCTGGTTAGGTTGACAGTAAGTCAATCCTTTCTTGAATCGACCTCCATTTTTGAGTGTCCATCATACTCTTAGACAGAGCCTAGAAAGGGCCAGGTAGCCTCCGGATCTCACCCTCTTCGGAGGTGACATATCTGGTTAATGCCCTCCCAGTCAATCTCTGGTTGGAGTTTTCTATTTTTGAGGAGATTCCTAAAAGGTGATAGTGCATGAGCACTGTGGTGAACAGTGTAACCCCTTAAATATACCCTAAAACCCTCCACCTGGTGACTCCATTATTCCTAAACGAAAATACTCCACTGGTGATCAGTAGGCCTGCTGACTGCCTTGGTTTCACATAAGACTCCACTGGGAGGCTAGCCTCTAAGACAACATCAACCACAGTAGAAGTAACAAGTAGGGTTAAGCTGCTTGGCTAGGAAACAACATTCTGGTTTTTAAAACCATTCACACAAGAGCTTATCCCAACCCTGACCCACCTAAAATAGTTGACAATACGGAGAGTATCCTCAGGGGAGCTCCTACACCAAAAATACCAACTATTTCCAATCACATTCTTAGAGCCAACTCTGCACTGGAAAACCTTACAGCTCTATTAAACCCATTCCTTGACCTAGACCCTCCAAACAGCTTACCAAGAACTATTTCATTCAATCATCTAGACCAGCCAGACCTTGAGTTTCACAGTTCACCATCTCACAGTGGTCAGCACACTAGGGACAAAGGAACCCCTCCATCTACACCACCTGATAACCACTTCATTCAAAACTTGGGGCTCTCCCACCCTAGATCTTCTCAACAGACTTCTACTGGTCCTAATATTCCTATCATCCACATACCAGCTGCTTAAGCCAACCCTATACCTCATCAGCACATTATCATGGCAGCCTGGTATGCACCTCTTGTTTTACCTCAGCCCTTGTTACCCTTACCTAATGATTATCAATCAAAAATCCCACACTTCACTGCTAAAGAATCCATCACAGCCCAACAACATGTAGATAAGATGGAGGATTCTTTTGACTACATGGAAATTGATGATGAAACGATCAAAATGAGAATATTCGCCCAAATCTTAGGGGGTGATGTAAAGAAATGGTTTAAAATATTACCTCCCAGTAGTATCCAAGATCTCCCTGCACTATATCAGACCTTCATAAACAAATGGGAAGTTAGGGCAAACCCTCGCCAGCTCCTAGCAGACTACATGACCCTTAAGAGAATTGTGGGAGAGAGTGTGCATGATTACACCACGAGATTCAACAGCATTTACAATGCTCTCCTTCCACATATGAAACCTCCACAAGGCATGGCCCTAGAAAAATATCCCGAAGGGTTTGATGCTGACATGGCCTATGAGCTTAGGGATAAAGAGTACACCACATTGGAGGACATGTAGAAAGGAGCAGTGAACATAGAGGCAAACCTGATTGAGAAAAGAGCAAGACTGAGGTCTGAAAAGAGGGTAACATATAGGGATGAACCTGTAGCCTCCACATTAGATTCAAACTATGACAGACTATCTAAAAATGTGGATAAGCTGTAACAACTGATGGAAAAAATGGTTGTCACAGTTAGCAATCAGAATAGAAACCAGAACCAAAATCAGAACCAAAACTTTAGAAGAAACAACAATGCTCCTAACAGAAAAAAGGAATCATATCAACAAGTTACTCCCCCATTCCAAAACTTCCTTGATGAAGATGAGGGGATCATAGAAGAGTCTGGAGGGAATACAATAAACATGTTCGAAACAGAGAACTCAATCCATAACTGTGATTCAGGGGAAGATCATCCCTCACCTTCATACTGGGATGAGGAATGGTTAGAAACTAAATATTACAGATTAGGATTTGAAAATTCCATGATGCAGGTCAGAGAAAAATATGAACTTAGGAGCAAAAAGAACCAAGAAATTTCCAAAACTAAGACTCCTGAGGTTACCATCAAGAAAAGAGATGATAACACTTCCAAAGCATCTGCTATAAATAGAAAATCAGCAGCTAAAAGTTCTGAAAAAAAACAAAGAAAAAGACAACCAGAAGAATGAAAAACAAGGTGTGCCCACTAGCGGTACTAGCACTTCAGTTAGTACTCCTGATATAATTGTTCCTAACCCTGTACATAGTGAGAAATTACAAACTGATTCGATCACCAAGGTGGCTAATAAAACAGAGTCGAGCACTTCCAAGAACCATTCCACTTTCAATTTGGAAAGTGAGATTGCAAAAATAAAAATCTCTATCCCACTCTCTGAGCTGGCCACTCAGAATGTATATAAAGGCCAAATTTTGAAAGCGTTGAATCTAGGGGAAAACAATGACACTGAGAATTTGAGTGATGATTGACTTGCCCTCCTGTTTTGTCCAAATATTGAGGGAAAATTTCAAGAAGGGGTAGTTCCACCTTTTTATATCAGTCTCAACATTCATGAAAAAATACTCCACAATGCCATGCATGATTCTGGAGCATCACACAATTTAATGCCTAAGGTGGTGATGGAAAGATTAGGCCTAGAAATAACCCAGCCTTACAAAGACTTATATTCATTTGACTCTAGCAGAGTAAAGTGTCTAGGTCTAATCAAAGATTTATGTGTGAGCTTGATCCAGATTCCTGCTAAGTGTATGGTCATGGATGTGGTGGTAGCAGATGTGCCACCCAAGTATGGCATGTTACAATCTAGATCATGGGGATCCAAACTGCAAGGAACGATGCAGATGGATGGCTCATATGCCACTATCCCTATATTTGGCCAGCTTAGAAGACTGTATAGAGAGTCCCAAATGAAATTTCTATTCAGTAGCACCGAGAAACCTAAAAATTCACCATTATACTCTGTGCACACAGACCTGGACTCTTTCATTCTTTATAACGACCCATCCTTATGAGAGCCAACGTCAGAAAATAGAAATACAAAAAATAACATAGAGCCCGTGGACTTTAGCAAAATGGCTACCCTAGAAGAGTACGATGAATAAAACCATGGGTAGGGTACTGAAAACGAAACTCTGAGTGAACTAGAAACAGAATGAAAACAACCATATAACCAGATCCCTAAAACTCTCACATTACACGAAGAACAAAGTAATACACATCCTAGTGCAGACCCCATAGTGCAACACAATGGCGAACCCCTGTGGGAGATTAATTTCGATGGGTCTTGTACTAGGAAAGATGTTGGGGCAGGGGTGTGGATACGTAACATAGAGAGTGAACACGCTGAGAGCCATGCTGTAAATCTGCCCTTCAAATGTACAAATAATATTGCAGAATACGAAGCTCTTATCCTTGGCCTGAATCTGTTGAAAAAATTAGGAGCCCATAGGATAGTTGTACGAGGAGACTCGGAGTTAGTCATAAAACAAGTGAATGGTGAATACACAGCAAAACACCCCAGGCTCAGGGCATACAGGAATGATGCCATGGATATACTGAAAACATTCATGGAATATGAGCCGGTGTGTGTCCCCAGGGGTCAAAATTTTATCGCAAATGGATTGGCTTGCATGGCTAGTTCATATCCTAAGACTCCAACCGACCAACAAATCATTATTCAAACCAAATTCAGACCTGCAGTGCCAGACAACGAAAAGTATTGGCAGGTCTTTGAAGGTGATAAACAGATTGAGGACTTCCTGACAGGTAGAAATGAGTTTGAATTTTCCATTTCAGACTCTAAAGACAAATACAACTGCCTTAGTGAGGAATCCCCTAATGAGGAAACCCCACCCCGTAACATAGAAATAAACACCTTTTCTGAGGAAACCGAATGTTCAACCATAAGATGTGAAAATGAAGAAAATGAGGAAATGGAGGTGTTGCAGGCCAAAGATAAGAACATACCCAGAGGCCTGGCACCCCTAGAGGACCTTTTTGACTTTGATGACGTAGCTAAAAAGCCCACTTTGGAACATGAAAATTTAGACATAGAATAATGCAACATAGGCACTAAAGATAGACCCAAAATGATAAAACTGGCTAACTCTATACCTGCAGACATGAAGAGGAGATACACTGACTTGTTTAACGAATTCATTGATGTGTTTGCATGGAGCTATGAAGACTTAAAGGCCTATGACACCAACATCATACAAAACAAGATACCCCTGAAGGAAAATCATAAGCCTTTCAGACAAAAACTCCGTAGGATCAATCCGAAACAATTGCCTACAGTAGAGAAAGAGATCAAAAAGATGTATGATGAAGGCATAATATTCCCTGTAAGGTTTTCTAATTGGGTGTCAAACTTAGTGGCTATGAGAAATAAAACAGGGGAGATCAGACTATGCATAGACTTCAGAAACCTCAATAGAGCCTCCCTAAAAGAAAACTACCCTTTGCCTAGAATGGAACATATCCTACGGAAGGTAGTGGGCTCTAAGAGAATCTCCCTGCTTGATGGTTTTTTCAAGATACAATGAAGTTCTTGTACTCCCAGAAGATCAACTCAAAACAACTTTTACCACTCCATGGGGCACCTTCATGTATGTGAAAATGCCCTTTGGACTAATGAATGATGGGGCTACCTTCCAGACAAAAATGGATATAGCTTTCTCAGATGAGATAGGACACTTCATAGTTATCTACTTGGATGACTTGACTATCTTTTCTAAAACTGAAGAAGAACACCTGAAACATCTGAGAAAAGTTTTTGAAAAATGTAGAAGGTACGGTTTGTCCTTAAATCCTAAGAAAACTATTTTTGGGCTGCAAGAAGGTAAACTTCTTGGTCACATTATATCTGAGAAAGGGATTAGGATAGACTCACAAAGAGTTGAGGGGATACTTCAAATCACACACCCGAGAAACATCAAAGAGTTACAATCCTTCATTGGAAAGATCAATTTCCTTAGGAGATTCATTCCTAATCTCGCTGAGCACCTTAGGAAAATGACTGATATTTTGAAGAAAGGTGCGGGAATTAAGTGGACTGTTGAAGCCAAGAAATATTTTGAGTCAGTAAAGCTTGCACTCACTCAAGCCCGTGTCCTTATCAACCCAGACTTTTCAAAGGATTTCTTGATCTTTTGATTTTCCTCCCAGCATACAGTGGCTGCGGTTTTACTGCAAAAAAATTCATAAGGAAATGAACAACCAATCTCCTTCTTCAGTAAGGCCTTAAGAGATGCACCCTTGAAGTACAAAATTATGGAAAAGTAGGCCTATGCCCTGGTAAAGGCCTTAAAAGAATTTATGGTGTATATTATGCATTCTCACACCATAGCCTATGTTCCAAATATAGTGGTTAAAGACATCTTGTCCCAAGACCCTGATGGGAAAAGGGGCAAATGGATTGCTACCATATTGGAATATGACCTTTAAATAAAGCCCACCAAACTGATCAAAGGTCAAGGCCTGGCCCAATTAATGGTTGAATCCAATCTCCAGGCCCTTGACATTAACATGGTAAATGCCTTGGATGAGCAGGAAGGATCGCCCCTCCAAACTGTTGAGGAGAAGTTTCAGAACTCTCCGTGGTATTCTGATATCCTTTATGTGCTCACCAATCTCAATGCCCCTCAAAAACTGTCCAAAACTAAGGCCAGATTCATAAAGCTGAAAGCCAGAAACCACTGCATTTTGAATGAGAATCTATACTGGAAAAATCCAAATGGCCTATTGCTTAAATGTTTGCCTGAGTCTGAAGCCGAAAGAATTAAACAAGATTTCCATGCCAGACAGTGTGGAGGCCACCTAAATTGGAAAGCTATTGCAAACAAGATACTCAGGGCTGGCTATTATTCGCCCACACTTTTCAATGATGTCCATAAAATTGTAGCTGCCTGTCATAAATGCCAAATCTTCGAGGGTAGAAGAAAGCTCCTCCGCCTCCCTTTACAACCCATCACTGTAGAAGGTCCCTTCATGCAATGGGGCATAGAATTTATTGGAGAAATACACCCTGCTTCTTCTGGACAACACAAATGGATCCTAATAGCCACATACTACTTCACCAAATGGATAGAGGCTATACCCACTAGGAATACCATTGATTCTGTCATCATTAGGTTCCTAGAAGACTTCATCCTATCTCAGTTTGGCTGTCCAAGAAAAATAATCACTGACAATGTTGGTGCTTTTGGATCCAAGAGAATGGTTGATTTCTGTCACAGGTATGGAATATCACTTGGTCATTCAACTGCCTATTACCCTCAAGGTAATGGACTAGCTGAATCTTCAAACAAAAGCCTAGTGAACATCATCAAGAAGCTGTTAGAAGAGAACAAGAAGTCATGGAATAAGAATTTGGTGCATGCTCTGTGGGCGGACAGGCTCACAACGAAAAAATCCATTGGCATGTCACCATTCCAGCTTGTCTATGGAACCGAAGCAGTTTTTCCTACCAGCCTGGGAGTGCCACTGATTAAGCTTGTCCAAGAGATTCAGACAGAGGAAAACAGTATGGTGAGAAGAATTAAAGAAACTATCCATCTTCAACAGACAAGGGAGCAGGTTTATAGCAGAGCTGTCAGAGTTCAGGAAAGCATAAAGAGACAGTTCAAAAAAAGAGCTAAAGCTTCAGATTTCAAATTTGGGGACAAGGTTCTGAAATGGGATTCAAGGAGAGAGGACAAAGGTAAACATGGAAAATTTGATAGCTTATGGTAGGGTCCATACATTATCCAAGCTACTGTGGGCCCAAATGCATTTTTTCTACAAGAACTTGATGGTACAGAGCTTTTTGGGGGTCCTGTCAATGGAAGGATGCTCAAGCATTACTTTTGCTAAATTCCAATTTCCAGTTTCATTCTTCATTGTATATTCCATTGCAGTCTATTTCAGCAAAGAGAAAGGTGATCCAAAAAAAAAAAAGGAGAGATAGCTTGTCCTAACATGCTCAAAGTCTGGGCCAGCAAAGAAATAAAATCATCTCTAATGTGCCCAAAATTAGAGCTGAGTCAAAGAAAAAGAATTGACTCTAATATGCTGAAAACCTGAGTCACAGAGAAAGAAGGATGTTTCAAAACTGCAGATTTCATGCCTTCATAGTTTTGTTTTCAGTTTTCTACAAGTCTTCGCTCCAGCAAGTCAGACAGTCTAATCCTGGCTTGGTTGTTTTTTAATTTCCTGTCTTAGAATGTAGGAGAAGAAATTTGTTGGA
Organism: Pinus albicaulis; assembly: GCA_034641835.2. Classification (NCBI taxonomy): domain Eukaryota; kingdom Viridiplantae; phylum Streptophyta; class Pinopsida; order Pinales; family Pinaceae; genus Pinus; species Pinus albicaulis. The sequence continues at coordinate 574,511,327 of CM076576.1, forward strand.
CAGTTTAATCCTAGCAGATATCAGATTAGGTAAAGAACCAAATGAGACCAACAGTCTAATCTAGTCCGATGGAGAAATAAGGGTAGTTTTAGAATAGGCTTCTTTTCTATTTGAAAAATAAAATGATGTAAGGGGTCTGCTAGCTTAAATGCACCCTAGAAGAAGAAAAAATGTTAGAACTGTAGTTGGGTAGGTAGACTGGTTGGAAAAAATGTTTCTGCTAATTTGTGTATCTAACATATTATGGTAGCTGAAAATCCAAGAAGAAATATGGCTTATGGCAGCAGCCATCTGGCCTACACCAAAGAATATTTCTGGTTTCTTGACTCCTTCAAGAAGAATCCATCCCCATGTGGAGCCACTGTTAGCCCCCTATGAAATCCTTGACAAGCAATCTAGGGGATGGTCTATCTTGGAGTCTTCAATGGATGCCTTTCCCCTTAAAACCCATCATCCTTGAAGTCTCTTAGTTCTTTGCCTGATATATTTTCTCTCTGCTAGTTCATCCCTCAAAAGACCTACTATTACCCCCTGTCCCCTGCCAATTCCACATTTTTCCCCTTCCACTCCCCTTTTTTCAAAGTCACCCTTTGTTTCCCCAATTTCCCCCTCCATCTCCCTATCGTTCCCCTTTGGGCCTCAAAATACATTGAAAATGGGTTAAAACCCACTTTCGACCTTATAATATGCCTCAGCCCCTTCTCCTCCAGCCCCGCGCCAGTTTCACTCCATGTAACCCGGCGCCGTGACCAAAGCGCTTACCCCTACGGAGGTTTTCTCTATCCGAAGGGTCAAGCCATGGTACCCCCCACAGTTTACTCCTCGGGATGTGAAAAGCTTTAATCTAACAGCTGTCATTCACCGTGGGGGTCGCCCCAACAGCCTCGTGTTCGTACACCTTGGTCCCCCGCAGTTCATCTCCGTCGTCCGTTTAAAGAGCCAGATCTAACGGTTTGCAATCGAATCATGTCGGGAACGACCTCGACCGTCGAAATGTACAGATCTAACAGTGTGGAGTCCGCCCGCCGTAGTGGTCCCCGCCCACGTTCACTGTTCAAAAAACCACGTTGTTTTCATCGCACCGCCTTTGGACGGAGGGCGGTTTTCCTCCATCGGCCAACGATTCCACTCAGCTCTCGACACGTATCCTCCTGTACGATTTAAAAACCGCCAATCCCGCCCGTTAACTCCATCGTTCGTGCGTTATTTTCCGGACACGGATGCCCAGTGAAATGGCCGTTGACCCTCTAATCTAGAGCGGCCCATCCAACGGCTATCACTCGTCGAAGATGCATGGTGTTTAATGTAGCTGCACGCGCGATAACCCATGTTATGGCCTGCCGTCCGTCGCCCTCCGCCGATGAGCTCTGCCACGATCAACAGTCCAGATTTGTCCACCCGCTATTAACTATTCCACTGTCTCCCGGTCCCGCCACGTCATCTCCACGTGTGCCCTCCGTACATTCTCCCTTTCCATTACGTATAATTGGTTCATTTTCCTGTTTTTCTTCATGCTTTTCATTCATTTTTCCGCTCCGTAGACCGCCACCTCCACTAGAGAAAATTTCCATTGTTCCTCTACATTTTTTCCACCATGTCACCGATTGAACGACCATTTCCTCCATCCACACTGCATCCATTGCCCCCGTCCATGATTTTCTTCGCAGGTTTCATGTTTTTGTAGGGTTATCAGAGGCGGAAAACTGCCATGATGCATATGTACCTCTTCAATGGTGTGTTCCACAGACAAAGAGCTGATATGGGAGCTGGTACTCCAATGAAATGTCAAGAAAGGTGGCGGAGTTAATTTTCATCAGAGGACAGGTTTTGAGAATCAACAACCCCATCTGGCGCCTTTAAAGCTCAGATCTTGCAGAATCGAGGCATTTATGGACCAGTAGTAAAACCAACCTATGATCATAAGTTTTCAGTGCTCAGGACTGTAGATTTGGATCCATAATGCATCAGTTTTAGAGGCAAAGTACCAGATTCAAAACCCCGAAGGTCAATTAGAAGTTTAATGCACAAGAGTTCATACCACCAGGGTTTCTATAGCAGCAGAATGTTTTCCTCCATCAGAGGACAAAGTGCCCATGCAATTTTTATTCTACATCATGTCCCTGAAGTTTCTTACCCGACAACAGTCCTACGTGATCGAAAGAATTAGTGATTCAAGAAGGGAAGACCTCATTGTTTCTTATTTTATTATTTTTCCAATAGTACACACAGTACTGCAGTCAGAACACTTGAGCCATATTAGAGATAAATGCAGAGATTTAAAACAGGATGGGTTTCAGCCCTCTATTATTTTCTATGTTTAATGTTACATTTGGTGTTCACCTACCTCCTCAGTCGATCTTCTGTTCATCCTCTGCTATAAAATGCTGAAGGAAATTATTGTAATGGTTTTCGATTGGATATCAGTATATTGCAAGCATTTTCCTCTTGAGACAAGTTCTCTGTGTAATAGTGTAAGATAGGCTGAGATTTGATGTATTCAGACTGAATGTTCAAGCTATGGGCAATGATGTACCTAATTGGTGTTGTTTTAATATGACAAGCATATTTCTTTAGATCCTGATCTAAAACAGGATGTGATGTTTTCCTTTCTCTGTGTTTGTTTTCATTTCACTCCATTTCTACTGGCTCGCATCATAAGTTTGGCATAAGATTTACCCTTCATAGGTACCTTATGTTGCTGCTCTCCCAACCCTTTATGTTTTCTACTCATATGTGTATCTGAATATTGATTTCAATTGATTTAACTAGTGTAATGGATGTTATTTCTTACTCTCTGATGTATGAATTAATGAAATCTATGTTTAGATGTTCTTGTTAGGATTTAGTTGGATGAGTTGAGAACACTGGGAGGTCTAGAACCCTGTCTCTGCCTCACTAGGATCTTTCCATCCCAATTAAGCCTTTCTAAGATCCCTCGTATTGCCTCTAATTTTTTCCAAGTAGGCCTACAGTTAAATGACCTCTGGCCTAATCTATAGACAGAGTTGGTTGGTTCTCCTTTATCCATTTTCAGTCCTTAATGTTCTATATCACCAATCATCGTGCAAGATCCAAATGCTCTAGATGACTAGCCCAACTAAAAGCTTGCACATTGAACACAAGTAAATCCTTTCCTGACTCCATAGCCCAATGGTCTTGATGTTCTCTGAGTTATCTACCTTTGCCTATTTTTCCTCTTTGCTCATCCTTGTCTCGTATAGGATCCTTCTTTCCTGATTCCCAACATCCAAACAAACAACCCTGAGCCTATAACTAGCCTAATATCTCATTTGAGCTTCAAAGACATACACTTTGACTCATCTAGAGAGATCCCTCTCTGGACCTAGGAGGGCTAGATCCTAAGGTCTGAAAGTGGTTCTATGTTTTCTCATCTCTTGGTCTTGTCAACCTGGCCAAAACATGGGTACCCCAACAGAATGAATCATTGTACATTACGATAAATCTCAAGTATTTAAATGATATTTGATCCATAAATAATATGGAATGAATCATTCTACATTATGATAAATCTCAAGTATTTAAATGACATGACATTTGATCTATGAATAATATGGAATGAATCATTGTACATTACGATAATTACGTCTATGCACAACTGGGAATGGGTTCCCCAACCCCAAGGACTGGTTCCTATTCAATGAACAATGTTGAATTATTCATCCCACACTATAAGCTTCTCACTTCTTTCTTAATATTTGGGGCTATGAAGTATTGAATTGAAAAATGGAAAAAAATTGTCAACTGTGACCTATCAGCAATAGACCAGAGAGTAGAAGATGCGCAAAGCAAGAGATGAACAAACAAACATTTCGATTATATATCAAGGTAAATTTTAAATGGGACCCAGTTCATCTGCTACTAAGAATTTAACATGTTAATCAAGCATTCAGTAAATGCTAATACAACCAGTTTTTATATTAAGTATACAAGAAAATAACCAGAATTCAAACTGTTACATAGATTCTGTTTTGTAATTACAACAATTTCTGAAATGGTATCAAAATCAATTTTCATCTAAATCGAAATTAGATACAATGATACAATAGAATAGAAAAATCCTGCTTTTGCACATTTAAATGAGATGTAGGTTGCACCAAGCTTAAGGAGGCACATATATAGTGCATGTAAGATTGAAAGCTAGTTTCATTTAATATAACACAACTGCAGAAAGCTATTGTTTGACATTGATATGATATAAGAGAATTCTGGTTTCTTTCTCGTAATGCCCTTCCAGGTTCTCTATTAACTGTTACATAGATTCTGTTTTGTAATTACAACAATTTCCAAAATGGTATCAAAAGCAATTTGCATCTAAATCAAAATTAGATACATTGATACAATAGAATAGAAGAATCCTGCTGTTGCACATTTAAATGAGATGTAGATTGCGCCGAGCTTAAGGAGGCACATATATAGTGCCTGTAAGATCAAAAGCTAGTTTCATTTAATATAACACAATTGCAGAAAGATGCTATTTGACATTGATATGAGATGACAGAAATCTAGTTTCTTTCTCGTAATGCCTTTCCAGGTTCTCTATTAACTGTTACATAGATTCTATTTTGTAATTACAACAATTTCCAAAATGGTATCAAAATCTATTTGCATCTAAATCGAAATTAGATACAATGATACAACAGAATAGTTGAATCCTGTTGTTGCACATTTAAATGAGATGTAGGTTGCACTGAGCTTAAGGAGGCACATATATAGTGCCTGTAAGATCGAAAGCTAGTTTCATTTAATATAACACAACTGCAGAAAGTTGTTGTTTAACATTGATGTGAGATGAGAGAAATCTAGTTTCTTTTTCGTAATTCCCTTCCAGGTTCTCTATTAACTGTTACATAGATTCTTTTTTGTAATTACAACAATTTCCAAAATGGTATCAAAAGAAATTTGCATCTAAATTGAAATTAGATACAATGATACAATAGACTTTCGTTATAAAAATTTATTCATTTTATTCAGATTGAGAAGAAATTAATAATTTTCATAGCTTTCCCGGTATTCCAATGAGAGTAATAGTCTAGAGAGAAAGACGCAAATCCCATCCCTTGCTCGCTATTCCAACCATAGTATTATAGAAAAGGACAAAGGCACATGGAAAATATATTTGCAATCGATGTTGAGGTTAAAATTACAACAAAATGTCGTTATAAAAATTTATTCGTTTTATTCAGATTGAGAAGCAATTAATAAATTTCATAGCTTCCCCGGTATTCCAGTGAGAGTAATAGTCTAGAGAGAAACATGCAAATCACATCCCTTGTATGCTATTCCGGCCACAGTATTATAGAAAAAGGGAAAAGACACACAGAAAATGTATTTTCAATCGATGTTGAGGTTAAAATTAAAATAATTCTATGAGACTCGGAGAAAGAAGTGGAATCCAATGCATGCCAATTAGTCATAATTATGATAGAGAGAATTTTTTTTCAGCATGAAAAAATACAGCTGGTTTATATTCATGTACTAGAGCAAAAAAATGTTTTCATTCTTTAGTTTTTCATCATCATTTCCAGATTACATTTTGAGAGGGAAAACCTCATACTTGTTCAATAAATAGAATTGGAATAACATAAAACAAACAGGAAGCAGAAACATAGCATTTTAATCAGGACATTTTTAACATTTATCATTTTTTTGGTCAAAATAGAGGCCTGTGCTCCACCCAGTATAGCTAAAGAGCTTCAACTATGTATTAAAAAAGCAGAGTTATAGAGTAAAAATTTTAAGCGACATATGATAGAGAGATTTAAGTTGGACAAATTTCGATGATGTCTTCTAATGTCGTTAAATTCCTTACCATGGTGATTTGCAGATGGCTCCGAAGGGTAGTTTTTTTTTAATTGATAAGATTTTGAGCTTAAAAGCTAACAGGGTAGGGAAATTTCAGCAAACATATCTCTAGAAAATTCCACCTACAAAATTTGCGTTTGAACTAGTATCTAAGCTAAACAAGTCAAACTCTAATGGTCATGAGACTAGGCTCACATGAGTAATTAGTGTTTTTTAATTACAACAATTTCCAAAATGGTATCAAAAGAAATTTGCATTCAAATCGAAATTAGAAACAATGATACAATAGAATAGCAGAATGTTTTGACATTGATATGAGATGAGAGAAATATGGTTTCTTTCTTACCTTGGCAACAAAGAAGTGTGCAGAAGACGCAGAAAGCAAGAGCAGGAGTTGCGCCAGCAAGAGATTAGAGAGTAGGAGACGTGCCAACAACAGACCAGAGAGCAGCGGACGTGCGAAGCAAAAGTGAACAAACAAAGACGCCGGAAAATAATGAGGTTTGCGGGCGATATATTTATAATAAATAGTTCAGCTGAACTAAAACTTTGGCCAAACTGTTGTTGCCAGTTTTCCCATCTCCGGAAAAAAATTCTATTTTCCCACGTCGTCAGTGTGTCGTCAATCTAAACGGAAAAACGAGTTTGACAGAACTTTTTCATGAAGTTCGGCCGAACTATTGGATAGTTCAGCCGAACTTTACCAAAATTTCGGCCGAACTATTGCTGAAAAGAAAATTTCACCCCCGATTTTCACAAAAGTGTAACCCAACTTCACAATTTAGCCCTAATGAAAATCAATAAGTGATATTATTAATGAAATAAGGTGGCTACATAATTTGAGATTTTTAAGTTGGATTTAAATGTGTTAAACTAAATCAAATATATACTCATACCTTAACAATTTTCACACCCAAAAATAAAAAATTTGAAATTTAGAAGGGTTTTGAGTTTGAGAATTTGTTGTAATGACTACTTTGAAATTGGTAGACTTGATAATTATGTGGGTGTTTTAAGGCTAAAATTTCTCCTCAAATCGAGAAGGCTTCTTATCATTTTGATTAACCATAAGTTGATTCGACATCTTAAGTTGGTCATTTTGTTGTTGGAGTTTGTGGATTCTTTGTTCAAGGAAAGGAACCATAACCAAGTATATTTTCTACAAATATATGCTTTTTACCCTTCTATCAAAATAAACCTTGTATTGATAGTTCTCATTAGATTTATTATCACTAGCTTGATCATGAGCATTGTCATCCACAAACTCTGAGTTAGGAATAGAGTGGGGCTTAATATATTTCGACACTTGATCCTCAAGGGAGTCAATGTTTTCATATGCATCTTTGAAAGAATATTTTTTCCTCTATTTCATTGAGTGTCGTATATTTTATGAGACAACTATTTAATTTCAATTTAAGATTGAAGGTTTTTACTCAAATGACTATTTTATTTATTGCGTACATGTTGAAAATTGCTAATATAGTCCAATAGGTTTGGCTGAATATCATTTTAGAACCCATGTTGTAGCTTGACATGCTCAAACCCTACTTTATTTTCCATGCTATGAGTTATGAGAGTAGGAAAATATCCAGAGGTTTTAATCATCATTTCTACACATAAATGTGATTCATTAGAGTGAAAGACGTTTTCGGGGCCTGAATTCCAATTGTCGTGAGACACAAACAATGTTGGAGTATGTTCTCCAAGATTTATTTTGTTGGAGAATAGATGAAATTATATTAATATAGAAAAATCAGAGTACACACTTGAATACTTAGGGAGCCATCTCCTGTGGAGTGCCTTGGAGATGTGCTTGGGAATGTTATCTTCCCTGGATAGGGGAAACCATAAAAAAACTTTCAAAATTTTATAGTTTAAGACCATTACAATGCTTGAGGAAAAAAAAAATAGGTACCATAGAACATTCGTGGAACATAACCATCGTTCAACCAACATTTGGAGAGTAAAAAAAAATTAAAACATGCTGTGTTGGAGAGAACTTGTTTAAGCTTGGTTGGCACCACAAATGCTAGGAGGAACGTTGAATTGTGGCTTTTGAGCATGTTTTTTGTTGAACAGGATGGTGGTGACAGGTTTTTTAGGTAGTTGTTATGTAATATAGAAACCATAAGGACTGGGATGAGAAGGGGAGAGCCTCAAAGTGGTCGACTAGAAATCGTGACACCCATTATTCACAAAGATGGTGTAAGGTGATGAGGAGATGGGAGGAATAGAGACATAGTTTTATGCGCTAGTGGAGGATGATGTTGAGATTTTTGAACAATTCCCAACACACAAAGGAATATAACAATTCCTCAACTCAACACAGAGATTAAAAAAAAATTGCGGAAAAAGAGATGGATTGTAACACTATTTCATTAAAAACAAAACTCTGTTACAAAACTAACATTCTTTCTTTAGAACGAAGTTCTAGATTCACAAAAGAAAAAATTCTGCTGCTACAAAACAGAAGTATCCTCTTTTTGGCATATGTTTCTATTCACATAGCATTATTTTCCTTTGGCATATGTTGGTACAAAACACAACTTACTTCTCTCTATCTTTTTGCTCTCTATCTCTCTATTTTTCCTTTTTTGCCTTCGGGCTCTCTCTCTTACCTTATACAATGCACATGGCATATGCATAACTATAAAGTCAAATATATATTGTGAAATATATTTAATCTAATTTTAAACCAAAATAGTTCATGGGAAATAAAAAAATTAAAATAAAATAAAAAATTATGCATTCCGCATTCCTAATTCCGTGGGGTTATAATACTTTTCCAACGCCAATTTCTTTACCCCTCCCGGAGCTATCTTCATTGCTCCAGAGGAGTGATGACATCACCTCCTCTGGTTGGTTAACTTTCCCTTCACAACTCATTTTTGGATGCCCCTCGAAATGGTGTTGGCTGTAAACTTAATTCAAATCAAAATTGTTGCTGCAGTGTTTAATGCAGTAGATGTTGTAGATAAGAATGTCATTGTGTGAATTGAAAATCAAGATAGGTATCCGTTGTCATCATTCTTCAATATTTCCATTAAAATTGAACTTGTTGTTGTTTGTTTTCTTTCGATCCCATCAGGATTAAATTTTCGTCCTTCTACTCTGTGGGCAGTTGGTATTAAATTCCAACACTCTCCCTTAATTACAATTGCTGTTATCTTTCATGCTCAGACATTTTCTAAGATAGTTAAAACTTTTCTGCGTTAATGGATTTATGAGGATATCAACAAATTTTTCCTCTGTCCTCCAATGCTGCAAAACAATCTCACCCTTATTAACCAATTCTCTTATAAAATGAAAATTTGCATCAATATGCTTTGTTCTCATATGGAAGATAGAATTATTTGATAAGGCTATCGCTGAGCTGTTATCACAATAAATTGTTATTCCTTTATCATGTTCATGACATAAATCTCTAAGAATTATTCTCATCCATACTTCTTGGCATGATGCTGTTGTTGCTGCCACGTATTCTGCCTCTGTTGTTGATAAACCAACTATAGGTTGCTTCTTTGAAGCCCATGAAATGGCTCCCAATCCCAAATGAAACACATATCTAGATGTACTTTCCTATCATCTACACTTCCAGCCCAATCACTGTCAGTATAACTAATCAATTTAAAATTTTCAGATGGGGAGTATGAAATACCATACCCCTTCGTTCCATTCACATACTTTAGAATCCTCTTCGCTGCCTCCCAATGAGTCTCTTTTGGTGTTTCCATGAATATGGAAATTAAACTTACAAAGTGAATGATATCTGGCCTAGTTGCAGTCAAATACATGAGGCTGCCATCTATTATTTTATACAATGTCGGATTAACATTCTTGTTGTGATCTTCTTTGCTCAATTTTAACCCCATCACAGTTGGAGTTATAGCTTCCTTGTTGTTCTGCATGTTGAATCTTTTCAACACTTCTTCAAAATATTTTTCTTTGGAAATAAAAATCCCATTTTCATTTTTCTCTACTTCTATTCCAAGAAAATATCTCAAAAAACCAAAATCATTCATTTCAAATTCACTCGTCATGACTGCTTTAAAATCAACAATGAGAGAATCTTCATTGCCAACAAATATTAAATCATCTACATATAAAACAACAATAATAATCTTACCATCATTTTCTTTTCTATAGAGTGTGGGTTCTCCATCACATTTATCAAATCCATTTTCAGTAAGGTAAGCATCTATCCTGTTGTACCATGCTCTCGGTGCTTGCTTTAGCTAGTACATAGCTTTCTTCAACTTGCATAATTTGTGCTCTTGGCCTTCAATCTCATATCCTGGAGGTTGTTCAAAATATACCTCTTCTTTCAATACTCCATTCATGAATGCAGATTTCACATCAATTTGGTAAACCTTCCATTTCTGTTGTGCTATTATGGACAACATTGTTCTCACGATTTCCTTCCTTGCAACTGGTGCAAAGGTTTCTTCATAATCTCTTCTTTGTTGCTGCTTCTAACCTTTGACAACAAGTCTTTTTTTCTGCCTTTCAATCTTGCCTTCAGCATTCCTCTTGCTCTTATAGACCCATTTTACTCCAATGACTTCTTTACCTTTAGGGAGGTCCACTAACTCCCATGTATTACTCTTTTCTATTGCACCAATCCCTTCGTTCATTGCTTCAAACCATTTTTATTCTTTTACAAATTCTTCAAAATGAATTGGGTCATCAACATAACAATACAAAGAAAATAAAGAGTTCAAACCAACATCATCATATACCTCTCCTTGTTCATAAATCTCACTCAGATTTCTAAATCTCGGTCTTCTTGGTGTACTTGGAGTTCCACTTGAACTCGAGAGAGTTTCAATTCCTTGTGGTGTGCTCGAAGAAGCACCTCCTTGATTTCTCAAGGCTATTATATTTCTAGATTGTGGTGTGGTTTGTTGTGCTTGTGGTGGTGGAGAAGGAGCCACCAAGGAGGGATTATTTGTTGTTGTCCCTTCCTCTTGTTCTTCGTGAGACACGCACGTCTTCACATTCATTGTTTTCTCTAAGCTTCCATCCCAAGATTCTTCTTCAATAAACTGCACATCTATGTTTATTATTACTTTCTTGGTGGATGGATTATAGACTTTGTATGCCTTGGAGTCATCCAAAAAATATACACTTCTCCCCCTTGCTATCAAGCTTCTTTCTCAATTGCTCTACGACATGTGCATAAGCCACACATCCAAAAAATTGGATGTGACTGACAAACTGCTTTGTTCTTCTCCATGCTTCTTTTAGAACTTTGTTCATGATAGTGTTGTTTGGGCATCTATTCAAGATATACACTGCAAAATTTACATCTTCAGCACAATACTCATTTGGAAAAAGTTTTTCCTTCAACATACTTTTGACCATGTCCATGATGGTCCTATTCTTCCTTTCCGCAACATCATTTTTCTAAGGTGTGTAACTTGTGGTAAACTGATTTTGTATGCCATTCTCCCTACATAAACGTAGGAAATCTTTGGAGATGTATTCTCCACCTCTATCAGTTCTTATCACTTTGATGTAGTGCCCACTCTGCTTCTCAACAAGAGCTTTGAAGTGGAAGAACTATTCAAACACTTTACTCTTCTATTTAAAGAAATACCCCCATGTCTTTCTGGTGTAATCATCTATGAATTTCAAAAACATATTTGTTTCCAGCTAAATATGGTGTTTGCATTGGTCCACACAAATCTGAGTGGAAAATTTCTAAGGGTATATTTTCCCTTATACTCTTCCCTGTTGGAAAGCTTACTTTGTGTTGTTTTCCTAAGATGCAACCTTCAGAAAGGTTGTCAGGTTTCTCAATCAATGGTAATCCTTTTACCATTCCCTTTCTATGTAACAATTTTAGGCCTCTGAAATTCAGATGTCTAAATCTTAAGTGCCTTAACCAGTTTTCATCTTTCACTCCCTCTTGAAAGAACTCTTGTGTTACAACTGCTGCATTTCTTCTTTCCTTCAAGTTTGTTCTAAGCTTGAGGGGAAACATCCTATTGCCTGTCATTTACACCTTTGCAATGACTTTCTTGCTTGGAGGTATGTCCATGACTGTCCATACATCATCTTTAAAGAATACATTGTAGCCCTTGTTTATGAGATGTACAATGCTCAAAATATTACAATTCAAGCCAGGTATATAATATACATCTAACACAGACTTATGTTCTCATTTTATTGTCAGAATACTTACTCTTCCTTTTCCCATGACAAAGACCTTACTATCAGTCCCTGTTGTTACTTGAAATTTAACATTTTCATCTAGATTGGAAAACATTGATATGTTTCCAGTCATGTGGTTACTAAAATCCGAGTCTAATAACCATACATCATCTTGTCTACCTTGTGCTACATTACATGTTAACAACACATTCTTCTGGTTATTTTCTTCTTTTGTAAAATTAGCATTCTACCTACTATTCATGTTATTTTTCTTTTTCCTACATTCATTGGCATAGTGCCCATATTTCTTGCAATAATGACATTGGAATTGGTATTTATCATACCTTTGTCCATGAGGTTGATTTTGTCTTGAGCATTCATTCTGGTTCTGATTTTTTCCCCTTCCACTCATGCTTGCAGGGCTATTTTTTCCACCTCTTTGTGGGTTTCTTCTTCTTCCTCTATTGTTTGATCTTCCTTGGCCTCTGCCTTAGCCAAAAGAAATTTGACTCTTGAAATCTTATTCCAATGAGGAATATGTTCCTCTATTCAGTCTGTGCTCATGAGACATCAGGGATCTACTAATCTCATCCATTGTAAATAGTGAGAGATCCTTTGTCTCTTCTATTGCCACTACTATGACATCAAATCTGGAGGGTAGACTTCTCAATATTTTCTCCACTATTATTATTTCTTTAAGTCTTTATCCATGAGACCTTATTTGGGTAACCAACCCAATAAAATGAGTGAAGAATGAGTCTATAGTGTCAGACTCTTTCATACAAAGAGTTTCAAAATCTCTCCTCAGCATTTGCAGCTTTGTTGTCTTCACCTTCTCCATGCCTTGATAGGTTGCTTTGAGAATATCCCATGTTTCCTTAGAATTTTTTGCTGCTACAATCCTTGGGAAAATACTCTCGTGCACTAATTTAAAGAGATAGAAGAGGGATTTGGAGTCTTTCCTTGTATTATCTCTTAACAAGTATCTTTCTGCTACTGTCAAAGAAACCAATGCTGCTGCGTCTGCTGGTTCTTGGCAACCATTCTCAACTATCTCCCATATGTCCTGTGAAGCAAACATTGCTCTCACTATGATTGCCAAATATTAATGCTTCTTCCCATTAAACTATGGAAGTTGGGGATTCGTTAGGCTAGTTCCTGCTGCTGCCATCGTAACTATGCGAATTCGACAGTTTTCTTGACTTGTGTTAAAGAAAACGAAACAATCAAACTCTTTTGACTTTTTGAACAAACAAAAGCTTTCTCTTTGCTGGATAAATCCACATCAACAACATTCTTACAGCTTCTGCAATGAAAAGCGATCTCTGCTTCGTTCACTGAGCACCTAGACTAGCTTTGAAACCATGTTGAATTTTTGAACAATTTTGAACACACAGAGGAATATAAAAATTCCTCAACTCAACACAGATATTAAAAACAAATTGTGGACAGAGAGATGGATTATAACACTATTTCATTAAAAACAAAACTCCGTTACAAAAGTGAAATTCTTTCTCCGGAACGAAGTTCTGGATTCACAAAAATAAATGTTTTGTACAAAACACAACTCTCCTCTTTTCGGCATATGTTGCTACTCACACATCATTCTTTTCCTTTGGCATACACTGCTACAAAACACAACTTACTACTCTCTATATTTTTGTTCTCTGTCTCTCTATTTTTCCTTTTCTACCTTTGGGCTTTCTCTCTTACCTTACACAATGCACACAACATATGCATAGATATAAAGTCAATATTACAATATTCATATATATTGTAAATATAAAATATTTACAATATATATTATGAAATATATATAATCTAATTTTAAACCAAAATAACTCACGACAAAGAAAAACATTAAAAAAAAATAAATTATTCATTTCACATTCCTCATTCTGTGGGGTTATAATACTTTGCCAATGCTAGTTTCTTGAACCCCCCAGAGCTATCTTCATTGGCCCAGAGGAGTGATGAAATCACCTCCTCCGGTGGGTTAAATTTCCCTTCACAACTCATTTCTGGATGCTCCCTAGAATGGTGCTGGTTGTAAACTTAATTCAAATCAAAATGGTTGGTGCAATGTTTAATGTGGTAGATGCTACAAATAAGAATGTGGTTGCATGAAGTGCAAATTAGGACAGGTAGCTACTGTTTTCGTCCTTCAATATTTCCATCAAAATTGAACTTGTTGTTATTCGTTATCTTTCTAAAACAAGGAATGTATGGAGGGAAGGAAATACCTAAGTCATTGGAGAGAATGTGGTGGGAGGAGGTAATATGACTTTTACTAGTAGAGATTTCAGCAATCTATCTAGAATATTTTGATGTTCATGTTCTTAAGAGAGGAGACGATGCGAAAGGAAATTACGGAGCATAGAATGTGGATTCTTCCCTTGTTATACCTCCTTAGTTTCAAATTCATTGACCTAGAATAGAATAAGGGGTGGAATTATGTTATCATACAGTTCCATGTGTTCATGTGCAACAAGGGTAGTGGGTAGGTGACCTCTTCCCCTTTCACAACTAACGCGGATGAAAATGAACGTGATTGTCTCTCCCTCGTTCGCACATGATGATATTTTAATTGGGATCAGCAAGGCATGCATGGGCCATAGGGGTGTCGACGATTACAAAAGTAGAGAAAGTAGGAGAATGAGGATAGGCGTTTAGTAAGTAAGCTAGAAAAGGAAGAGGAAAACTAAAAATTGTAATCATGATGAAAGGAATAAATATCCAGTGGATGTCGTCTGAGCGAGCATTAAATCTATGCATGCTAGAATGTTATGAGAGTCGAACAATAAAGGGAGGAATCTTAATGGCTATATGAGTTAGGGAGAAAGTATTACACCCCAACATTTCAACCTTAACCAAGTGGCAGGGCCATCCACGACACCCTAATCTGGGGGGTTTTCGAGGTTTAGGTGAAACCGTAGGAGGGATTTTTTCTGTGTCAATAGCACAGGGTTTAAAAACCATTACAATAGAGGAATGAATCTTCAGTCTCCCCATAATTAACAAAATGATGTATAATAAGGATGCATATTAACTCGTGGTGAAATAGTATGTATTCATAATTCTTGCAATCCCTTTGATAAAAGTGGGCCATTTTGAAAAGGATATTTTGCAAATAAAATGTAATGTTCAACATAAACCCACTAAATACCATCATAAGGTGTATACGATATAGAAATAAAAGTCCATTCTACACTCTTAGGTAATAAAATTCCTAATGAATTAAAGAATTTCCTTCCATTTTGTTTTGACGAAATGAATAGGCATACCTTTCACATTATAGGTGTAATCCTTTGAGATGATAAATCCGTTCAGGATATCCGATGCTGAGAAATTATTTGACAAACATTCACCCTTATTAGAAAGATTATATACTCCAATAGTGAACCTTTCATCAATCAATATCTCCAAATTTGGCTCTATGTCTACTGTAATTTGAGGGAAAAACCTTGAATACATTGTCATCATGACCTTAGAGACTATGAATAAAATTCCACCACATAGCTTCTTGGAAAAAATTGGCATAATCATTATAAGCCTCAATAATGTTTCCTCCAAGAAGCTTTATTCGAACCACAGTGGCCATTACATCGAATTTGAGAGGACTCAATGATGGTTATGTACATAATAAGAGAGGTAATGCAAGTTAGGTATGGCTTAATAAATAAACCATTCCATAGAGAATTTTGGAATTGTTATTGTCATGAGGTGATTTATAATAAGGTTCCAACATTCACATTGATTCTTCCAACACTTTATATCAAAAAAGAGACATCATAGATTCATTTTTTTGAAGGCACTATTAAAGGAGACAATCTTGTTGTGAAAGTTGTGAATATTTCAAAGGGAGGTATGCAAGAACTTTGAATATTAATTAAGACGTTAAACACCTTCACAAAAGTATTTAAAGCATAAAAATTTTCTTCATTTTGACAGACCATGTCTGCAACCATAAAAAATATGTAGGATACTTCATTTTGCTATTAAACTACCTAATGTGCTACATGTCTGGAAAGTAAGCACTTTTCATTTAAAATTTCAAATTTTGGACTTCTAGAACTAGTTTGGATCATCTATATAGGTGGAACATTATCTTAGGAACTATATTTAATGTTTATTTGTTAATATTCCAAGTTGTTGATGTTTTAGGCTTGGATTAGTTGTAAGGAAGACCACTCATATTTTTTAGTATATGCACCAAAATTCTAATGTATCTAGTTAAAAGTGTGTTTTGG